>CM031243.1:756516620-757116620 GCA_018340775.1 Taxus wallichiana var. yunnanensis
ATGATTTTGAATACATGTTTTATAAGGAATGTGTGTCATTGACAAGAAAATACTGGGAGAAGAAATTAGAACAAAGTTTGATTCATGGAAATGGGGAAAGATTACGATCGACGTTTTCCAAGAAAAAAGTAGATCAGGCACCGGCGAGGGAAAAAGGTGATAGGTGATGGTTATCGGTATCCTTGAAAATGAAAATACCATGGGAAGAAATTCTTAGAAATAGATATGATGAGGCCCCTGTGAGAGGAATAATGAAGATAAAGATGTGACATAATTCTCAAAAAGAGAAGAGGTCAATGCTGTAGAGACAAGAACGCACGTGGTGTAATGAAATCAGCAGTGGTACATAAATAGAGAAACATCATAATTGATTATGAATTCTAGGTGTGAGGGATGTGTTGAAGGATGTAATGAAAAAGGGAATGGAAAGGTGGAGTGGTTGATTATGAGAAGAGAAAGAAAGGTCAAAGGTGAAGGTGACAGGGGTATGGAATAAAGGGACGAAGATGGAGGAGGAGAAAAGAAGGAATGAAAGGGGAGGAAAAAGATAACAAAGAAGGATTATAGAGGAAGGGGGAAATAATGAGGGACAAACAAGGAGAAGACAAGAAAATGACAGAGCAGAGGGTGAAATTATGAAAAAGGGAGAGAGTTACTTAAAATGAAAGGCATGAAGGAGGGTGAAGCCGGATGAAGGTAAAGAGGTAATGGAAAACAAAAGAGATGATAGAGAAAATAAAATTGAAGGAACCAGATCATAGTGAGGAAATCCAAGGAAAATAATATGGAACTGACCTCATGGAATGCATGTGGATGGTGGGATGATAAAAAATATGGGACAACGTTGAAGAGTCAGGTTATCGATGGGGAAGTAAGAAAGAAGCGTGAGGTAAGACGGGAAGAAGACAATATAGAGGAAGTAAAATAAGATGAGGATCAGAAAGGAGGAGAGGACAATGGATAAAATTATGCAGAAGTAAGGGAAACAAGAACAGATATATTCGATAAAGAGTGAGTAGCATAAGGAACGTAAAGAGAAGCTGGAGGGGAGGAATGACACAGATTGGAAAAGATGTGGAGATGCATGAGATGAGGATAATTTGATGACAAGAAAATAGAGAGAGGGTGTATGATGAAGATAGTGAATAAATTGGCAAGGAAGAATGGAAGATGGAGAGGTGGTGAAGAAAAAGAGAGGAAGGGATAGGAGAGGCAATGCCAGTGAAATGGATGTTAGGAGAAATCCACTGATAATGATCAATAGGGAAGGATGGGACAAAAGGTGAGAAGAGGGGGAACGTAAACGAGGAATGGAAGGGGGAACGCCAATGAAGGGATGTTAGGAGAAGTCCCCCGATAATGATCATATGGCATAGATGAAGGAAGGATTGAAGATAGAATGGAGGAGGTCAAAGAGAATGATCCAGGCTGTGCAAAATGGGGATGAGTGATTTTTAAGAGAAGTCCACCGATAATTATTAGCACGGAAATGGAAGATGATGATGAAAGAATGTTAGGAGATGATCAATGACAATTACGGTAAGTATGGGGGTAGATATGTGGGAGAACTCTAGAAGATGGAGTAAAACAGGTAAAGAAAGGAGGGATAAAAATGTGTGTGAAGATGAAGGTGAGGAGAGGATGTCATGGATGAGAATGAATGAGAGAAAGATGAAGAAACAAGACACAAAATGAATGGGGAAGAAACGGTTAAGTAAGATTACCAAGCAAGGGATGATGGAGATGAAAAGGGGGCAAGTAGGAAGTGGTGTTTGCAAGAATGGAAGAGGAGGTGAGAGGATGTGATGATGGGGAATGATGAGAAAATGTAGATGGTGAGAATGTGGAGTGGTGGGTGAGTGTAGGATGATAAATCATCCTTAAGAGGGACTCTTAAGTAAGATCGTCAGGCCGTATGAGGAGTTAAGTAAGATCACCAAACCGGCAGTGATGATATGGAAGGAGAAAGACAACATTGTATTGGGTATAGGTGTGGAATGGTTGGTTGGAGTAAATGAGTACGATGAGAGGTGGGAGACCTAAGATGTGGAAAATATGATGGGATGTGGAAGGTTCGAGATGGAAAACCATTCTTGAGAGGGACTCTTAAGTAAGATTGTCATGTAATGGGGATGGTTAAGTAGGATTGTCATGTAATGGGGATGGTTAAGTATTAGATAGTGATCATGCGCAACAAGACAACATGCGTGTTTAAATACGCGGAGATGTTGTTGGGGGTCTTCCTTGTTGTTGAACTTAGTAAACTCAGGAAGTTTCCAATGAGGAGGGTAGGGTTTGATTGGAACCGACAGATGAATTGGTTCATTACAGATGTGTTCATAGGATAATATATCCTTGGGTGCCAAGGTAGTGGCCTCTAAACTAGCCAACCGATTTATTAAGGCATGAATTGGATCACTCGATGTGTTGTTAGGTTGAGATTGGATTGGTTGTGTGGTTTGAAATGTAGTTTGATAAGGTGAAGGGTATGTTTGTAGATGTGTGGGTATTTGGGGAATCATTTGATAAGGTGGTTGATAAACTTGCGGGTGGGATGTTTGATAAGACAGTTGATAAACTTGTGGGTGTGTAGGTGTGTGGGGAACTATTTGGTAAGGATTAACATGTGTCATGGGTTGAGATTGTTGCATAGGATAAATTTGAACAATAGGGACATGATGTGTTCATTGAAGTTGGGTAGGTTGTTGTGGTAAATGATAAGTGGGGATATGGGTGTTAAGAGGTTGAGACGGTTGGAGCATACGATGTGTAGAAATGTAAGTGTGAAGAGGTTGAGATGGTTGGATAGGCATATTAGTAGCGGATGAAATAAAATTGACAAAAAGGGATGTGGGTGGAATGTGATCCACCAATTTAAGAGAATGGGAGGATTGAAAGATTGTGGTATGTTTTTGGAGTAAGAAACCATAAATGGGGTTAGGAGGAGTTTTGAGTGTCTCTAGAGGAGCAGGAGATGGTGGTGTGGTTGGTTTAGGAAGATTAGCTTGGTGAGGGATATGAGAATTAGTTTTAAGATAGGGATAATATTAGATGACATGGTTCTCATGAAGCGAGGCCATGGAGACTAGAGGTTGGGTAACCGATGACGTGGTTTTGAGTTTAGAATCTTGTTGGAAAAGATCATTAGGGGAGTGACATCATTGGGTGGAGGACATTGTTTTTGTTTCGATTTGAGAGAGAGCGAAAATAGGCGTGAAATAAAGGAACATTTGTTTATGTAATTTTTTGACAAACAAATCAAGCAACATTTTTTTTATCATCATGATTAATTTAGAGGATGTGAACAGAAAAGTGGATAACAAGGTGCCTAAGGAACAATCATTTATGGCTGGTTTCGGGTAGTTTTGGCTAGGGAAATGTATGAAACGGTTTCTTGTTGGGTGTTCAAATCCTAATCAGTGAACCAGGTGAAAGGAATGTTTTTATGTGTTGATTTTGTTCATGAAATTTTAGGTTGTGTGTGATAATGTGGGATATAGAATGTCAAACCCTTATTTAGGCTATGTGAGCAAGCAAGATGCACGAGATTCGTTTTAGACCAAATTTGAAATGTGAATTTCGATGCAGAAATAATCACTTAGAAAAGGGAAATTACAATGCAAAAAGGAGAAAATAGGGAATATGAAGAATACCTGGAGAACGCTTTCCCATGTTATTCAACTGTACTTGATAATGGTGTATTTGGAAGCGACGGTCAGTGGCCAAGAATGTCTAGGTATCGCTCGTTCCTTTTTATCTGGTCACGCGGTGTTTGGAGGTACTAATCACTAACCTGAAACTTCTAATGAACTTTAAAATTACACCATTTATGACTACATGAGGGGTCTGGTGAAAGATATTTTATGCATGTTTTTTTATCTTTGACGATGTTGTTGGATGGTCGCAAATTTGTAGATTTCACCTGCAAAACAAAAGAAATGTAATTAGTGCACGTGGTCGAAAAAATAAGAAAATAATTTTGTGTCCTATGTATTTTATTTACAAAAATTTGCTTCGTAGAAAATAAAAAATAAGAATAAAAATAAAAATAATTAATCTAAAAAGTGAATAAAACTTATAGTACGATGTTCATATTTTAGAATATAAAAGATACAAAAACTTATCAATAGATGATAAACTAAACTACGTAATAAATGATGAAATATACTATAAACTTATGAGACAAATTATCAAAGATGAGGTGATACAAAATTATTAAATAAACTACGTTATGATAGGATAACCTATTAAAACAAAATAAATATTAATGTTTACATTTTATTTATTTGTGAATTATAAATAAGAATAACTATAAACAAAATAGACTATAAATTGAGCGAATGTGGACTTTGAGAAGTCAAGACGAAAAGTGGGTAAGGAAAGTAGACTTTTAGGACGGGATGTGGACTTTATGAGAACAAGACGAAAAGTGGGTGGGGAGCATGTGGATTGATATGTTGAAAATGAAGACTTTGGGGAGGATGAAAGCATTTTGATTTGAAATTTGTAATGTAAATGGGAGAAATAGGTTAGGGTGGTGAAAAGAGTGGACCTAAGTTGTGGACTTAGTTGAATAAAGGAGGGCAGAGATAGGTCATTGTACCGAAAAGTGTATGTGAAAGTCTAAGGAGATGGGAGGATATACCAAATATGACGTGACAAGTCGAGGACGTACATGGACATGGCTTTTCACATGTACGATGACATAGTGAGAATCACAAAAACTCTAAATGAGCAATATATGATTGGCTAAGGAGCGTCTAATGCAACTATAATTTTTTAGGAATGCTTTCTATTTTTCTCATATATGATGCCATAATATATAATTGACTTTCTCGTATACTACTTTCTATTTTTTGTGATCATCGTATAATTACCAATTTAATATAGAAAGTAGATGTACCAAGCCTGAAAGAGGGATAAAATCTTCATTCTAGATGTTGAAGACAAAGAGACCCAATCACTTATGTTTAGAGAAGATATTGATATGCGAGGGAGTTTGTGGCTCTTCACATATACGATGGCATAATGAAAATCACATAATCCTAAACGAGATACATATAATTGGCTATACCCACGAGCACAGTTTATAAATGTACTGTCAAGAATTTGTAAGCCACTTGCTATAAAGAGAATGTGCAGTTACTACATAAAAAGTAGTGCATGAACAGGCTGTTTGAAAACGTGGAGATGTATTCTAAAGAATTGTAAACCAATCACTATAAAGAAAATTTACAGTCATTACCACAAAGCTTGCATGAATTCAAACCTGAGCTGGAAATAGTTGGAAGCGTTGAGCACCTAAATACGATGAGCCTGCATGGATATTCACATTCTCCACTTTATCCAGACTATCGTGGAGGTCATACATGGGCTCAGGTGGATGGGAGATAGCTCGGGCAAGAAGAGAGTTGAAAGTGGTGTGGAGAGGTGAGAAAGGGAGGAGTATGTGAGTTGTGGAGTTGAGAACAATTTGAGAGGAAGGTGGGAGCTCAGGTAGGAAAAGGAGTGATATGGAAGGGAGATGAGGGAGTGTGCAAAAAAAGTTTCAGACGAGCTATAGGATGCAAACACAAGAGTTAGCGTTGAGAGGTGAGTGGTTGAGGTGTCTAGGTGGCTGAGTGAGGTGGAAGTTGGGGTGTTATGTTAGTCGTAGGCTTAATGGGTTGGTCCGTGTTATGTGAGGGGTAAGAGATGTGGGCTCGAGAGAGAAGTCGGCATGTATGTTGGAGGGAGAGAGACGTAAAATGAGTTGGGAGTTCAGACATAGTGGACCGGGATGGATGACCTGAGGACTCGGGGTAGGTGGGTAGGGAGCTCCGTGAGGGAAGCGGTGAGAGAATGGGTGGAGTCAGGTAGAGAGGTGGCCATTAGGTGTGGAGAAAGCAACTCAGTGAGAGGTTGGGGAGTAAGGTGGAAGGGAGATGAGGTGACTATCTTGGCCAAGGGTACTATGGGTATAGCTAAGTGAGGGGTTCGTTGGGATGTTGGTGTTAAGAGATGAGGTGACTAGCTTGGCTGAGCTAGCTAAGCTAGGGGAGCTTAGGGGATAGGTAAGGTGAGGTGGCTTAGGAGAATAACAATAATTTTTTAAAAAAATAATTAACTTATTTATTTATTTATATATTACATTCACTTATTCACTATTATTATTGTTAATAATTATGTTTTTTTCTAGTAATAACAATAAAATTGAATACCAATTATAAATAACTCAATAAAAAAACTTTCAAACAACAAAACCACTTACCTCGAGCGGTGAAAGACTACCAAATGCAAGTAACACACCGAACTGACAGAGGGAATACTAAAACATGTAAATAAGTGATCTTAAAATGAAACATTTGAAAATTTATCTAAATTGACAAGAACTATGAAACCGGATAACCATGATACTTACGAAACTTGTGCATAATAAGTAAAGTAATAGAAATGACCATTTTGAGTCTGTCCCACCGAGTGTACCAAAATGTTGATCGGGAAACCTCTTTCTCGGGTGGGTGAATGCCGATACTAAAGCCACTAGTAACTTCGAATGATGGAGGGCTTAGGACTCAAATGCGGATATGAATCTATGAGCTCATAGAAGATAAATCTATGATAAAAGAAGATAGATCTATGATAATATCTATAAAAACTAAAACAAATCTGATTAGATAACAATATGCGGGGTTTTCCTGAACAATCCTGGCTCCAAGAGATGTTAAATCCCTTGGTGGATGTCAACCCCCATGTTTAGAAAGATAGCAATAAATGATGAACAATAGATATCATGTAGAAACAATGAAATACAAAATGCCAAGTAACTAAAGTAATGAGGGGACTTAGCTAGTGCTCTGGTATGGAGATGAAATGGGCATCGAGATGGTAAGATGACAAGCAATCTCAAATATTTCTCCAACACTCCTCACCTCTAACCTCTAACCTCTAACAATGGAAAAGGTTTGCCTTGACCTCAAACTTGCAGAACTTAATTCAACACTTTCTTCTCCTCTCCTAAAAACTTGAATAAGGAGAGATTTCATACTGATTCTTCATCCCTTTTCCTCCCTTTTGAAAGAAGGGGGAAGACCCATATTTATAGCTTGGAGTTGAGGTTAGATTGGGGTTAATGAGTAACTAGGGCTTGATAAATTAACCCTGGTTAGGTGTGTGGGGTGGGACATGATTTGACTGGGTAGGTGAGATAATAGATTTGATTTGATTGAGTGGGGTTCATTATTTTGATGGTGGGGGACACGATTTGATTGAGTGGGGTAATGTGATTTAATTAGAATATTTGGGTATTATTAGCACATAATGAGTTTTAAGGATTTAAAATAGATTAATTGATTAAACAAACATCTAGGTTTGGTTGGAAATGGTATAATTCTGCTGAGAGAGAGAGAGAATGCGGGAGTACCAAAAAATGGTGTCTACAGAATGCGAGGTGATACTAAAATTATGGTGTACTACACACACACACACACACACACACACACACACACACACACACACACACACACACACACACACAGAGAGTAGTCAAACTGTCATTTAAATGTGAAAGTAGAATATAGTAAGGGTGTTGTAAATTTGTTCTTTTTAGTTTGTATGGGACACCTAGAATATTGATTTTTCTTGCATCCCACTCGATATTTGTATGTAATTGCTTATGTGTAAACAAGTTAGGAATAGAACCCAAATATCATTATGTGAATGAATGGTATGGGACATTTTTATTAAGTCATTGTTTGTGTTTTAATTCTTGTTTCCCAAGATGTCACCATTAAGGTAGAGAGGTTTTGTTGTAAAATTGCTAGTTGAGAAAAAAAGTATATTTGAGAGATGTACTAAGCTTAGGGGGTGATAGTACAAAAGGTGATAGATAACATAATGCATAGAATCACATATGAAAATGAATGATAAGCGAGGACATAGAGTAGGGTTGAGGATTGACACATAAGCTACCCTCTTAAATTATCAATTTAGATTATTCATGCTCTAGGATTGTGATGGATTTCGGGATTAGGTGGGTACCTACTGATATCCAGTAAATTTTAGCCATCCAAAAAATCATTATGTTATGATTTTAGGATGTATATTATTTATACCCCATTGATGTCTACTAGTTGATCAAGTGACTACATTACACATGAGACTCTCTCTTTCCTCATTGATTACCACATCTTCCTTCTCGTGAAGGGTAGGGCCATTCTCAAGCATTGAGAGGTGTGTGGGGATCCATATGGATCCTAGTTGGAGGTTAAGTGCTCTGACGATGCTCTTTCTCTCACTACAATTGGACAATAGAATGGATCTCTACAACTTGTGACTTGATGTTGTTTTGTAAAATTATTTCATTGTATTTCTATTGAGATTCATGTAAATATTACGAGTTTGGAATTTGTAAACCTTGTTAAATTAAAAGGTGATATCTACATTGTATAAACTATGAAAAGATCCTATGTTTGTAATATATATGAAGGATGATTTTCTCAAAGCAATTTGTCAAAATGGTGAAGACATTTAGTCATAGTCATTAATGGTTAAGTGCACTATAATTGGCATAATGTATTTATATTTATGGATGTTGAACCTATTATAGTAAAAACTAGCAAATGAAGAGAAATCATGTTGCTAAACATTAATGTGATGGATTTGTGTTATGAGGTATATTGAAAATAGATAGGTGAATGAACAAATTAATGAATTAGATAAATGGAATCACCACTCAAATTATGCTTATTTTTTTGTATGGTTGTATTGAAATAGAATTGCAGTGTAACGCCCACAAAATTGACGTCCTAAAACCACATTAACCTTAATAATTATCTAGAAAGTTGTGAAAATTTTTGTTTTGTTTTTAGGTTACAAGGATGTCAACCCTATAATACGTTTAATTAATTCCTACCAACAATTTACTATATTACAATGAATGGATCAGGTCTAGGTTAATACTTAAAAATTCTTAATCCATTTCTAATGTCAATTTAATTACCATCCACTAAATAAGTGTCCATTAATTTCTTTTACTAGGTTAAATAGTTTCCCTCTTAGGAATTAACATTCAACCCACATTTAATAAACCCTTATCCTTAGTTACCTTAGTTCTCTTAAATTATTTTCTTTAATTTCCATTGAATCATTTACTAAAACATACTAGGAGAGTTACATTTTTAACTTAATACACTAGAGCACTAAGTGGCCCCATTCACTCATTTTCATATACAATTAAATTATTAAAAAACTCATAATACATATTCCCACCTAACAATTGTAGGATTTATTTCTAACCCTTTGATCAAATCAATTGTGGCCACTAGATCTTAGAGTTCCAAGCTAACCCTAACCATCCTTATGGAATTTTATTAAATCCTTTTCTTGCCCTAGCCTCCTCATTTGGTCTCTTTTCTTTTCTTTAATTTGCAGGTTGGAGAAATGGAAGCTACGGGAACAAGGAAGGAAGCCATGGAGGGATTCATTAGGATCAAGCTTAGTTTAGTTTAGATTATGGATTTATTATAGAAATGCCTTCCATTTGATGATTGTAGAGTTTCCAATCCAAATATGGCGTTGTTATTTAGTTATTACTATTCTTGAGTTCTTTGTTTGGGAAAAACCCTATTTCCATTTTAATCTATGATATTTAATACATTTATATGTACATTCAAGGATTTACTTGCTTCAGACAATGATTGTGCTCCCTTATAGTTTGTTGGTAGTTTTCTCTTTACATTTTACAGGCTCATATTTTTGTTTAATCAAGTTTAAGATTTCACAGTCACGGATTTTACTTTTATGCCAAAAGTGATGAAACCATCACCCAAAAAAGGCCCGCGGTCTTGGGACCACCGCCCTATCTAGGTGATGATTCAAAAACTACTGCCTTGCCTAGGTGATGGTTCATAGACCGCCACTCTAATCAGGCTAGCGGTTCAGAGACCGCCACTCTGCACAAGGTGGTGGTCATGTTCTTTGAAAACAGAACCATCAATTCCGTAATTGTTCCAAAAACAAATTTTACTAGAGAGTGATTTATAGTTTATCCTTAGTTGAATTTATGTGCCTAAAGCCACTAGTTGAATGGTTAAACTATTTATTCATACCATGACTTAAACCACTAAATTCAAAGATTTTCCATTTCAATAGTAAACAAGAAAACAACTACAAGAACATTTTTTTTAATAAAGTTTCTTTCAAGCTCAAATGAAAGAATGAAACTTAATTTATTTCTAGTATCATTGTTTTCCTTTCCACAACAAGAATGTAATTTTTCAACAAAGTAACTCATTCTAATTTAGTGCATCCTTCCATTTCAACTACAACCATTTATTCAGGAAAGCACAAACAACTATTATACATTTAGGATTTACTAAGGATACATTTTCAATAATTTACAACTTCTAAGTTTTCCCTTCATTCTCACAAAATGCAACTTCTATAAATAAAAATGAACTTTCCCTTTTTTTTCTTCGAGCATAGCTCATTTCTTACAATGCAAAGAGCTTTCTTTCCAAAAATACATTACAACTTAATAAAAAATATGTAATACAACTTTTCTTTAAATGAAAGTCTATGAGGTTTTCCACCTTATTACATTTTGGTTGGGGGTCCCTCTGATGAGAGGATAACTTCTTCTCCTCATTTCAAAATTGCTCGGGTCCCAAAGTCTTCCACAAGAGCTCCACCATTTTTCACTTTAATCACAACAACAAAATGGTGGAGCTCTTGTGGAAGATTTGGGACTTGGAGCATATTCCAAATGAGGAGAAGGTTATCCTCCTCATTGTAGGGACCTTTTTGTAATTCCCAAAATGTAATAAGGAATGGAAGACTAAACTAACACAATGCTTCCACATCACAATAAATAATTTCATAACCATTTGAAACACATTCAAACACAAGATACAATCATAATAATGAAACTATCAAAATACACAAGGCTTGAAAATACAAATCCAATGGAGCAAGGATCTATGGGGAGATCACTTATGCCTCCCAATGGGATTATGTGCCCACCTTAAAACCCTTCAAAACACATCTCAAAGCCCTATACAACTCTTATGCCTCCCTCAAAATCCTCTTATGCCTCCAACATTCTCTTATGTCTCCCTAAAATCTCTTATGTCTCCTTTAAAAGAACCAAGTAAGAAATGCAAGTATTTTCTTATCAAAGGTGGGGCACCCAACCCAACTCCCTACCAAAACATGAAATAGACTCTTATGCCTCCCTAAAATGGAAAAATCCCCATAGCCTTCTCCTACACCATACTTATGCATTCCACCCAAGATCTTAATAAGCACATAAATCATTCACATACATGCAATACACACATATAAAAACAAACAAGTAAAAACAAAGGTGTAGTTCTTACGTTTCCATGGTAGAACTTGATCAAAGAATCACACTCCGATCTCCTTCAAGCTCAATCCAATTCCAACAAGCTCCAAAACTCTCTAACCCCCAAAAATATAAGTGCACAAATAAATGAAGTAACCCCCAAACAAAGAATTAAACTTGCATATATAGAAAAAGGGAAGATGAGTGTGAGGTGGCTCCAACAGGATGCCACATCACTTATCCACAACTCCACATCACAAGTCAAACATAAACCCCAAAGAACAATAAATTTTTGGTTGAGAGAAATAACAAGTCTCTTACACACACAATCTAAACCCACACCCCCTAAGAACATAATTTAAAACCCTTGTAAAAAAGTAAATAAATGTCACTTTTGCCTTACAAAACACATAATGGGGTTTAGTTTTGACCCCCAAATCTATAATTAGGGTTGGTATATGAAATTAAGAGGTGTGGGATAAGTTTAACTTGTCCCACAAGCCTCCAAAAATGAACCTTAAGCCCAAATCCGAATTTCCAAGGTAAGGTAGAGTGTACAACACTCAAAGTCACATACACTCAACTTAAATCATAAAATCTAAAGGACCAACTACTCTAATAAATGGCCCCCTTTTGTCACATCCATAATTAGCTTAATGAGCATGATTAATTCACTTAATTAAGGCACATTAATCAACAATGATTAAAAAAGGAATTACATCACAAATTAAATCACATACTCCATAATTAAATAAAATAAAAAGGAAAGAATTACACACAAAGCCCATGGTCACAATTGGAGGTCATCCCCCATGGGGACCCCCTAACAATTAAAACAATCAAAACACATTACACAAGTTGCCATGGTGGCCATCGTTGTATCCATCCAATATTCCATCATGGTTGGTCTCATAACTCCCTTTTGATTGTTGTGATATAATTACCTACAAAATCACACAATACCTCCTTTGGCCTCGTGGCGCATCAAATACATCAAAGATAAATATATGCACATCCATCAATAAACATCCTCATATAAATAAATCATCATCTAGACTAACAATATTATCATTTGTTTATAATTTCAAGAACATCTCAATTCTACCATTGCGTCAATATTAATAAGATCACGAGATTAGTTCAAATGTTAAATCGTAGTCAGCATGTGGAGAGTTCCAAATGTTAGTAAATATATATGCTAACAACACATCATCATCAATATAAAATGTCTCTCCACGTCTCTAAGAATCCACACAAATCATACTATGAATCACAATCCATCAATAGTCATAATATCTTTATCATTTAACATCATGTTAAACCAAAATGATACAATAATATCCATATCTATAGTCAACAGTAATCGAAATCAAAATATAATAAGTGTCGAACAGGAGTGGGCACTACATACAAATTCACATGCTTTAGAGTTAAATGAAATGCCTTATGTAGTAATGGATGAATAAATAAATGGGAACTTGTTTAGATTAATACTTAGTGATTGTAAGTTATTTCACCTATTTGATTTAGAGGCAAAACTATACAAGTTAATGAGGTACTCATTATGGTTTGTTAAAATGATTTTTTTAATATATGTAAGATATTATTGTCATTTGTATGCCCCTAATGTGAATATAGGCTAATTTTTTATTAATGAAAAAACATCAATGTATTTTTATGGTCATCTGCTAAAGGGGGTGTTACAAAATAATTGGTCACTCCTTTTCAACAACCACAAATGGTTTTCCCAAAAACCACATCCTACATGCCACCAATAGTGAAGAATAACCCACTTAGTTGGGTAGTCTATGCCTTATCTAAGGCATACCCAACTTATATTTATTTTAAGTGAGTAAAGAGCATTATCTCAACATCCATTAAGCATCCCCAATAACTTCCCTACAATGAACAACCTTGTATATTGAATGTCGAGGTCTCCCACCTTACCACATCCCTATAGGAGACATGGCATGAAAGAAATGAATACTACCATCATTCCAAGCAACACACATAAATACAAGGTTTCAATGACGTCTTGCATGCCTTCTTTAGGTTTAGTTTATCATAAAAAAAAACCATCAATGATATGTTAAAATTTTAGGTTGAAGTATTGTAAAACCTAACTACCCATATCTACCATCAATAGAAACTCATGAATATTATCCATTGCAGAGAAGAATTAAAGGTTAGGAGTGCCCTAGGAAATAATTGGAATGGGTGCCCTTCTCACAATTTTAAATATTATTTTTTCCCATCAAGTACATAAATAATACCTTTATATGTCAATGCATGATATTTATGCTAATTAATATTATATTACCTTTATATGTGTATGCATGAAATTTATGTTACGATAGAATAATATATATAAACAACTCAATTACTATTGAATCTTCTCTTAAATTGATTTAATTGTAAGTTATAAAAGTATCATGCAATAAGGGAAATATTTGGATTCAAGTGCCCCCTAACTGTTGGCGCCTTACGAAGTTGCTTAGTTTTCCTAGGGGTTAGTCCCCCTTGATCCATTGTCCATCCCGCAACAAGGCACATGTTGATGTGGAGCACCGCTGATCATTACATTTCAATGCATGCATGGCATAGACATTTCCATCTCTCATTTTTTGATGCATTTCATCACCATCAACCCTTGATTTAGTAGAAGGGAATTCTAGAACTGTTATTCATGCATTCCCTATACTTAATATATTTAGATAAAGGTTTATGTCCCATTCAAAAATATCGATGAGATTAATGAGATCATCAAGATTCGATTGCATGAAGAGAGTATGAGAGTATTATTCTATGTTCTTCTAGAGACTACTAGATTAGAGGAAACACTTTGTAATTGGAAGAAGACATGGTATAGTAATAATAAATTTGAACATATATTATAAATTCATGCAATAAATTTGATAATTTTAAATACTAACAATCACATGTGTAAAATGCAATGTGAACGCCAAATGGTATATGTTATTTTATTTATAGGGATAGTTATTACTTTTGTATTTAATGTTGATAAGGGGTGTGATTGTTTTTTTAAGTGTATGAATATAGATGAAGCATTACATTTAAAGGTTCTATATCTACATTTCAAATTTGTTACAAATTCATACATATACATTTGCAAATCTTATATCATGAGTGGTAGCGTTTTGCAGACTATTTTATTTGAACTAAACATGAATACATGAAGACTTCCGTACATTTACAGATTTTATATTATGAGTGGTAGCCTTTTGTGGCCAATTTTTTTGGCACTAAACATGAATACATTTGATACCACTTTGGATAGTTAATTACTTTGGATAGTTGATAAGGGGTGTGATTGATAGTGGAAGTGTAGGAATATAGATGAAGCATTACATTGAAAGGTTCTATGTGTACAATTTAAATAACCACAGCTATTTATGCTTATAAGTGGATTAATGTAAAAATAAAGTTTGTCTAATTAATCTAGTGTAGTCTAGCTAAGAAAAACAAGGATCGCTAGAATTCATGATGGTAAATAACCACAAGCTATTTAAATGAAAGTTAATATTCTTTGTCTACATTCAAAGGTGATAACTAATTTTGAAGTTAAGATGACTTTCTTGAATATCTTCATTGATGGTCTTCTTTGGTAGTATCTCACAGGCTCACATTTGGATTATTTTTCGGTAGAATCGGGGTCCATCTGTGAAGCCATTTTGAGGATATTGGGGGAAGAATACATGGATGTTTTTGTGAGGGCTAGAGTGAATTCGGAGGTGGCGTCTTGGTTTGTTTCTAGGATACTCCTGGTGTGGTAGAATGTTGATGAGGTCATAGATATAACTCTCCATTTCATTAAACCCGAACACCATATTAATTTGGTGGAGGCATTGGAGGCATTTAATAGGGCTCAACAATGTCAGATGTGGTTAGGGAGGTGTAGGCCATGGATGAAGCTAGGAGAGTGATTGTGGTGTTGTCTGTTAGGAATGTGGTGCTTATGAAATTCACATCCGATGTCCATGAGGCATGTTCAGTGGGGCTATCTAAAGGTATAAGGCTCAAGAAGTTGGACCTTCCAAAGCTTTCGGCGCTAGCTTTCTTAGATTCAAAGGGTGTGGTTGGTCTCTACATGAAATTTGAGGTTCACATACAATTTTCTACTCCGTACTACTCGAGCAAGGGAGTATGCTAGTGGTAGGAATTCAACTGGCCCTATCCACCTTACCTTTAAAGAGTAAATATTTCTTCTTGTAGTATATTGGCTTCTTAGTGTGCATCATTTCTAATCGTTAGTTGTTGTTGCTTGGGGTTTCTCGATTTCTGCTTTCCTTGATTTCTTTTGTGGTTTTGGTAGGACTGGTTTGGTTGTTCATGGTGATTGTAGTTTTGTTATACTCGAGTGGGATCCCTTGAATCCCAGTTCTAGCTCCTGCCCAAAAGCGTTAAACTATCTAAAATAATAATATACATAATATGTAATGCCATTGGTCATAATACATAATGCCATGGTAGACTTTACATAATCACAAAATATCCTTGTATTTATCCTATCAACTCATATGTAGAATCATTTGCAAACATTATTATACATTTGTAAAAGAAATATTAAATTGATGACCTCTAGTAAAGAAACCACTATTTACCCTTACTTTTGCTTTATCTTATATAGAATAGATCCATGGTTCCAAGTACTTTGGACAAGGTAAGATTAGTACATATCAAACATATTGACACCATGTATCCATAGATACATTGCCTTGTAAGCCTATTCATCTTTTCAACTTTTCTTACATTGGTATAACACAACATCATCCACTCTTGGATCCTTATTAGGTAAAATACATAGTCCAAGACCTCATTTCTGATATAACGCATAAATTAAATTCATCCACTACAGTTCTCAAAAATATCAAGGGAAATTTCTTCTTGTCTCATTTTCTACGCACATGCTCATATTAAAATGCTGAAAAACTAGACATAAGAATACCAAACATAAGTTTAATGCCATCTGAGAAGATCTATGAAACAAAAGAACTCTATCATATATAACCAATTGAGATATTTTGATAACGATCGACCTTTAGTGAGGCACACATCTAGTTGTTAAACATACTAAAGATGTAAATCCTGAAAGTTATGATTGGCTTGTTCATTTTATTTTTTCATGATGAAAATCCTATGTATCTGACATATTGAAGAATCATTTTTTGAAACTGCAGCTTAGTTACATGAAGAGAGTGTCATGTTCTGGATTGAAGGTATTTTTTCTTGTCTCGAGCACTAGACGGTATGCATAGAAAACAATTGATATAGAATAGGATTTGAGAGGATAATAAGAGTAGGAAAGAAGTAACAACCAAATTGATAGGTTTAGAATAGAAAGAATAAGAAAATTGGATGGAATTCAAAGTAAAATTCTTTGGGGTATTTTGTCAAACAATTCATGTCCATACCAAATTTAAAAAACTGGTTACAAATTTCACTCCAATGCCAAACCATTGTCATTGTTATTGGATTTACATCCTTATATATATATATAAGTTCAATCCTCCAACTAGGTGGAAGTTCATCACAAGATTAATACTGGACCTACATTTATGCTTTTCCATGTCAACAGGACCTGGGATCATGCAAGCAAAGCATTTAAAGAGAACACAAACCCAATAAGAATATTATTCTTATAATATATCTATAATTATATCTACAATTAAAATGTGTTAGAGTAGGTATTTACCTTAGCTCATGTTCACCTAGGTACTTTATTTACCTTTATTGTATTTATCCTCACCCACTTATATGTGTGGATATTTCTTTTATCTTATTTAGATATTAGGAGATATTATCTAGTTGTTAGGTATAGTTCATTACTTGATCTATGGTATTGACTAGATCCTCTTTCTCTCCTAAATCTATGGTCTTGACTAGTTCTTTGATGACTAGTTATTTTCTTGTTTTATGGCTTGATCTACGACCTTGACCGACTTCTTAGTTGTTATTCATTTCTATTTAAGACCCATAGCATTATTCCATAATTTATGATATTGCTGCTCATTTGTTTGTATTTATGTAAAGCTATTATGAATTGCTTTCATTTTATTGATCGTGGTGTTTGATTAACATCCTTGGCTTGGTATGATCTGGTTATCGTTCCTTTCATGGTATCAGAGCATGAGATTGTTGTTGACATCCGTCTATAAGTTTTATTTTGCAAATAAAATCTTTGTATTCATATATTTGGGATTTGGTTGTATTTTGTTGCTTCATGTGGTTTTATGTAAAACAAAGGCTTCCATTGGATCCGGAAGACGTGAAAACTCTAAGATCAACTCAGAATTCGGCCATTTCGTAGGCGCTTTTTTTTTTGTTGTTGTAGAGAAGAATACTTGGTTTTCTCGATTCGTGCCACCGTAAAAAGGAAACATGGGATTATTTTATGGGTCTGTTGGGTTTCTCGGGATCTACATAGGGAAATTTTCTTTTGTGGCATAGTTGTTTCGGTTTGCGCGCATGACGCTTTTCAAATCTTTAAGAGCAAAAATATTGAAAAGTTTGTATCTTTTACTTGGTACCTTAGTTTTAAGTGCCGTTTTTTGCACAAGTGCTTGTTTTTTCATGCTCTTTCCATTGAAAATATTTATTTTGAGACTTTCACTATAATTATAAAGTGTCAAATATGGAGGAGTGTAGTAATCAATTGTGGACGTAATTTCGGTTGAGCCCAACGTCCTAAACTTCTGGGAGTTGCATTTTGTATCTATCATAGATTCGAGACTAATATAAAGAGGATATTGTAAAATTTGTGGAAAGAAAATAGATCGCTCAAGAAGCGAAATTATCTTCTACAATCACTTATTCACGATAAGGATAAATAATACACTTCCTGCAGAACAAACTTGCTAGCCTACAACATCACCATCATATTGTGGACAGCCATATCCATGCTCGTAGTCCACTTATAGCTATTGTTTCATGAACCCACTGACATTAATCTGTCAGTCTTTGAGTCTGTTCCTGCTCTTGATGCTCATACACCTATGAAGCTTGTTACTGCATGCTCTTCCACATCTGTGCCTATTACAACACCACATGTTGTGTATCCTACTTCTGCTCAACTGCATGGATTTTTTGAGAAGCATACCATTGCATTCTGTTCTCACATTCTCCTTTCTATGGGTCTCACTAGTGGAGATCATTGTAGACATTCCCAAGGTATTGTTTCCTCTATTCCACATGTTAAGTGGAATTGTCATAATGACATTGGTTTTCGTGTAGATACTTCATTGGGATCACACATTAAGTGCTCATTTTTTTGTTCACTCGACTCTTTTTGAGGATCATGAGCAACACATGAGTTCTGCACCTTCACTCAGGCTTGAGAAACCTAAGATTTCAATTATCAAACATGATCAACCTAACACACATTATGATGTTCTTTTGCATGCACCCATTATGCATTTTGCACCAAGTCATATGCAGGCATCTTCTTCATCCATTCGTGTTGATTTGGGGTGGATATCTGATCACTCATGGCAGAGACATAGGTATTCGTTGAGAGGACTCTACAGGCATGGCTCCTCCACCATTCGGCCTCTTGCTCCACTTTCTATACCTTTTGCATTGTGATGCTCCTTGTTTTGAGCATTTTTCTTTAGCATGTATAGTGTATCTCTTTTGTTTATTGAGAGATTTTGTATTTGTATTTTCGACACTTTTGACATGTTAACAGTATCTCTTGTGGGGGATCTATTCTAGTGCATTCCAGAGTGTTATTTTTTCAATGTTCGAGTAGTTATTTTGACAACTCATATATATTTGTAGTGTCACTCCACCCATTCAACAGTATGGGAGGGTGTGGTGTTGATCTTGCTTCTTCGGGTTTTGTGTCCTTTCCTTGTTACCTTGATTTTTCTTGGATCGTGACACTCTGGATTTTATGTCCTTACCTTGTTGCTTTGGTTATTGTTCTTGGATTATGTCACATCTATTAGCAGCACTTGATCGAATTATGTTTGGTATTTTTATTGCAGTTTCGACATCACTCATTGATAGTCTCCTTATATGGAGCTATTCTGGTGGAGCCCAGTGTCAGTTTTTTTAGTTTTGTGATCGAGCAGTGGATTCAAACCACAGTGCACACCAAACTTCTTTAGCATTGTATGATTTTTTTGAATCGAGCTTCTTGGGATGCCTTGGAGCGGGCTTTTACTCTCTTTACTTTGTTACTGGTTTTGGGTACATTATCGTGTCCCTTTTTCCCAGTTATTGTACATGAGTACCTCATCAGGCCTAATTGCTGGGACTCATACTATGGACATGCCACTTCTATTTTGGCCCCTAGCTTCACTTGAGGGGGGGTGTTAGAGTAGGTATTTACCTTAGCTCATGTTCACCTAGGTACTTTATTTACCTTTATTGTATTTATCCTCACCCACTTATGTGTGTGGATATTTCTTTTATCTTATTTAGATATTAGGAGATATTATCTAGTTGTTAGGTATAGTTCTTTCATTTATCTATGGTATTGACTAGTTCTTTCCTTGATCTATGGTATTGACTAGATCTTGATGTCTAGTTCTCTCCTAAATATATGATCTTGACTAGTTCTTTGATGACTAGTTATTTCTTTGTTTTATGGCTTGATCTACGACCTTGACTAGTTCTTAGATTGTTATTCCTTGCCTATTTAAGAAAGGCCCATTCTCAATGTATTACATTGAGTTTCATAATAATATATGATATTGCTACTCATTTGTTTGCAAAGGTTTTATGTAAAGCTATTCTGACGAATTGCTTTCATCTTATTGATCGTGGTGTTTGATTAGCATCTATGTTCTTGGCTTGGTATGATTTGGTTATCGTTCCTTTCAAAATGTGTATGTACGATGGCATAATGAGAACCATAGAAAATCTAAATGAGAAATCAATACCAACAATAATCCCATAACATGTTTTGCCTACTATAAAGTGTCTCTCTTAAGGTAGTACCAAATAACAAGTTAGGGATAGTAGAATCTTGCACTTCACACCTTGTGGGTTGTGGTCCTAGCTTGCGAAAGGAAAAAAATGGATAGGGTAAATTTTGAAAACAAGATATCAATGACAGAGATGGAAGGATGAGTAAACATTTAAAAAAATGGTACATACATCTAGAGGAAACATAAGAAAAAAAGATAGTAACTGTAGAAAAATGAATTTCTACAGTTGAATCATGCAGTCATCCACTTGTAGGTGAAGGAAAGATAAAATTAATTTTTTTATCCACTATTGAATAGCCCTTACCCATACCAAACCATAATAGGAAGATTTATTGTTCAAATTTTTGTACACCTTGGGTAAGGACCTTATAACCAAGCTACGGAGAAATCAGGAAGATTAATGAGATCATCAAGAGTTGATTACATTAAGAGAGTATGAGAGTATTATTCCATGTTCTTCAACAGAGACTACTAAATTAGAGGAAACACTTTGTAATTGGAAGAAGACATGGTATAGTAATAATAAATTTGAACATATATTATAGATTCGTGTAAAAAATTCGATAATTTTAAATATTATTAATAAAATATAGGTGGGATACATTGGATTGTCGATACACGATCAATCACAAAAATTCTCTGGTCATTATATAAGTGAAAATGTCCTAATAAATTTATGAAATCAAAATGCACACATATTCAATGCCACATAAGCATTAAAGAGTTATATATTATTCGTAGTACTAACAAAGGGATAATAATGAGCAACACCCTTACAAAGGCAATAACATGAAGTGGATAAGTCATCTCACAAGACAAATGGGAAGCTTCACATCATTTCCCATGACATCTACATTCTCCCTCTCCGCTCGAAACTACTTAGGGTAATCCAAATCTACAATTCATGCATGATCGACCACAGGTTGGTTGTGGTGGTGGTTCCCAATGGAGCACAAGAATTTCATCAACCATGTTAGTGTCATATGTGGAGAGGATGCATATGTAGAGTCTCCTTAACCACTTCCCATAATAGGAAACTTACATATGTTGAATAGTTTGAACATTATTAGTTCAACTATAATGTTAAGGAAACACCCATAGCTAGAATCCATGAGCTTTCATAAATGAATTTCCTAATGCACAACTTGGATACTTTTCTCGCACTCCTTATCACACAATAAATAGGTCGTTTCACATGTTTTTATGTTCTTGTGTTAGCACCACTATTCATGTATTCCCCATAGTCTAACATATTTAGAGCAAAGTTTACATCCCATTCAAATAAATAAACAAGATCATCAAAAGTGGATTGCGTGAAGATAATACAAGTGTATTTCTTCCATGTTATTCCAGAGAGTACCATATCAAAAGAAACACTTACTATGCAGTTGAAGGAAGATAAAAATTTTAAAATTTGTAAGTATTTGATGACTAAAACACGTAAAAGGTTTTAATGATTGTGAAATTTAAACCATGTACTTTTTAATTCGATAAGGTAATAAAAATTAGTTTTGAGGGGCCTCACGGACCTGCAAAGTACAATGGAGATAGAAAGATATAACAATGAGAACCAAAAGAAACAACCTCTATCGAAGCCGTAAAATACAAGTACGAAAACACGAGTGAGAAAACCACTACTCACAACAACAAAGGCAAGGTCAAGGAAACTTGACCAAAGATGAATCAGGAAGTTGTCCTAGAGCAACTTTGAGTAACATGGAGAGCAAGGTTTTTAGGGAGGACCATAATCCACCTATCCCTATTCAATGTCAAATCCGCCAAACCCCTCCTCCCACCACCATGCAACGTGTCAAAACTCCTAAGGTCAAAAACAAGCAAAAACAAGGTAGGCCCACCACTCTGCCACAATATTGGTTTGTTCAAATTCTGACCATTTTTAATTAAATATTACCCCAGAACGTGCATGAGGGATATAGGTAAAATGAAAACATACCCCCTTCCACGTCATTCTTCGCTCCCTATTTTCCAATGGTCTAAGTCCATACTCCAGCTGTCCGCCGTGACCATCAACCACTACTCATTCAGTTTCAAATTTTGAATTTGGATTCTCTCGCCCGATGGACTTGAGTGGCCGGTCACCATCACCTGGAGTTTCCACTTGTGTCTCCAACGCGTCCAACCCAACATAGTCATCCTACGTAGCACCAAACAAGGCCTCCATGGAGCTAGCCACTTCGTCACCCTCCCCACAACTAAAGCACTTTGTCATCACCACCGATTCTATCTCCAGTGGGTGATTTCACACTCCATGAGGGGCTCCTCCTCACAACAAGTTTTTCCATCATATCGACTTTCCCGTGATTTCCACAATAAAACTGAGAGCTCTCCACTTCAATCTTTTGTTCCCATTTTCTTATGGGAGCATTCAAAAATATTCTTAGTTATTTTAGCACCTCCAGGAACAACAAATACCTCAATATATTTTAAACTGTGTATTGTATCTTAAGCTTTATATTCCATTAACACGAAACATGATAAAGTTTCAATGTAAATTCATGTTAGACATGTTCCACAACTTTTCTTAGGGGGAATATTTAATTAAAAAGACTCAAAATTTTGAATAACCAATTTTGTGGCAGAGTGGTGGGCCTCCTGCCTTGTATTTTGCAGGTCACAAGTTCGAATCTGCCTATCTCTCTGCAAACGTGCGTGAGAGATAGGCTCAGCCCCAAATTATTGCACTTGGAGTGGTATCCAACACCAAAATGTGGGTGATCATGCTTCCAAATCACCCGGGGAACTATCGACTCCACCGCTACATGGATTTGAGCTCTAGGTATCGCCTTTAATGTCTAAATTTTCCATCGGTCAATGCCATAAAATTTATGTTTGCTTGTTTATGTTAAAAGAAAAGGGCCAGCCTATCTCTCACACATGTTGATCCCACTCCAAGTGCAACAGCTTTGGTGCTTCGTGCTCGTTTCTTGTTCTCAAACATTATATCCCACGCTCATTATGGCCATGTTATACTACATGTCCTTAAAAATGAGGCATTTTGTGCACGCAACACACAAATAGAAAAAAATTATTTGTGTGTCTAGAGTTGCCCTAAAACTATTCAAAGGCTTCCTACTAAGTCATCTGGAACCAAACAAAAGATGATAAAACATATTACATCATTCCCACTTATTTTCATAGGTAATCCTTTCCGATTTCTGATAACACATCGCCGATTATCTTTAAAAACCGACCATGTTTTGAGATACCAAAACAAAATCATAGAAATATATAACACACACATATGCGTGTGTGTTGTGATTTATTGAAAGGAGAAGACCTTCATGCGAGGCCACTTTTTTACATTGAGTTTCCAAAATTGTTATCTGATTCATTTTTAAAAAGTCGTGTTCCGCCATTTTTACGATATTTTATGACACGATATTTTCTACCCATACAATTTTTATATGTTATCTTTCAGTTGTATCAGCCATCCAAAATAGGCACACATTCATCGTAGTCGACACAACTTATATTCCTCAAGTTCAAGTGTGGAAAAACTCCATTGTTAGCAAAGTTCCTTGCATCACGACATTAGGACATGCAATATTTTGTAGTCTAGGATAAGTTCACGTTCTTCCAATTAGACTTCAGTGAATGATAGCTACATAATTGACATAATTACAGGAAGATATAGATAATGAACATAAATATACAACACAAACTGGAATTCTTGGTAGTTAATCAGAAATCAAGCATACTTTAGAATGGAACTTGAGAATTCAAGATTAATTCAAATTGATATCAAGGATCAGCATTCTGCATAGTGCGCTTACATATTTTTATACAAAATGATGTGAACGTTGAGTTACCAGTCCCTTCTTCTTCCTTTCCTTTACAAAAGAGGCTCTTTGTATTCTCTTTTTTTCCAAGAGAGCATTATATCTTCTATACTTTTTCTTATCTCGGTTAGGCATACACATTAAGATTGTGAAATTATACAACATATATTTAGGTCAGATTTTTAATCTATTATATACTCCTAACACATTACTGTGACTTAAATTGTTGTCTTATCTCGAGACAAAATATGCTTCAAAGATTTGGGAGGTTGTTTTTCCTATTTTCGGGTGGTGCCAAATGGTAATTGCACTACATATTGTGATACTCTTCTTGCAATTGGAACAAAGGATATCGTTTACCGGTTTTCATCTTATATGCACTACTTAATCATTGTTTTGGGTTTTAAACTAAGTAGTATTTCCAACATACCATGGGCTTGTGTATTTTCAATCTTTGAAAACTCCCTCATAGAAGAAAACAGGGATACACATGCTTCCCCTCTCCATTATTTTCCATTATCTTTTCCTATCTTCTATCTCTCACTCACTTTCCTTTATTTCTCCTTTCGCGTGCTTTTTGGGTTAAAATTATCCAAAACTTCACAAACCCATCATATGAAGGAGCTGCCCCTCTCAAATGCAAATGTTAGATCACCCCTTCAATAGGTGATCTCTCCAATGTTGTAATTTCTATGTCAGATAATGTAGGTGAAGTTGTGAGGAGACCGAGTTAACCAAAGCGACATAAAATCTTGCCAACACCACCCACCTACCACCTTATATACCCTTACATCTATGTGTCTCAAAGTAGTCTCCTTCCAATCGATGAAACATGGATCAAATTTCAAACTTGGTACTAATATGAGGAGACATAGGGCCTCTATCTCTATCCGACAAAGTGTAGCGAACCACTTGAGAGAGTTATCAGTTAAGACCTCCTTCACTATTTGACTCTATCTAAATAGTTGGTTAGATAGTCATGTGTTTGTAAAGTATGTACTCATCCATAATACAATACTATCCTGATTCCAAGATGAAGTTAAGGCTTCAACTCCATGTTAATGGGGAAAATCACAAGCTTGTATATTTAAGCAAGTGTCATTATCTTTGGGTGCTGTGGGGTTTGTAAAATCTAATTTTGAAACATCCATAACTACTTTAAATGTTAGCAACCGATTCAGAAGGGCCCAAAACCTACAAAATAACTATATATTTTCTCAAAACTTACACTGATTGCAAAATTTACACCCTAAAAGATTCAGGTTCAATTATGAAATCCTAAAAAACAACTAAGCAATGACTAGATTGGATTGTGAAAAAGATATCTTCTATAAGTTGTAATTCTTTGAGCTATGAGACCATTTCTATCAAGTGCAGAGTAACCCTAATTTCTAATAGTTACTAAAATAAGTTAAAATTACAAATTTTCTTTTTTTATTATTTATAAATGTACAAATAATAGCATAATAAAACTTATACTTACAAATTATTTTATTAAATATGCCCCTATATAATTTATTAATGTCTTCTATATATTTAACAATAATAATGTGATAGAATTATTTGGTATATCAAATAAAATTAATATTACATTTTTTTAATTCATAAAACCAAATTTGTGTCAATTTTGCACTACATGATAAATTTATCGAATAAAATTAGCAATGCAAATGTGATGAAAATGGTGGTATAAAATGGATGCAAATGTGGCGCAATCCTCGGTGACATAATTAAAAAAATTTAGTCACGCCATGTTTTAGTCCCAATTTGCATCACATCAACGATGTAATTTCCATAAAGAAACACATCTCAAACCCTAAAAAGGTCAATTTCCGATACATAATTTATCTAAATGATGACACTATTTACACAAAATATAATATTGAATGTTACAAAAAAATCTTATAAAAAAACTAAATTATATATATTACTAGAAATACTAAATTGTATACATGACATTGTAGTTAGACATCATATTAGATTGTCCAACTTGATTACTATATACGTTACATTTTTTTAATATTCGAACTATTGAGCGTCATTAGAAGTATGTAGTTCATGTAGTTCTCATTAGCATTGTGAATCTCTAACATAAACCCCAAAAATATGTTTGTTTTCTTCTAAAACGATGAATTGATTCCTTAATAATTTTATGATTTGCACATGGCTTAACATCTCCTCATTATGTTAGGTTATACACAATATATGTTCATGTGTATAATGCATTATCATATTCATGCTTATGAATATTTACTTCATGTATTTTGTATGTTTGATTTGTATTTGGTATGTCTTTAATGTGGTTTCTTCATTTTTTCGGATAAGGTAAAATCTTTTGGTTTTGAGGGGACCAAAAACCCCGAGTATAAAGGGAGAGGCCTCTACTAGCACTCAAACCAAAGCTTCACCCGAAAAAAATTTTACCCATTAGACCCCATACCATGAGATCTTAAATTCATTTTGAGTGGGCCTATAACAATTTTTATTTTCTTTTTTCCTTTCACAACCATCCAATCCCCTTCCCTATTAGGATCCTCATTTTCATCATTGTGGATTGGTAAAACCATTTCAAGAGTATCTTTGTTGCAAGATGTCACCCCCAAAGGATGGGACAAATCACCATAAAGTTGAAGAGAAATTGAATCCTCATCCCCCAACACAAGAGGAGAAACTAGAAATTCATTTGAATGTTGTAAATCACCTCCTTCTGATCCTGAATCCTCTAGAAAAACATCTGGAGCTTCACCCACAACCAACATACTGGGTTGGGAGTCTCTCCACCAAGATACCTTGTTGCTCTTTCTTTGTTTCACACTGGTATAATGTGAGGCTAAGTGACCCAAAGAAAAACATTTCCTACATCTGAAGGGCAAGCCTTCATAGTCCAGTTGTTGAGTCTCAGATTCTATCCAGCACCTAAGCTTCATAGTGGCTGGAAGATCAACAGTGGTATCCAAATCAACCAGAATGCGAGCATAGGTCATGTGAGTATACAATTCAGTTTTGGAATCTATGGCAAGGCACTTCCCCAAAGCATTTCCAATGGAAAACATACTTTCCTCTCCCGAAAATTACAGCGGTAGGTGAGGCAAGTGCACCCAAATAGACTTGAAATTAAAGTTTCAGTAGTATGATTGAAAGAAGCGTACCATTGTTTCATAATTAGAAGATGACCTTGAAGATCCCAAATCTTAAAAAAAATAGTAACACGATCTTCCAAAACCTTAAAAACCACAATAAAAAACCCCCGAGCACAAGGGTAAATATCCACTCTACCTTGTAACAAGGGTAGCCACTCTGTAGAGATCCAAGAATGTAGTTGTGGGAGACCCACCATAGTCCACTAAATCTGCAGATCATACTCAACGGTGAATATCTTCTCAGCTTCAATCACCTGAGCACCAAAGGTAACTACAAGAGTGATCGTGGTCGCCTTAAGGGGTCTCTATTTGGACATTACCGCAACATAGGATCGCTGTGTAGAGGAATTTGTTAGGGGTCGATCCGGGAGTGAATACGAGCATTGAAAATTGTGGTCATGACAGGTCAGTGCCCACGCTAAGGGAGGCCATTGCGGGGGAACTAACCAGAATCTGCACAAGGTTTTTAGCAGGGTCATTCGCAACCCCCACAACTCTCACATCGCTAGGAACATGGGAAGGCCCCAAACCGTGGGCCAAGGACCCAACGCCCTCACCAACACCATCAACGAAGCCTAGGGAGCCCCCATCCAAGTTTCCCAAACCGTCGCTCACCGTAACAACTCCATCAGACGAAGTAGAGCTTCTAGAGAAAACAGTAAACAAGGTGTCGTTGAGAGGAACAAGGCCATTCATGGCTCCACTAGAAGCACCATTAATCTATTTAGGGTTCGAGAAAACAGAGCCGTCGCCTTGGTTAGGAGCAGAAGCCTAGTTTCCCTTAGGGTGCGGGTAGTCGTGATTAGGGCATCGGGCTCGGCACGAGTTCGGGCTGCTTCATGTTTGACATTACTTTAACATGTTTCCTCCGTGTTTAGTTTTTTTTCATCATGTTTAATTTGTGGTTGATCATATATATAATATGTTTGCTTCAAAATAAAATTTTGTTATGCATATTTTTTCTTACGTAATTTAAAATAATGCTCGTATAGATTTAAAGAATCCAAAAATTCATATAAGAATCACCACCAAACCAACTAAATAATTTGTATTCTTTCTAATTCTTCCTTTCATACTTTTAACATATAATTGATTGATGGGCCACTAATACATGAATACATTAAAAAAATGCAAATGTTATATTCACATCATGATAATACCACAAGGCCGAGATTCCGCAATGAGAGGATATACCATTGAACGCATGGAAGGTACATATACAATGTATATAGCTACGTAACTGGCTGAACATGGATGTCTGAATGGTCTGGCGTGGGAATATATAGAGATGGGAATATAAAGTTGTATGCCTCGATCTGCATAGATTTTCTCCACAAGATTTCAATCGGTCAAATTTATAATCAATATGGAACGAGCATTAAAAAAATGTGCCTCTAAACATGTGAATGCGACGTTTGTAGAGGTGGTGCCACGAAATGTTTACGTCAAGTAAGATATGTTGTTATCGTGTAAATATCTTACTTCATGCCAAACTTACTCCCACTGATCTGATTATGATTTTGTGCATCATGTCTCCAATTTGGACAACTATCTATTTACATTTTTTTATTATTTTACTTTATTTTTTAAATGACAAAATTGTGTGTATCTTACAAAATTTCAATAGATTTGTTATAATCTTATGTGATGGGATTTTTTCCATTGACTAAATTGAGAAGGTTGAATTTATTTATGAACATCGGTTCGATAACAATTCCTTCTTTTCAATCAATTACATATTTAAATTACTAAAGATGTATGTGTCTTTTCACCTAAATTTGTTTAGTGGTGAAGAACTTGTGCTTTTGAGGGAGACGTCACAAGTTCAAATCCCGTAGGGGTAGAGTATATATGCCTCATATTTGAAGCAATAGGAGTCTCATGCATACTTGGGAGTACAAGCTAGTCACATATGATATAAATTGTCAAGAGACCCAAGAACATGTCGCCCGATGTCGTGGACTATAAAACAAATTCTCAATATTGTCACTAGGAAAATACTTTTAGATTAACAATATAATTTACCTATCCATATACATTGCAATTTAATTTTAATAGACTTAAAACACTAAATAAAATTCCTAATAAAAATACTTTAAAAGTAATAACAATTGACAATAGGGGATTTTAGAGGAAAATTTGATTTGTCATTATTCTAGAAATAGGCATAAAAATTTTGCAACACCAAGTTTAGACAATAAGGTGAAGAAGGCCTAGAAAAGCTAGTGAGAACCAAAAAAACCATGATCATTTTACTTAACCAATATCATCGCAATAAGACTCGGGCACCTTTTAGTTATATTGATTTTAATTGCACAACCATGCTCATATGCTTCAAGGCTAAAAAAACTTTGCTTTCTTTTCCTAAAATATGTGTGAATCTATGGGAAACTACTCTCTTTCCTTAGAATCCTTATAACTCAACAACACCTTATTTGTAACTCTACACAACTTGAAACCATCTCACTTCAAGGTTCACTGTGTACCTTTCTAGTTTTGAACACCCTTTTCAATGGGCTCAAAACACGCTAAGTCTTAGTTGTCTAATTTTTACTTTTGCACACTCGTAGAATCTTGAAAAGGACTTGAGGGATTTCTACACTTGTTTGTAGAATCTCATGATTTGGCACCATGTGCAAGAATTCTAACACCTTGTAACATCATTGGCATGTTTCCCCTCAAAAGAGATTTCCTTTCATTGTCATGTGTTAATTTCATAGGTGCACACTCTTTCATAGTCTTTGCATTTTACTCAACGACTCTTCTTCTCAAAGATCCACATTGAGCCTTCAAATTTTTGTTCAACTTGCCATAGAATGTCATTGTGTAATTATTAGACCTAGAAGCGTAACCTCCTCACACATTCCAGGATGTTGTTCAACCGTGACACATGAAATGTGGAATGACATGTAACTTCTCTCCATCATGGTCACATATTGTTGTAATTTCCCTCATATATTTGCTTTATAAAATATGTAACAAACAACACATTAACCCAAGGTTGTTTTAATCATTGATTTTTATCCTAGATAGTAAGAATACATGCATTCTTTTCATATCTTGTGATTCGCACACTACCCTATAATTCTACCAAGATATGAAAATTGATCAAGACACATTCTCCTACTATTCATAACAACTTGCTCTCTTTTCCTTATTGACCCATCATTTACCTATTCACCATTAATGTATATAATTTGAATTTTCTAAATAATTCTTCCATAACATCATTTTGTGTTTTGATTCATTGCATTCAATAAATTCAATATAGTCTTAAATAATCCTTCTACCTAAAGCTAACACAAGATTTTCCTCTACACATGGTCTTAGGCTCCATGTTGTGAATAATTGATATCAAATATTTTCTATCTTCCTTTTATATGCTTGTAGACATGTGAGTGATATGAAAGAACGAAATGAATTTTGTTATCTTTCTACATATTTGGAGTAGTGTCATATCAAGAGAAATATGGTTAATACTCAAAAGAAAATTAATGCAACATAAGAAGTTCAAAAGCTCATTAAGAATGCACTAGAAGAATAATGCACTGAAATTTTTGGCTAGTTCTATGATTTTATGATGTAGCTCAACCCAAAAACTACATATTTTTTCTCCCATCCATTATAGGTTGTATACAAAAATCACGCACTTTGGGTAATTATTTATTCATGGTTACATACTACTATTTACATGATCCATGAGTACATAAAATAATGGTTAACCCATGTATTTTGCTACCTTTCTTTTCTTTATGCTTCTACTTTCGCCTTACACTCTTACTTGCTCAATCTGTCCTTTCACCTTTCAACATTTATCATTTTGGACACCAAAGCATCAAGTGCTCCCATCCCCGTTGAGCGCCCTTATCCTCTTTTTAATTTGGTCACACTTTTTGGGTCTTTTCTAGCTGTTTGAGCATCTTATCTTTTTGGTAGTTGGCCTTTTCGGGTTTAATTATGATATTTAAGCAAGGGAATCATATAAATATAAAGTTATGTGACTATAATAATGGACCAAGAACTAAGCACTACTTATCACCACCTAAGGTTGCATCCATCAAGCATCTAAGATATACATTTGCATCTCAGTATAGCTCCATCAAAAGGGAAAAAGGAAAGTTATTCTGCATCACACTTCATAGGAGGGGAGTCTATTGTTTCCATGCACACATTATTTACATTCTACATCTAGTTACTTGCTCGCTACTTCAAGTGCGACACACACAAGAGCAACCTAGGGCACAATTCCGCACACACAAAGAGCTACATTAGGTCTAAGATGTAGTGCAATGCTCAATAGTAAGTCCATCATTATGGCAGCTGAGGAAAGTCCAACCCCTCATTTTGCATCTTTCTTATTTATGATTTGATGTCTATTTGAGGGTTTTATAGGTGCATAGTTTGTTGCAGGATTTACAGTGACCTCGCAGATCCAAGTGTGACATATAGGTGATCAAAGGCGAACAAGTGTGAATATATTGCGACAAATCATAGGAGGTTTTCTCAATATCTACGTATATGGGTGAGTGCACCAAGTTGGGGGCCAAAAGGGGGTCTTAAGTGGACGCATTTTTCTGAAAAAAAAAATAAAATTCAACTTGTACGAGTTTTTCGAAATAGTTACACTCAAAATTGGAAGATGTTGTAGAAATATGAATCGTAATATTTTGAGTCTAGTTTCTAAGATACTAAATTTTATTGAAAACGGATAAGTTTAAGTGGTTCAAACAACTAAAATACCAACAGATGCTCCTGTTTTTGTTAAAAAACATAATAGAGTGACTTTCGTGCCCCCACAATTTTTTTAGTACCATTTAGTTTTTTTGAAAACCCTTTGGTAGAAAGATAGCTAGGAGCATCTAGTTTGGGCTCCATTTTTTTAGATTTTTTAAGAGAATATTTTTTTATTTATGATTTTTCTAGTACAAAATTTTATGTTTTGAAAAATAACAGAGCTCCAACCGTGCCCCCTAACTACCTCAAAAAATATCAAAAATTAGATTTTTTTTTTTAATATGTATAGAATTATGCCTAGTTTGGGCTAGTATAATTTTTTTAAATTTCGATCACCCAAAAAAATGATACACCATGAAAGATAGACATATTTACACTTCAAAAATAGCTATACAAAGGCATAGTTAGAAAATAAATAATATAGAAACCTTATATTAGTCGAAAATTTGGAAAATTATATTTTTAGAAAGAAGAGACTTTTCTCTCCGTCGTGGTATAATTTTTTAAAAATGGATCGATTGTTTTATTTTGATTTATTATAGAGGAAGTGTCATTTTTACATTTTCTTGTAAAAACTCATTGTTTGTTGTGTTTGTGTAGGTCCATGCCTCAGGCTTGGGGATCCAAACCGATCCCAAGCCTTGAGGCATGGCTTGGGAAAAGAGAAAATGCAAAACACGTAAGCGTTACATAACGCATACGCGTTTTCTTTGTTTTATATATTGTGTCCCCTAACGTCCCTTTCATCTCTTTCACGGGAATTCTGCAAACATTCTGTTTTGTCTGCAATATTCTCTACATTCTTGCATGATTTTTTAGTATTTCATTTTGTCCCCTACCTTACTAGTTGATTTTTTCTAATCATGGGTGATAAACGTCGAGCTAAGGAGAAGAGGAAAGTCAAGAATAAGGCACTCGGAGAAATTGAAAGAGAAGAGAATAAAGAAATTGAAGAGAATGCAAAAACTTCAAGCAGGGCAAGGTACATCCGCTATATCAAATGTAGCTAATGTATTAGAAAATTAGGATGAAATACATAATGAAAATGTAGAGAATAATGATTTTGCAATGAATAATGATATTGAATTGAATGATAATGTTGGTATGGATGAAGAAATTGATATGAATCTAATTGTTGAACCCTTACTTGAGAATCCAAATGTTAACCCCAAAATTTGTATGAAAACACTGAATGAAGAAAGTAACCTTGTAAACGAATCTTCACCTCTAAGAATACCTCCTTCCATTTCGTGAAGAAAACCAATTCACTTAATTGAAATTGAGCAAAAACATTATAAAACCAATGCCTAACAAAATTTCAAAAGAAATGCGAGAAGAAAAGCTAGTGGAATTTGGGATAATTACTTTGTGAATTTAAATGACACACAAAGATGTTAATTATTTGTTTCATTAATGAAATTAATTAAGATGAGACCTATAATGAAGACCTTGGGGTTAAGAACATCTAATGTTTTTGATCAAAATGCATCAATTGTTGAAAACATACATAAAGCATACCAAATTGTAGGTGGCAAAAGATGCACCAAAGATAGTAATGCTACATGACGTGCACTAACTAATTGTATAGTAAGTGATAAAACAGTTAATAAATGCTTGATTAGAAAAACAAGTAGTGCTTTGAAGCTAAACAAAAAAACACTAATGAAAGCAATAGAGAGACGTAAACGTCTTGAGTTAGTCAATAACACTGACTATTGGGATTTCTCTAACAGACTTCCATGAAAATACAAGAATACATCTGATATTCTAAAAGAATTAATTGTAAAATTTTGGAATGAGAACACAAGGGTGTCACCGAATAGAAGAGATACAGTAAAAAGAAGAATAGGTTCTCGTAATCGTGAATTGTGTGCAAAATATTTCTTATATATGACTCAAACAAAATTGTTCTCTAAGTTTAAAAATGAAAATCCACAAATTAACATTAGCCAAAGATTCTTTGAAATGAGCAAACCCTTTTATGTGAAAATCAATCACTCACGTACCACTTGTTGTTGTAGGCATCATGTTGAATTTTTAATGCATTATGATGTTTTTTGTCAAATACGTCGTGTTTTGCATACTAACATCATGTTGCAAGAGTGTGGATTAAATGTCCCACCAAAATCTTCAAGGGAATTTATTCCGACAATATTTTGTGAAAAATCAACTAGACAATTTTTTTATAACAAAACATGTTTGGATGGAACGTGTAATGTATGTGGTGGCTTGCCAAATCTGAAAAGTTGTATCCATGAGGAGAGTACAAATTCAATAGGAAAAGAATTGGTTGGTTTCACCAAATATAAATCGGTGGCATATCAATTAAAATATGGAAAAGAATCTAAGAGGTGTGAGCTTGTTACAAAATAATTACATGTATCAGAATATATGGTCAAATTCAGAGAGAAATTTTTTTATGAGTATGCAAGGCACACACATAGAGCTCGATGGTTGGATAAACAATTCAAGTTAAGTGTGTTCAAAGAAAATTTGTTGGAAGCCATGGATTTGGGGTAAGAATTCGTCTTGAATCCCCAAAGGCTCCAAGCAAAAATCAAAGTGGACCATCCGATAAGAAATGAGCAATATTTTCTAACTAGCATGCATTATGAAGTAAACACTCAAACTTAAGCTAATTAAACTACCTCTATTCTTCGAAAGCTTAAAATAATGAACCTAGTAAGTCCTAAGCAATCAATTTTAGTGATTAAGAGAAAGAGATCTCCCATTATACATTTTTAAGCTAATGGTTCTTCTCTTTTACTCTCTAAATTGGATTAAGAATACAAAAAGTGAAGTAAATAGCTCAATATCTAAACTAGAAATGAAATATAGAAATAAAAACTAGAACCTATATGCAAAATACTATAATCTATGCTTAGGAAGAAGGGAGGAATTCTTGAAAATGAGAGAGGGGTCTAGCCCTATATATAGTTTTCCACTTGGGAAAAGGGAAACTTGAGTGCATGTGGACAAACACTATATTCCAAAAGCACTTTTAGCAAGTCAAAACTTACTTTGACTAGGTTTAGGGAGTGACAAACCATGTTTAAGCTTAGTTAAACATGTTTAGAAGGTGATTGGGGTTTGGAGAGAGTTTTGAAGGGTCAGATCAATCCAATGGAATGGATTGATAGGTCAGGAAGGTGGTAGAAGTGGACTAGAAGAAAGTAAGAAGTTAATGTAGTTAGAACGAAGCTATTATAGCTTGTTTAAATGGTTTACAAGAGGGAAAACGAAAAAAGGGATGTCGTGGGAAGAAATTTAGATAGGTCAAACAGTGGTGTATCGTTGGTTTGCAGGGAGAAGCACAACTAGCACAATATTAATTGTAATAGTGCATTGGCCAAACTATAGGTGTCTACATTTGCCCCTCTTTGAGGTGATGTAAGTTACGTCACTTGAAGAAACTAGAAAAACATAAAAGAGGAGAAAATTCTGAAGGGATAAAAGAAAATTAATAAGATGAAAGATGCCCCCTTGAGTGTCGATGGGGTGATGAAGGAAGTCGATCGACGCTCGAAAAGGTGACAGAAAAAAGAAGAAGAAAGAATAGTGTGATGAAGAAGAAAAGAAAGGGGATATAGAAGAAAAGGAGTATGAGAAACAAGAAAATAGATATTGGGCTATCAACAAATCAAATGTATTCAAATTTTAAATCATCATTTTGCTTAGAGACCTCCTCATCGGTCCTTATTAAAAATGTGAGCATACAATAGAAGCGTATAATGACATGAAAAGCCAAGATACAAAACAACTGTCTATTGCTAAAATGCCAACTCCATGCAACATACAGACATGCAACGTAGAATGAGAAGTAAACAAACTCATGTAACAGGGAAATAAGTATAGTCACACACACTTAAACCAACAACGTTCAAGAAGGTTGCACAAATATTTTGTTATCAAGCTGAAGTCCCAAATGTTTTGATAAACGAAAAGGGTAAGAACGATGCCCCAAGAAATATGCACATGCAAGGGAAATGACGGAGGACACTTGGGTCCGATGAAAAAGCAACGTGCACGATGAAATAGTACCAGGCAACTAATAGTGCCCCAGAGTATAGACAAAGTAAGCAGCAGTCTTTTGTAAATGATTGTAGATCAGGGTGATTCACAAGTCGTTGTTTCAAATCATGTGAAAAATGTCAGTAGGATATGGGATGAGCACCATGCAAAAGACACATATTTCAGAAAAAATGAGTGGTTACCGATTTTAGTTCATTTTCAAAGTTTTATATTGTTTTTGATATTTCTAAACCAATTTTATAATTTTTGAATTTTTTGATCGGTCAGAAGAATTCAAAAGATCAAAGATCTTCTAAAAAGTACACACAGAGGCGAACGGGGAAGGCGAGGCCACCAAAGAGCCAAAAGGGGATATCCCCATGGAAAGAAAGACAAGGTGATACTAATTATTTTAAATAATTATTTGTCACGATGGGAGGTAGATAGACGAAAAAGAGGAATCAAAATAGAGGAAAATGCCTGTAAGGTTCGTAAACAATGTCAGGGTTAAGAGGAGGTGTCCGCAGGGTAGCACAAAGTGCCCCAGCGTGTGAAAATTAATAAAAATAATTATTTTAATAATAAAATAATTATCACGGCGTAGAAGAAGATTAGAATGATCACGGCAGAGAAAACATGCCCCAGGGGCACCGCGACGAGTTAATATACCCACCGGGGTAAAAACAATCACGATCAATTCATTTGTACTAGAGCTCTTGCAATTTTTTACCGCGAGGTGTCAGCGAGAGAGCCTGGAGTGTGATGGAGAGGTTAATGACAAGACAAAGGTAGGCGACTAGATCCGAGAGTACCAGTGAGACCCCGTGCATGGACCCTTCATGAGTAGTCTATCCCTTCTCTCTTAAATTATGCATTTAATGCTTTTCTAGGTCATTTCTAGGGTAGGTAGGTGGGAAAAGACACATGACGCGCGCATGTATGGAAAATACGGGGACGCGCACATGTACGTGTCGAAAAATATAATACGTGCAGCCGTATGCATTGAAAAACATGTACGCGCACGCGTATCCATCGAAGGGGGAAAATGGGGACACGTGCGCATGCGCGCAAACCAAGCGCGTAGGTGCGAGGGGGAAATTTTGATTTTTTATCGAGAATGGACGCACACATGCATGTGCGCTGGGAGGGGTGCATAGGCATCACACTAGGCGCGTTGGCGTCCTGTGTGGTATACATTTGAAAAGTAGAAAAATTAGGGGGCGTACGTGTTGGTTAGGGCACGTATGCGTCGAGGAGGACGCGTGTGCGTCGAAAGGGCGTGCACGCATCCGGAAGAAAATTAAACACACTCATAGCAATAAAATAGCAAAGTGTAGAGGAGAAAAATTAGAAAAATTTAGAAGAAAAAGGGAAATTAGTAAGTTTAAGGACTCAACGAAACCATTTTTCTTTAGAAAGATAGCTAGAAGTTAGATAAGTGCCTAACACTTGTTTTTGATCTTGCAACATAGATTACCCGCACTTCAGACGCGGGAGAGATATGGCCGCCTTGAGATGATAGAGGCGCAGTTCGAGGATGGAGATAGGAGTATATTAGATATCCTCCTTTATGTCACAGGGTTAGCCTACGTGGCTGACATGCCCCAGATCACATTGGACCATGGCCTTCTCACGGCCATAGCAGAGAGATGGCACAGCGAGAGCCAGTGCTTTCGGCTTCCTACAGGGGAGATTACCATCACATTGGAGGATGTCTGGTTCATCATGCGCGTTCCCATCATTGGCCAGCCCATTCAGTATGTGAGCGACGAGTAGCATTGGATGGATGCATTGCACAGCTATTCGGAGTCCCGATGATACCTCGTCGCGGGATGACGGTGAGATTGTCATGCTGCATTAATGACCTTTCTCTAGATCGGGTCGTGGTTTACATGATGGCCTTTGTTAGTGGATTTTTACTCCCTAAAAAGACCGGTTCCTCATTCCCCCTTGGACTACTTGGAGTCATACTTGGATTGATACAGGGAGAGACTTATTATTGGGGCGAGTGCATTCTGGCACATCTTTACTAGGATCTTCATCTTATCACTTATTACCATTAGAAGATGGTAGGCCCGGCCAAGCTCCTCATGATGTGGGCCTGGGATCATATTGCTATCGGGCACCCTTTAGGCACTCCGAGAGTTCGGGCTCCAGAGGAGCCATCTACCATGGGTTAGGTCCTAGTCAAGGACGATGTTCGGCCTTACAGGGGTGATCCTTATCCCTATCATCAAGAGCTCGATGACTTACAGTAGGTGGCCATAGTATGGAGGCCATATTGACATTTCCAGTGGCCCGAGGATGCCCGAGAGCTATCCATAGCTGGAGTAGATCATTTTATCATGGGCAACTATAGCTATATGCGGGAGTTTTATAGGGTTGATAGGCGCCATGATAGTTTATTACCACACAAGATGTTCCAGAGCCTGATATGTGGTACGCACGGAGGGCGCGTGAGTATTTTGACATGGGGCCACAGATAGCCTTTGACAGAGCCTAGGCCAGTTTCACACAGGTGGTACCCATTGCATGGGTACCTTTGATGTAGGTTCGAGACCCAGGGTGCACAACAGAGTACGCACCCTGGTACCATGGTGTGATTCCACATAGGCTAACCATTCCAAGGGCAGCATATGAGACAGGCATGAGGCCTCCCCTAGTGGGCCCACCTAACGATGACGATGGCGTTGATGATGATGATTCGAGATGATTTGGGTGGCCCGATGCGCGGATCGAGTTAGAGGTAGGGCTCTATAGCCATATGTATAGGGTCTTAGGCATATACCTAGATAGGTACACCAAGCTCCAAATGGTTCGTTACCTCCAAAGAGGCATTCCAAAGTGGGTATATATGTCCCACTACAAAGCAGGTTCTACCACGGTAGGGTCCACCTTCTCGGGCCCCGGAGGTGGTGATGGACAACTTGCTACACTACAAGTAGAAGTTACAAGCCGCGATAGCGATGCCTTCAGTGGCCACAAAGAGAGACCAGACCAAGTCTCGATCCACGGGGCAGTGGTAGGGCCATATGGTAGGGTCGATTGCACAGTGGGCGCACAGGGCACTCAATTAGTGGATGCCTTAGGCCAGGCACAAAGCCAATTACATAGTGTCATGGTTCAAGCATGACCAGTGCGGATTTGAGGGAAAGGCCTATCGATAGAGATAGACTAGGCCCGCAGCGATTTACATAGTGTGACACTGGAGAGAGATCGAGAGGCCATTGCTGCTAGGCAGGATGATGCGGATAGAGGTTGATTGATAGGCGAGCGTGATGCCGCCCTACAAGCAGCCTTGGCCACAGACATGATGATTTGATATGTGACACTATCAAGGTCACATGCGAGGCCCTTTATTACAAGACAACCTACTTTCGAGTAGTTCCAACGAAGGAGCGAGTGATGCCTTATGCCTAGCTTGATGTGAGCCACATAGGCTCTAGATCATGGAGGTCGGCCAGTCGTCGCACTGCATCCGGCCACACAGCAAGTACACAGAGCAGGGGTACATGGGTCTCCCCACGCTTAGCGAGGTTCTTCGGAGCGAGGCCCATCACAGCCTCCACTATTCCGTCCTCTAGAACATGGTCCCAGCAGCCCCGGTGAGGGCGAGAATTGCGGCTGAGTCTACTACTCATGCCATGATATAGGTGTACGTATTCATTTGTGTATGCCTCTTATGAAGGCGGGTTTTACCCATTATAGATTCTTTAGATTCTTGTGCGGATGCCTCTTGATGAAGGCCTGATTTTGATCAATGTAGATACTTTTTGATGTACCACCACGCCTTTGTATGTAGGCTTAGTATCTGATCCCTGCCCCTTTTATATGGCAGATGGACAGAGCATTTTGTATATACTAGGAATTTGACACAGAGATTTTTATTATACATGTACCATATGGACATTTTCTTGTATATCTTGTCATGCAGTGATATATTGTCATGGTAATTATGTTTCATTGATGTTCATGTTGTATCTTTTCCTCTTCATGTATGTGACATAATTTCAAATGTAGAGATGTACATGTTTTTCTTTCATAGTGATGATATACTCGTGTATTTGATATCATGTGTTTTTTATTTATGAGATGTTTGATTTCATATGGCTAGTATTTTGGGATGATACTAGATGATATTGGTGTGGGGGGATAGATTAGTGATTATGTGCAACCCCTCTTGCCCCCATTGATGATACGATATGTGATGATTAGCTTAGCATACATGCATGATGTACTACTTAGCATTTTTGTATATATGATGTATAAATGATGTTAGATGTGATAATGATGGATGATAGATGATAGATGTGATAACAAACAAATGTGCTAAACAAACACACAAGCAAAAATTAACAAAACTAAACAAATATACACATGCAACACAATGCAATGCAGCTAAAAAAGAAGATTAATCTAACACTTTAATCTAAGTAAGTAAAAACGAGTTCTAACAAATGCACATAGCAATCAAAGAAGCATACAACAATTAATTACAAGTATGAAAGTCCTAAAAATGAACACAGCACAACATACAATTAAACCTAACAAGATCTAATATAATGTAAGCAAAGAATCATTCAAAGAACAAACAACTCAACATGCTAAGTACACCAAAACTATACAAAACAACAACTAAAAGCAATCTAACTACCACTCTGTTTTTGTGGGACAACATTGACATATTTTCTAATGTTTTTGAGTTTATCATGAAGGATAAGTTTTCGTAGTTGTGTTCGTCATTCCTGTCTAGGTTTCCCTTAGATGACATTGTGAGATGAACGTAGCTTTATCCTTGAAAAGGAAATTTTCCAAATGTTATATTTTTTGTGTATTATTTTCTAAATGTTTTTGTATTTTCAAGGTCATGTTCTTAAAGCAATGTACAAGCTTTAAAGAAATGTGGAATGCCCCCAACGTGATGTGGGAATATACAAAGGGCAGAATGCCACGCGTTAGCGTATAATGAAGTGGAATGTGAATGTGCCCCCAGTAGCGATGTGGGAATATACAAATAGGCCACATCCTTCACACATATATAGCGTAAGTAAACCAGATCATAGGTCTTGCAAGGGAGCTCGAGGTCGGATTCCTAGACCTAGCCGTGGCATCTTGCGGAATTTTAGCAAGTGGCAAGAGTTACCCATCCTATCGCAAGAGTGACTTGTGTACGAGAAACCTTCCTTAAGCACTTTGAAACCATTTTTACAAAAGGACATGCCCACTTTGTGCCACAATTGCATGGTTTTCACATGAGGATGACCTGTTTTTTCTTTACTTTTTCTCAAATTTTTCAATTTTTTTGCTTGTTTTTTTCTTTGTTTTCTAATTTTTAGTTTCTTGTCTCAATATTCCAGCCACGCCTACGCATAGAATCACTTGAGGTGAATGGTGTTCATGGGCTCTGGAAGCTCTTCACCATCCGAATAGGCATGTCTATATGCCCCGATCCATATTTAGCGGTCACTACATAGGGGCCGAGCTAATTGGCCTCAAATTTACCTTTCTTTTCCATGTCTTTGGTGGTATTCTTATGATTTTCTTTCAAGATGCGAGATCACCTACATCGAATTCCCTACTGAATGATGTGTTTGTTGTATCCTCTAGAAACTCTATTTTGATATGCTTTAAGGTGATTAAGCACTCGATACGTCGTTCATCTAACAATTCTAACTCACAAAGCGAGCAACTCGTAGTCTTCATCTTTGTCAAGGTAGTCCCCGAGAGATATTCTCGGGAGGGAAGCTCCACTTCCAAAGGTATGATGGCTTCAGGTGCCATAGACAAGTGAATACGGGTCGCACTCAAAGATGGGTGCGGATGGAGGTTCGATAAGCCTAGAGGGTGGGATGGATTTGCAAGTGCCAATTACGACCAGTTTATCGACCATTTTCTCCATAATGCGCACAAGAGTTTTGTAACATCCCCATTTAAGATACTAGAACAAGGGAAAATTTTTTTTTTTGATAACGTTCTCTGTTATGAATTATAAAATTCAAACACACGTTCAAGTTTTAATAATTGTTCTCTGCCCAAACAACACAGTTTGGAACACACAATTTCCTTTTAAAACTAATGTTCCCTGTTCGCATATTTACAATATGGAACACACATTCAATGCCATTCAATCTTATAACAGATTCTATATGCTACTGTAAATGACTCGAGGAACTGCCGATCTTCCATTTTCATGGCTCGAGTTTCATCGATCCTTCATTTCATGACTTCGGCAACAACCAATCCTTCATGTTTGTTTATGCATAGTATATTATATATACCAGTTCTCTTAACCGTTTCCAGTTATCGAAGTGATCCATTTAAGAAGCCTATCTGAATATTTGTTACTGATATTCATCTGACATCCTGCATCTTAAATTAAGTGATAAGGACAACGCAACCAGCACTTGCGATACTTTGGCCAAAGATTTTCACATGCTTTGCATGATCATATTCCTGGATGTGATACACATCAATGGAATACGTCCTTCACTTCACTTCACCTGTTATCTAGAATGGTCTTTCCTGGTTCCTACCAGTCCTCTCAGTTTAAGATCAGTTTTAAACTTCCAATTTCTAACTAGCAATATGAACAAATATAGGAAGGCACTCCTGGTAACTAAAGATACGCAGACATGCGGTGTCGTTCCCCACGACTCCGTGTGTCTAGTTATCTTTAGTATCCCGGAGTCACTCCGTATACCTGATCATACTCCTATCCCCTGCCAAGAACTTCACATTCAGCCTATGTATTCTTAATGTTTTAATTCGGGAGGGCATTGTAATATGTCAGCTATAACATTGTGTCGTCATGAAGACCCCGTCTTCATGAAGACACCTTGCTGTAGCTGGCGTATGTCAATGTCCTACGGAATCCTTCCATCGAGAGTACACATCCTGCTCAAGTGATTTGGATATGATCTTAGTATTTAAAAATCAACTTTCAGCAACCATGTTGATCCCTTTATCCTCGTTCCCGTTACAGTTGTATATAGCTAAGAGAGACTAAATCCGTCTTCTAGCTTGCTATGCATCTTCTTCGTACCGAAGGGTTGCATTTTCTCTACTTGGTTCTCTTCTTAATCATTGGATTAAGCAACCCGTTACCGACGGATGTGATAAGTTTAACCTATTAAACTTAACCAAGATTTTCCCAACTGTAACTAAATTTAGAATTCTAGCTTATTAGACATCATTTAAACGAGGTCTAATTCCCAATAAATGTATTCATTTATTCTCCTTAACATTACATAGTTAAGGTCCATTAGTTAGGGATATACTTATCCCCTACCCTTTATTCTGAAATTAACATACGAGGTCATTAATGGAGTTCGAAAGCGAAGTTCGATTACTCCAAAGTTAATTGATATTCCTTAGCTTCCAAGCTAATCCTGAATACCTATCAGTTATGGAATCATATTCTTCCTAACCCTTTTTAATGTCAATTAAGAATTCATCTTTACCCAAGTATGATCTAATTGTGCATTTCAACTTAAAGTTGTAATAAGGTAAGAATAGATATCAATTCCCATTTAGCATCCATCCACGGACAATTAAATAAATCCAAATCAGGAATAACATTATGTTTCCAATTTAATCATCAATATCAACTGATATAGTCATTAAAATATCACACTTGTATTTGTATTCATCAATTCATGTCATAATCCATACATTTGCCAATCCCACTGAATGGGCATTGTTTACATAAAACATCATTACAACTCATAGATGGAAGAATATACTTTCTTCTTTTCTTAATTCCTCGAAGAGGAATAAAAGTAAACAAATACAATTCATCTTCAACCAATCAAGAAGCATCAGAAAACAGCCATGTCTTCATTCTAATCAAATTCCATCTGCAAAATTATTTGCACGGGTCAGTTCAATGAACTGAGCATATTAAGCACTTGTCATTAAAATGAGGTGCTTCAATTAACTGTCTCAATAAAAGAACCCTGCTTTTATGAAACGACAGTAAGACATCAATCAAGAAATAGGCACCAAAGAATGATCAGCATAACAACTGAACCATCAAAATACCATCACAATCAGCCAAAGAACTGCTGTCCCAAAATTGAATCCAAACGAGACACAATCAAGATAACAGTTCAGAGTGAAACTTACAAAATCCATTCAGAATTCACTTTCTGGCAGCAAGAGTAATTTCATTCATAATCAGCTTTAAATGAAAACAAGGAAGAATTCATCGTCCTTATCCATACTTCATTTAAATCAGGCTCATATGAATATCCAAAACAGGTTAGTACAACATCGTATTTATCATAGATCAATTAGTATAAGGATGCATACTATGTATTTACTGTACTAGAAGAGCCCATACTTTCTTCACTGTATTGTAAACCAGATAAACAGTTATGCAATCATGCAATCAATTATTCACATGATTTCCTAATTCTATGAATGCATTCCGTTCAAAATAAAATTTATTCATGGCTGTTACCTACAGCAAGACCAATCATAATGCTATTTCCAGAATTCAAACAGCCCAAAGAGAAGAATTCGTTCCTTTAACTATTCAAATAAGAAACAATCATTTTCTTCAACTCAACAAGAATTACTCATGCCGATTTCATTTTTCCTTGAATGACAGTGCAAAGATCAGAAGACCACACGAAAACATTCAAAATTTCCGTTTGTACAGAAAAATAACAGCACTCAGAAACCATCTAAATGTCACTGTAATCTTTGTCAAACTGAACTTATAACGTTCATCAAAACCAATTTACTGTTTCCTTTCGAATCGAAAACAGCATAAAGAAGAATTCATGTCCCTAAAATTTCATTAAGAAACGATCATTTTGCTCAGAATGAACTAAAAACACCCAAGTCGTGTTTATCCAAGCATGACAGCTCAACTTATAAAGATAACAGAACAATCGCTCATATTGAAAAGCAACTCACCTAACCTGTGCAGTTCCAATCCAATATACCGCAAACAATGAATATCCAAAATACCGCAAACAATGAAATAACCAATTCGAGTTCTATCTCGATCAATAATTAGTTCCAAAAATAGCATTCTCCATTTTCTTAATGAGATACGTAACTCAATATATATATATCAATACCTCAGTCAAGGCAAACCCGCATAGGGTATTAAATATATAAGCTTGGTGCAGTCAAGACAAACTCAAGCAATAACCCAAATTGCTATATTTTTCCATTTACTTGTACAGAAAACAAGCCGAGATAGTAATCGTGACAAATCAACAGAAGGGCCGAACAACATCCATAAAACACAACGAAAATCATCCTGTCCTCATAAAGAACGAGGGAATGTAATCATATGCAAGTTCGTAAGAAAAAGCAGCTTAACCTTTTCTACTTCCACGAATACCCAAAATGTTATTCGTTCATTTCTTATGCAAGAAAAAGGGACAGCAATAAAATATTACCATTTCTTCCTTTAAATCGAGTTCATAAGCTCAATAAAACCCATATGCTATTTCTAACAAAATCCAAAACAGCAGAAGGAAAAAGGATCTTATTTCCTTTTAAAGATTTTAGTATAGAAACAACATCATGCAACTCGTACATCCTGTACAATTTTATCACAAAAGACCATATAACAAAAGAACATTCGCACAGCAGTGAAAACAACCCACACAGTCTGCCAGTTCTTTATATAACACTTAAGCAGAGAAAAACCCATCTCGAATTCCCAAATACCATCAACAACCAATACAACAAGTTCATATTCCAACTCGATTCATGCAAAGACAAATCAAAGCATAACAACCAGAAACGAATTTACCTATCATTTCCAAAAATGACAGCAAGAATCGACTAAATCCAAATCATATCAACATGATAACAATCACATAAACCCAAAACCCAAGAGCAGGGTTGTTTTAATGAGATGTTTAAACAAAGCAAGTATTTTTAAAGAGAAGGGCTTAACATGCCTGCAATTTCTTTTCCAAAACTCGAAGAAAACTGCGTTTGCCGAAGATATTTCCTTCCTCGGTGACAGCACGAGCTTTCCAACAATTCCTTTCCTCTTCAGGCTCAGCAACAGCCTCCAAATCTCCCAAGAACAGTGATAAATCCAAAGAAACTGGTTCGACTGAACCAAACAAAAAAACCAAATGCAGAGCAACTTCACCAAATCCAAATCGACACAATAACAATCAACATTTCCCTCCTACGCCTTCCAAGGCGAGCTGGTCACGAGGACCAAGAACATTTAATGCATTAAAGGCTCTACCTTTTTCCAAATTTCCACGCCACTGCCAACTTGAGTTGGCGAATTCCAAATTTTGAATTTCACATGCAAAACCAAATTTAGCTCCATGTCCAACTAAATACCTCTGCCACTTACCTGCCCCGCCAAACTGGTGCTGTCCACGTATGGACTCCCATTTAATGCCATTGAATACCCCTTCATCCTTATCCTCTCCCTCCAAGGGTCTGCGCGTCCCCCTTTAGGTTAGGATTAGTTTAGGATGTTTATTAGTATTCAACCTAGGTCATAGTTTAGTTTTAGGTTATTAGGACTTAGGTTTATTTCCCTTTTTTTTTTTGTAATTTAAAAATCCACTTAGGATAGTAGTTTAGGATGCATGTTAGAACTTAGGATTAGCTTAGGATTTAATTCCTTCTAACCACTAACATTAATCAACCTCTAATCCAATCTCTCAACTGACACTCATATCAATGTTGTGCAGGACGTTCCGTCCTTTGTTTCACATGCCAAGGCCACCCGTGTCCAGACATTTCCTGCCCCACGAGGTCTCAAGTTCGACAGTACAGGGTTCAAGAATCGAACCTTTGTCGTTGGCATTTACGTGCCAGCTACTCATACCTGCAATCAGGCGCTGCACATTTATATCATCCTCAGGTTCGGTTAAAGAGTAAATCGACACAGAAATCACAAGAAGACCACAACATACTTTGGATCAATGAAATTGATTCAAGGTGTGCTGTCAATCAGCAAAGAGAGTTTAGCAAGTATACGACAATTTGTCGTCACATCAGCAAACACACAAGCACAATAACTGCTGTCCTATGCAATAAATTACAGTATGCAAGAATCCAAGTTAGCAACACATTCTCTTAAGATCAGAATATATCTTAACATGTTTGCCTTCATTTCAGCAGTTATAATAGTATGAAAAATATTCACCAAGATAACTTACAAAATCAGAGTGTTACAAGTTTTTTTTTGTAGCCTCTACTTGCCCATTACCTTGAGGGTAATAGGGGGTGGACCATTTAAGTTGGATATGAAAGTGTTGGCAGAAGGATTTTACCATCTTGTTTTTGAAAGATTTACCATTATTAGTGACAATGGCCGAGGGGATACCATAACGGCATATAAGATGGTTCATGATAAACTTGGATATTTGTGCACCGGTGACATAGGTAAGAGGAACAGCCTCCACCCATTTAGTGAAATACTCGGTGGTAGTTATGATGTGTGTATGACCATCTGATGAAGAAGGGTGGAGCTTCCCTATGAGATCTAAACCCCACTTTGAAAAAGGCCAAGGAATTGCAATAGGCTACAAATCTGTGTTGGTGCATGTATGAGATTACCGTACTTTTGACAAAGTTCACATTTCTTCATGAAGTTGCAGCAATCAGATTCCATGGTAGGCCAATAGTAGCCTACTCTCAATAGTTTTTTAGGTAGCACCATGCCACTGCTGTGTGTGTGCTCCACAAATACCACTATGTACCTCTTTAATTGCGTGAACTGAATCAGTAACATTTAGATAGTGAAGCAAGTTCCCGTCGCAACCATGACGATAAAGAGTGCCTCCTAGGAGGGTATAACGGGCAATGCGGCGGATAAGGGATTTTTTCTCTGAATGGATAATGTCAAGTGGGAAGGTTCCATCTTGTAGGTATTAGTAAATAGGGTCATACCATGGGGATAGGGGACCAACAACTTCACATGCTAAATAGGATTCAGGCATATCATATGCCGGCATCTGTAAGTGTTCTACAAAGAAAGGCATCTTACTCTCCTCAGGTGGGATGCGCAAGAGAGAGCTAATGGTAGCCATGACATCCACAGATCTATTATGAGATCTAGGTTTTTGTTCAAATATGACATGTGAAAAATATTCCTTCAAGGTTTCAACCATATTCTTATAGGGAATAAGTTTTTCATCTTTAACCTTGTATTCATCATTGACTTGCTTAATGATGAGCTGAGAATCTCCAATAACTGTGCAGCTGTTTGATGTTCCAAGTGATAGCTAGCTTGAGGCCAGCAATGAGTGCTTCATACTCTGTAATGTTATTGGTACAAGGAAACCCCAACCGGAATGCCCTAGGTATAATATCTCCTGTGGGAGTAATAAGCACTACTCCTACTCCTGATCCATGAAAAGTAAATGATCCATCGAAATGGATCTGCCATTCCACGGATTCTTCGATATACATCATAGATGCCTCCGGGAGATCTAGACACAAAGGCTCTATTCCAGGTAAAGGTGCTTCTCGCTAACCGATCACCAATACCTATCCTTGTAAGGACTTCGATTTACAAAATCTATCTCAAATTCACTCAAAAGAATGATCCCGTAATTAGCCATTCGACCTATTAAGGCGAGTTTGGATAAGAGTACTTAAGATGGTCAACCTTGGAAATAAGTTTAGTTTTATTATTAAGGAGGTAATGGCAGTTTTCGAAATGTAAAGACAACTACCAAGCGGCCTTTTCAATATGTGAATAGTTCAATTCATAGGCAATCAATGTACCGCTAAGGTAATAAACAACTTCTCTCCTTATGGCAAGGTCATATTGGATGAGCAATGCACCAATATCAAATTGGGTAGCAGAATATATAAAAGGAGAGGCTCTCTCAGGAGTAGGGGCATCAAAGAGTGGATTTACAAGGTACTACTTGAGTAGAGAAAATACCTTCTAACATCTTTCTTCAAAAGATTGAAAGCAACATCTTTCTTCAAAAAATGTGTAAATGGATGACATTCAAGCCGAGAAATAAAATCCATAATATCCTGGATCTTTCCTCTATGTGCAGACTTATAAATCCCAATAGTTGCTTAAGATTGGTGGGTGGAGGCATGTTTGTAATAGTAGTGACCTTGGCGGGATCCACTTCTATCCCCATACACCAAAGTCGATAAGGCAGAGCATTTTTGAAGATACCTCTGCTCTTTTTGTGATACTATAAATTGTTAGGAAATAAGAGATAAAATATGCGAATAATCCCTTACAAAATCAAGATAGTAGAAACAAATATGCAAAAATCACTATTTTATTACAAGATCTCAAATAAAAGTATAGAATAAATAACACAATTCACACATCTGCAATAAAGATAGTATTTAATGTGGTTCACCCAATTTGGGCTATGTCCACCAAGAATCACTTGCTCAAATTTTATTACAAGCCTCCACTCTCTCAATTACCCATGGGTTATACCCACCCATCCATTTGGAGCTATGCTCAACAAACTCTCGGGGCTTCACCCCCGAATTCACACCCAATTCAAAGCACATCCATAAAAATACCCGAGTGTAACACATAGAAGGTGTACCACACTCTAACATGAAAATAGGCTCCACAAACATAACAATCTCCCACTTGGAGACTGATTTCCACTGAGCAAGCTTCTCAACCCTTCACTGTCATCCGCGAAGGCCAACCAAAGCTTAACATAGCTTTAGTTTAACCCTTGTGACTACCTTAGTCATCATGTCTCGTAGGATTCTTTATTTTATCGATTGGTATGAATCTTCTCCAACTTCAACTTATCTTCCTCCAAAGTTGTCCTAATGAAGTGATATCTCAACTATATATGCTTTGTCTTAGAGTGGAAAGAAGAGTTCTTAGCTAAGTGTATATCACTCTAACTATCACTATGCAGCTTACATTCCTCCTGCTTATGCCCCAACTCCTCAAGCAATTGTTGTAGCCAAATCATCTTTTTGCTTGCCTCTGTGGCAACAACATACTTAGCCTCCGTGGTTGACAAAGCCACCAACTCCTATAGTTGTGAAATCCAACTTACTGCTATCCCACCTACATTGTAAATATAACCTATCATGCTCCTCCTGCTATCTACATCTCCATCCATGTATGAATCTACATAACCACGTAAAGTGGTGTCTGATCCACTGTAGCATAAAATTGTCCCCATGGTCCCTCTCAAATACCGAAGGATCCACTTTACTGCTTGTCAATGCTCTTTACCTGGATCACTCATAAATCTACTCACAACTCCTACTGCATGGGCAATATCAGGCCTAGTGCATACCATAGCATACATCAAACTGCCAACCGCTGATGAGTAAGGTACCTTGGACATATGGTTTCTTTCTTGCTCTGTCTTGGGACACTGCTCCTTTGATAACTTAAAATGGCCTACCAAAGGAGTCCCAACCGGTTTAGCATCCTGCATGTTAAACCTATCCAATACCTTCTTAATGTACTCTTCCTAAGATAAAGTCATCTTCTGTTCCTTCCTATCTTGAGTTATCCTCATACCAAGGATTTGTCTGGCAGCCCCCAAATCCTTCATATCAAAGGATTCACTTAGCTGTTTCTTGAGTACTTTTATTTCCTGCATGTTTTTACCTACAACTAGCATGTCATCAACATACAAACACAGATAATATAACTTCCATCCTCAAATTTCTTTGTGTACACACATGGTCAAATTACATTTGATATAACCTTGCTCCATCATGAAGCTTATCAAACTTCTTATACCATTGACGTGGAGCTTGTTTCAGCCATCATACAAGCTCTTCTTCGCCACACACCATCTCCTCTTTACCTTTGACTTCATATCCTTCTCAAGCTGTGCATATATAGCTCCTCCTCCAAATCACCATGGAGAAATGTAGTCTTTACATCTAACCTGTTCTAAGTGCAAGTCTTTTGCTACGACTATTCCAAGAACAATTCTAATAGAAATCATTTTTACTACGAGAGAAAAGACCTCATCAAAATCTATACCTTGTTTCGTGCAAACCCCTTGACCACCAATCGGGCCTTATATCTTTTCTTTCCTCCTTTATCTTTAACTAACTCTGTACACCCACTTGTTCTCGCAATGCTCTTTTGCCTTCCTGGTAGCTTCACCAAATCCCAAGTCTAGTTCTCTATGAGAGACTGATGCTCCTCATCCATGGCTTGCTCCCACTTCTTATTGGCATCTACCTGCATTGCTTCATCAAAGCTCTCTAGATCTCCACTATCAGTGAGTAATAAATAATAAAGAGAAGGAGAAAAATGTTCAGGTTCTTTTCTTACCCTAGAAGATCTCCTCACTGAAGGAGTTTGGGGCTCCTGTTGAGTAGGTTCCTGAATTGATTCATGGGTCACTGTCCCATCCGGAAGATCCTCTACCACTACATATTCTTTCTTGGATTCTTCCTTGTTTTCTTGTAACTGTTGCTTATACATGACTTTCTCATTAAAGACCACATCCCTAGACCGAATGATTTTCTTGTCCTTAATACTCCAACATTTAAATCCAAAGTCATCACCACCATAACCAATAAAAGTGCATTTTTCTGATTTAGCCTCTAGCTTGGTCCTATCATCCTTGTCAATATGAACAAACACCTCACATCCAAAGAATATAAGAAATGAGTAATTGAATTTCTTACCATACCAAGCCTCCTCAGGTATGCCTCCATCCAAGGCACTTGAGGGTCCTCTGTTTATTAAGTACACAGCTGTGCTCACCACTTCTACCCAAAAATAAAGAGGCAATCCTGCATGTATCCTCATGCTCCTAGCATGTTCCATTATTGTTCTGTTCATCCTTTCTGACACCCCATTCTACTGCGGGGTTCTTAGAACCATCTTTTTCCTATGGATTCCATTCTTAGAACAATAATCATCAAATTCATTGCTATAATACTCCCCTCCATTATCTGACCTGAGACATTTTAACTTAAGACATGTTTCATTCTCTACCAAGGCTTTCCATTTAACAAAAGTATCAAATACATCAGATTTGTTTCTAATACAATAAACCCAAACTTTCCTTGTTGCATCATCAATAAAAGTAACATAATAACTTGAACCCCCAAGAGATGATACCTGAGTTGGCCCCCACACATCAGAATGTACCAGCTCTAACTTACTCTCTTTCTTCGTAGGTCCAACCTTGAGAAACCTTACTCACTTTTGTTTCCCATATATGCAGTTCTCACAGAAATCCAAACCTATTTCTATATATCCAGGAAAATTCTTCTTTATGATGTCCATGCCCTTATGGCTCATATGACCGAGCCTATAGTGCCATAATGTTGTATCTACATCTGAAGCCACAAGATTACAATCATTAGTACTATTAGTGGATAAATACAAGGTTCCAACCTTCTTACCTCTTTCCACCACAAGAGCACCCTTGGTAACCTTCCAAGAGTCAGTATAAATATCACAAGACAACCATCACTTCCCAATTGCCCCTCGATATCAATTTCTCCTTAATGTAGGCACATGTCCGACATCCTTCAATAGCCATGTATTCACATTCTACATCTTAACTGAACATAACCTTTTCCAACTATACTTTAAAGGCTCATCATCACTAAGAAAAACATGCCCAAAATCCCCTTGAACATAATCAACAAAATAATGCCTATGTGGAGTAGCATAAAAAGAAGCCCCCAATTTAAAACCCAAGATTCATAATATTATGCAAAGAAAGAATCAAAGCATCCCGACATACATTACCCGATGCAACATTTGTCTCCTTGTTTTCTTCGTATTGTTTATTCTTGTCCCAAAGCTCCCAATAGTCCTTCTTTGCATGCCCAAACTTTCCACAATTCTAACATACAATCTTGCTCTTGGATTTTGACCTTGCCCAATCCTTTTCTTTCTTCTCTCTCCTCTAGTTTCCATTTTTCAAAGCATTCCCTGAAGTAGAATATTCCCAGAGATTTTTCTTCACATTTCCTCACTTAGAATCACCCCTACAACATCCTCAAACTTCAACTTTGAGTTAGCTGGAACCGAGTTGCTTACCACCATTACCAGGCTATTCCAACTTTTAGGTAAAGAGCACAGAATTAATAAATCCCTAACTTCTTCATCAAATTCTATTGTAACTAAAGCTAGCATATTCACAACTATATTGAAATCATTTAAATGATCTACTACTAAACTATTCTCAGACATCTTCATATTAAACAACTTTTTCATTAAAAATATCTTGTTAGAGGTAGAGGGTTTTTCATACAACTTCCCTAATGCATCCATTAGATCTTTTGTAGTCTTTTCCTTTGAAACATTAAATAATACCGAAGATGCAAGACATAGCCGGATCATTCCAAGTGCCTTCCGATCCAAAAATCCCATTCCACATCTATCATACTCGAGGGTTTTTTCACCTTCTCAGACAACGGAGTATAAAGATCCTTCTGATAAAGGTAATCTTCCATCTGCATCTTCCAAAGACTAAAATTCTACCCATTGAATTTATCAACCCTAGATCTTCCATCATCTGCCATAGCTCCCACTCAGGCTAAAAATTTCCCTGCGATTCAACACTTCAGCAAACCAAAACCAGGCTCTGATACCAATTGTTAGGAAATAAGAGATAAAATATGCAGAATAATCCCTTACAGAATCACAATAAGTAGAAACAAATATGCGAAAATATTACGATCTCAAATAAAAGTGTAGAATAAATAACACAACACAGAAAGATAGTATTTAACATGGTTCACCCAATTTGGGCTACGTCCACCAAGAATTACTTGCTCGATTTTATTACAAGCCTCCACTCTCTCAATACAATACCTGCATCCGTTTAGAGCTATGCCCAAAAAACTCTTGAAATTCACATCTGAATTCAAAGCACATTGCAATACATTTTCTTGTATTTGTATCATATGCATAAGACCATATAAATAGACCTTTGCTTGCAGTAGTTTGATAAAAACCGTGGGTATCAAAACCATAGGAAAAAACTATGGGTATCAAAACCATGGGCAAAAAACCGTGGGTATCAAAACAATGGGTACCCAAAAAACCATGGGCCCAAAAACAGCCCATAACGGTTACCCATTACCCATGGGTTAATAAACCACCCATGAAAATTTACTTCGGGGGCTTTGCCCCCTAACCCGCTCACCGGTGAGTAGGACTGCCATAAAAATACCTGAGTGTAACACATAGAAGGTGTACCACACTCTAACATGAAAATCGGCTCCACAAACATAACATAAATCCCAAGGATTTTCCTAATAATACACCAAAGACACACTTCTTAGGATTAAGATGAACCTTGTAGTCCCCGAGGCACTAAAAGATACATCTAAGCACTTCTAGGTGCTCTTCTCTACTCTTTGATTTAGCTAATATGTCATCCACATAGTCCTCCATAATATCGTTCATCATATCATGAAAAATGACAGTCATAGCATGCTGATAAGTAGCCCCGACATTTTTGAGTCCAAACGGTATGACTTTGTAACAAAAGGTTCCCCATGGAGTGATGAAGGTAGTTTTGTGCTGATCCTCTTCTATCCTTATTTGATTATACCCCAGAAGCCATCCATTAAGGATAGCATCTCATATCCAGTGGTAGAGTCTACGATCATATCTATGTTTGGTAAAGGAAAATCATCTTTAGGACATGCTTTATTGATGTCACAAAAGTCAGTACAGATCCTAATGCCAACGGGTTTCTTTTGTACTAGAACTATATTAGAGATCCAATCTGAGTAATCAATAGGTTTGATAAAATCTACAGCCAAGAGTTTCTCCAATTCTTCTTTGACAAGAAGTGCAACTGTAGGATGCATCTTCCTCAGTTTCTATTTAATGGGCTTGGTGTCTGGGTGCACAACAAGGTTGTGCACAACTAGTGTTGGATCCAAGCTAGGCATATCTAAATATGTCCATGTGAAAATATCAATGTATTCTCTTAAGAGTTCCACAAAGGTTTTCTGTTCCTGAGCTGAGAGCGAAGCCCCCAACTTGATCATCCTAGGTAAATCCTCTGAACCAATGTTAACACTGATGGTTTCCTCAATGAGCATCTTAGATGCATCCTCCATTCTGGTAGGATTAGAGGGAGGGTGAGATCAACCTCCTAAGGTAGCTCTTTATCATCTTCAAATGGATAAGTTATTTTATCCATGTTCTTTTCATTTTGTTTTTCTATAAGTGTTTCAAAGAGTTTGTCACTTGAGTTTGTCATACTAGGCGTGAGATTTCCATTGATTCTCACATCTCTACCTATGCACATGTGTTTAACTAAATTTGGAATCCTTTCTTGTGGTCCCTAAGCAGAAGAAAATCCCTGAGTCCCATGAATTCCATGAATGCTTCATCATTCTCGAAGATATCAAGTGGTACGTAAAGTTGTTGGTCCCAATCTACAAGTTCAGGATAAACTAGGGTGACTTGATAATCGGTTGAAGGGATGGATTCAGATAGGGTAAGGATGGCTGACTCTAGGAATAGGTTCGTGGAAGCCAAATCTTCGTAGAGGCTACATTGGGAACTTGTATCGCTATCTCGCATTATATGAAATGTCCTTGCACTCAGAAAAGGTAGCATCAACCTCGACGGGTTGAGCATCCTGGGATTTTAACCCAAGACCATGCTTGTTAGATTTGAAATGGTGAGTAGGAATAGGTTCTAGATGGCCTTGTGCGTTGGCTCCACATCCGTATCCTTTATAACCCATGACAAACATCATGTGGTGTCCTTTAGTATACTGAGGCGCTTGATGGCATGAGGCCATGGTTCCTTCTGGCACCTTACTAATGGGATCCTCCAACATCTTTTCTTCGAGATAGGAGGCCACTATGAACAAATTTATCCAATGGTTCTGAACATGGTTCTCGTGTACCTATGAACTGAAAATAGGGCTAACCCCGTGTCCTAGGTGACACAGATAAGTCTGAAATTAATAAAGATTGTTCAAGAGTAAATGGCTCTCCGGGCCATATTTTGTTGATGTAGCCTCCCAAGATGTAAAAGGATTTTGACCAAAGAAGGGAAGTCATGATTGTAAGGTGTGAGCAATTTTGAGTCCACCCGATTCTTCATAGCTTTTGTTTAAGAGGGATGACAACATCCATGGAAGGGCACTCATAGGTTGCACGAGAGAAACTATGCAACACCCGACAGTGAGTGAACGGCTCAGGATCACCCAAGATAGTGACTATATGCCCTTCATGGCACAACTTGATACACTGATGAAATGTCGAAGGGATAGCCTGCATGGCATGAATCCATGGATGCCCCAAGAGCATGTTATATGGGAGATCTAAATCCAAGACATGGAAGGTCATATCATGACAAGTTGGACCTACTTCCATGGGCACTATAATAGTACCTATGGATTCTCTCTCCTCATTATCATACATTGTGATGGTGATGGTCTTAGCTCCCAGATCTATTTCTGAAAGGCCTAGCTACCTAACCAGCTTCAATGTGCATATGTTTAGACCAGATCCCCTGTCCACAAGCACTCTTTTAATCTTACGATGGGTAACCCACTTCTAAATAGAGAGGCAAATTATGCTCAGGGTTGTTACACGGATAGCGTTGCGATCAAAAGTGATGTGATCAGCGGGTTCAAGGTGGGCGACCATAGCTTGTAAGTGTGCGGGATCTACCTCAGTAGAGACTCTAGAATTCTGTAATGTTTTGTACAATATATCCTTGTGAGCAGTAGATATTTTAAGAAGGTCTAAAATGGATATTTTAGTTGGTGTTTTCTCTAGTTGGTCTAGTAAATTATATTGGCTTTGGGTAGTTGGTATTGGATTAGGTATGATTAAGCGAGCGCGTCGCGTTCCAACTGCACAACTCTTTTCAAGAATTCGGATTGTGTTTACTCGTTCATCAAGTGAACAGATGTAACCTATAAGGGAGTCGAATGGACTGTTATCACTAGGGTAAACATACATAGCAGTGCAATAGTCATTAGAGGCCTACTCATGATCTGGTTTCCTTTTCTTTTTATCCATGTGATCGGGAAAAGGTTCTTTGTATATGCCCATTTTTCATTAGGACCCTGTCCTGAATCAGGAGGTGATTCTATGGCAATCTTGCCCTCTTCAATGAGGTCTTGTATGAAATGTTTCAATCATAGACATCTATCTGTTTTGTGTCCTTTGAAATGATGGAAGTCATAGTATTCATGGTCTTTATACCAACCAGGTTTTGGAGCATTTTCTGGGAATGGTACTGTGGTACTTGGATATTCTACCATTTTAGCATCATCTAATTGTTTTAATATAACAATCAGGGGTTCACTCAACGTTGTGAGTTTATGTTTTGTAGGTGCCTTGGGATGAGGTCCTTGCGAAAGCTTCAAAAGCAGACCTGTCTGCTAATCTTGGACTCTTTTGGAGTTAGTAATTCCATCACCGACGACATTTTTGTTCTTATTAAAGAACTTAGGTTTGTCTACAAATTTGGCCTCATGTTTGTTTTTGACAAAGGGTTTAAGTGTTCCTTTGGTAATAAGAGCCTTTTCAATTTGGCTACCTTTCTCTATAACTTCCTCGAAGTTAGATCCACAATGCATCTGAAGATGGAAGGCTATCTCCGAGTTTAAATTAGGAACAAAAATGCTCACTAATTATTTTTCAGGTAAAGCACAAGGGAAGCGACTAGCCAGTGCTCTCCATCATTGTAAGAAACCCGCGAAGGTCTCATTAGGTTTTTGCTTTGCATTGCAAAGGTCATTCATCGTGACATTGTTTTCAATATTGAAAGAATAGTGCCGCACAAATTTTCTGCTAGTGTCAGCCACGTTGTTATAGATCCTTTAGGTATGCTATAGAACCATTCAATCACCAAAGCTCCCAAATTGTGGGGAAAGAGTCGTATTAGAAAATTATCATTGTAGGCGACCTCTTGACAAGCCATGTAAAAGTCTTTGACGTGATCGCGGGGATCACCTTTGCCTTTTTACTTTTCAAGCTTTGGAATAGTGAAATGTTTAGGAAATAGTTGCGGTAGCATGTCTCTATTGAAGGGATAAGGACATAGTTCTTCATAGAGATACTTTCTGTTTTGGCCTACATTTCCCTGTTATAATGTTGTTATCGTATCTTTCATAGATTTTAATTCATCCTAAATGAGTTACTCCTTAGTAGGTGATATTTACCTTTGTGCCTGAGTTGCCTTAAAGGTATAGTCTATATGTGGATCAAATTAAAACTCGTTAAGTTTATTTTTGTCTTTGTCTTTACCTATGTTTCTTTTTGAAGCACCTAGGTTTGCTAATTTCTGACTCAACTTCAAGATCTGTTTTTGGAGGGTCTCCTCCTCAACCAGGGGATCCTCTTCTTCATCGAATTTCGAGAGGAGGGGAGGCCTTCCACTCAGTTTTTACTTTACATGAAGCCTTAAAGCGAGGTTTACGTGATGTTTCACCTTCAACAACGGCCTTATGTTGCCCAGAAGTGGATGCATATCCCACATCGAAAGGATTATCTAGTGTCTAAGATGAATCTTCGCTCTCCTAAGTTAGGGTCAACGACCTTTGTTTCTTCTTTGTGCTCATGCGGAAGTTTAGCCCCTAATGCCAAGACTCTCATGAGTACTTGATCTTTGTTATAATATAAGAGCTTGTCAAATCTGTTTAGGTCTAACCTTTGTTGTTCTCTCAAGAGTCCGACTCTTCTCCACTATGATCGATTAACGTCTCCGTATCTTTGACTTGAGAGAAGAGTGGTCCTAAATTATTCTCGCTAAAGGGGAAATCATTGAAAGGATTAGCCCTTGCATTAAGCTCACTGGATTTTGTTGCCATTTTGAAAAGTCTAAGCATTACTAGCCGATACTCAGATGCAATACTATGTTTACTAGTTTTCAAGGATACTGATATGGACAGATGAAAATGTATCACTCATCTAAGTCACATTATGTCAAATCTATACTTAAAATACCAAGATGAATGAAAATTTTATACCAGATATGTGGGCCAAAGTTAGAAATTTAACAAGGCTTGAATATCAAAGACAATATTGATAAAGTCCCCTAATAAGGTATACCTAGAACTGACTCAAGTAGTGTCAACAAGCCAAGTGTATTGAAAAGTGGAAGTCACAATTAGATATAGTGTAACAACACTATCAAGCTATCTCAACCAAGCAAGCAAGGCGTTGATATCAAGAAAACATCGTGACAAGATATATATAATGCGTTATCAACACTCGTCAAAAACGTAGATGATGTCAGAACTAAAACCAAGTAGAAGGTATAACAAGGAGTTTGTGACAATGCTAGTAACATAACCGCGTAATAGAGGGATCTATACTATGTTCCCAAAGAATGGGAGATGCAACGTAAATGCCAATACTAAACGACTAAAATGCAAGAAAAAGTCGACAAACTAGGGAGAGACAGAATGACAAAACCGACCCGTAACAATGACGAAGATCCTGAAATCAAGATCGTAGGAATGCCAAAGACATGAAAATGTACCTGCCCACTTTATTCATTTAACACCCCAACCGCAAACATGGATGAGTGTAAACGTACAAAAAAGCTAGCTAGCACTATCTCTGACATGATACGTAAAGTATGCCTCATTCGACTTCCAACGTGGAAAGTACAAACGCATGGGTGTAGATCAAGAATATGTGAAAATAGACTTAGTTTCACTTTGGGTAGAGCTTTGCCTCGTTCAAAAATGAGAAGGAAGCTAAGCTAAGTAATACGCTTGTCTAGATTCGTGATGAAAGACACTCAGATCAAACTTGGGATGAGTTCATTACCGTGTTCAAAAAACACGATGTTGAATCCAAACAAGTTATCACGTTGTGATGGAAACGACATGAATGGACTAGTAAAGTTGGCCTCCAAACAAAATGGTCTCCTTAATAAGTTCTCTCAACTAGGTGTTACAAAATTATCCACGAGCGAGATGATTTACCCAAACAGTCCCGACTATCTTGGGAGTATCTCGACTTTGCTTCCTTTAAGCACAGTGGGCAGTAAATGCATCCATCATGTACTTAAAAGAATCACGTAGGGACAACTTGTAACGCTATCTCACAAGGAATTACTAGTCAAGTAGGTTAAGCGAGGTGCTTCCCATTTCATCCACGAGGTTACTCAGCGGTGGACTACTTTGGGGTTCCTAGAACCACCCCCATTGTTATAGCTTAAGGCATTATGCCAAAGGGGTTACGTTCCAGTTAAGCGGAGAGGGACTTACCCTTTTCCGAAACCTACAATACAGTGTGTTGAATATGGTGTGTTTTTTATCTTTTTAATCTTAATGTGGTTTCAAAAGTGGCACACCATTTGGCAATCTACAAACACACGTGTATTAGAAGTTTTCACTTCGTTTTAACACCTTTCTTTGACCAACATTAGGTCCTGTAGATAACAAGTTGGTTAGTAGTTTTCTCGTTTGCTTGATTGAGGTAAAAGAGAACTCACACTTGCTTTTGATTCCTAAGATCGCCCGAAAGCGCGAAGGAAGAGCATACGTAAAGTGGAAATCCTACTAAAAGCACATAAAAATGTTACTTTATCCCTTAAAGAGTGAGTGTTTTTAACATATAAAATAGATTTTGTGTAAGTGCTTTTGATCTCCAAGATCACTTTGGAAAGTGCGAGGAGAGAGCATACGCACGTTTCACAAATCCTAATTTAAGCTAAGGAATGAAAAACACTTAATCATGCAAACTAAAATTTTTAAAGAGTTAGCCCTATTTTAAAACCTGTCAACCTTTAGAAACCTGCATCAAAAAATGTCAGAGAAATAACTAAAACAGACTGTAAAAAAATTAATTTTGACAGTAACACCTGCGCGCCTAAACCGACATGTACGCGCCCAACCAATGGGTACGCGCCTATACCAACACCTACGTGGGTCTATTAAGATCAAAACATTTACTAATGCCTACATGCCCTGATCCAACAGGTACACTAGGGTTTCAACGCGCACACACTCCTACCGACGGATACGCGGCCTAAGTAAAAAGAGGTCTGTAAAATTTTACACAGTGATATTAATTACACATATGCGTCCAAAGAGACGGAGACGCAGACAGAGCCAACAGAGATGCGAACGCGCGTCCCTACAAAGAAAAATTTCATAAAAACAGAGGAAACCCTGATGGGTACGCGGCCTTTCCGACAGAGACATGTGTATCTCAATGTGTACGCGCTACCTCGAAACACCTATGCGTGCCCTATAAAAAACCTGCAAAACACACATATTTTAAAATTTTAATAGCAAACAAGTTATTGGTTAGTCGAGTTTCCTATTTCTACATTAAACCCCAAATGCATGTAAATAGAGTTCATTAATCCAAGGTTTAAAACAGAAATGAGGAAAATAACAAGTGATTTAAACTAAAAAAACTTGAAAAATGACTTTGAAGAACCTAAATGACCTCCATTAATGGAGGATGGACATAAGAGTCCCACCGGGCATGCCAAATGTGTTCAAAGAAAAGTTTTAGAAAGCCATGGATTTGGGGTAAGAATTCCTAAAGAATCCCCAAAGGCTCCGAGCAAAAATCGGTGGACCATCCGATAAGAAATGAGCAAGATTTTCTAACTAGCATGCATTATGAAGTAAACACTCAAACTTAAGCTAATTAAACTACCTCTATTCTTTGAAAGCTTAAAATAATGAACCTAGTAAGTCCTAAGCAATCAATTTTAGTGATTAAGAGAAAGAGATCTCCCCATTATAGGTTTTTAAGCCAATGGTTCTTCTCTTTTACTCTCTAAATTGGATTAACAATACAAAAAATGAAGTAAATAGCTCAATATCTAAACTAGAAATGAAATCTAGAAATGAAAACTAGAACCTAGATGCAAAATACTATAATTTATGCTTAGGAAGAAGGGAGGAATTCTTGAAAATGAGAGAGGGGGTCTAGCCCTATATATAGTTTTCCATTTGGGAAAAAGGGAAACTTGAGTGCATGTGGGACAAACACTAAATTCCAAAAAGCACTTTTAGCAAGTCAAAACTTACTTTGACTAGGTTTAGGGAGTGACAAACCATGTTTAAGCTTAGTTAAACATGTTTAGAAGGTGATTAGGGTTTGGAGAGAGTTTTGAAGGGTCAGATCAATCCAATGGAATGGATTGATAGAGTCAAGAAGGTGGTAGAAGTGGACTAGAAGAAAGTAAGAAGCTAATGTAGTTAGAATGAAGCTATTATAGCTTGTTTAAATGGTTTACAAGAGGAAAAACAACAAAAGGGATGTCGTGGGAAGAAAGTTAGATAGGTCGAACCGGCGGTGTATCGTCGGTTTGCGGGAGAAGCACAACTAGCACAATATTAATTGTAATAGTGCATTGGCCAAACTACGAGTGTCTACATTTTTATGAGTATGCAAGGCACACACATAGAGCTCGATGGTTGGATGAACAATTCAAGTTAAACAAGGACACATTCCCACTTGGTACTATTGTTTCAGTAGTTGACTTCGCAGAGAATTACACATTGCAGCCACAAATGGAGGTTCAGTCTCAATATTATAACTCAGTGCAAGTTTCTATTTTTGTGCATATAACATTCATGCACTCTCCAGAAAGCATTGAGAAAGATCAAAAATATTAAGAGAGTATCATTTCTACATCAGTGATGATCAGAAACATTCTACATAATATGTACAAGGGTGTTTCCAGGTGTTTTATGTGAACTTGAATGAGAGGAACATTAGTTTTGATCAACATTACATTTGGTCGACAACTGCACATCACAATTCAAGAATGCACGGATGTTTTATTGGCTAAGAAGGATGCACAAAGAAACAAATGTACAACATATCTAGAGTTTTACTTGAGGCATGGCATGGAAAAGGAGAGCATGATGGTGCAGGAGCATGTGTGAAAAGAGCACTTGCAAGAGAAGAGTTAAAGTTCAAGGATGGTGCTAAATTTATAGATGTAAAAAGCATTGTTGATTGGTGTGTCAAGAATATAGGCCATGAATCTCAAGAGAGATCAATGGTTCATAGATATTTTTGGTTGATAGAGAAACAACATCTGACAAGCTTTGAAGATCATATGATAGTTTCAGGATCAAGTGATATGCACTCATTCCGTAGTTTAGATGCAAATGCTTTGACTATTTATAATAGGTGTATGACATGTTTTTGTATATCATGCATTGATTTTGCATGGAATGAATCGAGTCACAATAGTGGGTGGATGAATGGACTTGTAGACCTCTAATTCCACTCGACACACATCAAGTACCACGAGCATTACAACTTGCAATGTATTTAGATCAAATGAAAACATCACCTGACTTTGACCAAGTCTTTGATTTTGTGTAACAAGGTACATACATGTATGTACATGCCATGTTTTAGATTTATAAATTATTAAATGGTCAACTCTTAATGTATTTATAAATTGACTGAACAATTTTACTTTGTGATACATAGGGCACGTTTTTGTAGTTATTGTGATGGAATTTAATGAAGAGGGAACATACTACTTCTTATCTTGTTGTGTAGAGGGGAAAAAAATTGACTTCCACAATCATTGATGGTGAAGACCTTGAGTATCCCACTGGATCAGTGGTAGTCACTGGAACTTGGCTTCAATGATATCCTATCAAAAATCAAACATTTGGTTGTTTGAAGACTATGAAGTACATCGGAAGATACTTCACTATTCACATTTGGTCCTTGCAACAAATATTAAATTGATCAAATATCGAGGTCGGCCATAAAAAAAAAATATGTGGAAGGTTCGTGAATCAGATCATGAAGCAATTCTTGCTATTGTCAAGAATAGAGTTGATCCTTGCGGTTCATTGGATTGAATTTGCAAAGGTATGTTCTTCATGAATTTAATTTGAATATTTACTTAAATGATTTTGTTTAAATTTTGTATGATTTAAAATTCTATTTAATTACTTACTAACATGTTTATGTAGGTTAGTGATGCCAAAAATCTTCCACCTTCATGTGGTTAGAACGTGTTTATTATTCTCGAAGCCAAGTGAAGCTAAGAAAAATTAAATATTAGAAAGGAACAATAAACATAAATTCTCATTTCACCACCTATATTGTATGAACCACCTATATTATTCAGGTGATTGGCAATGGACAACCTTACACTAACTCAGTGTGAATGGAGATAGAGAAAACCATGAGAGACTTTCGTAGAGGGATTCAACTGCAGGTTTCGATCTCGATGAGACATCTTTAGGTGCCACGGAGTCCAAGAAATCACCCATCGAAGATATGGCGTGTTTGGGCCTCAAGGGTCTTAAGCGACTATACCCAGATGGGGTAGCTCGAAAGCATGGGGAGCATAGGGAACCAAAACAAAGCCTCCACTATCATTCACCCAGCCACCCCGATGTTTTGGCGTATTTGGTTCAATCCCATGAGCTTCCGTTTGCAAACTACAACGTCTGCACCCTACACCGACTCGAGCTCGCACTATTTCGTGCGTTTGTAAACAATAGCACAACAAGAAACTGGATGGAGACAGTGAAAAATGTGAGAGAATTTCGTAGAGGGCCCTGACATGGAGGTATCAGATCTGACGAGATGTCTCTAGGTGTCACGGAGTTCGAGAAATCACCCGTCAAAGATATGGCATGTTTGGGCCTCAGGGATCTTAAGGGACTACGCCCGGATAGGGTATCCCGAAAGCACGGGGAGCGTAGGGAACCAAAATGAATCCTCCATTGGCATTCACCAGGCCACCCTGACGTGTTGGTGTAGTTGGTTCGATCCCACAAGCTTCTATTTGCAAACTACATCCTCTCGATGCAGGCACCTACACTGACTTAGACTGCACTATTTCTCGCGTTTGCAAAAAATAGCACAGCGAGAGAACCAGATGGAGACATAGAAACCCACAACAGGATTTCGTAGAGGGCTTCAACATGGAGCTCTTGAATCTAACAAGACATCTCTAGGTGCCATAGAGTCTGAGAAATCACCCATCGAAGATATGGCGTGTTTGGGCCTCAGGGATCTTAAAGGACTACGCCCGGACGAGGTATCCCGAAAGCACGGGCTGCGTAGGGAATCAAAACAAAGCCTCCACAAGTGTTCACCAGGCCATACGGACATGTGTTGGCCTGTTGGTTTTCGGTCCCCGAAGCTACCGTTTAAAAAAAAACATTTAGTAGCCTTACACCGACTTAGACTACACTATTTCACGCGTTTACAAATAATAGGACAACGAGTGAACCCGATGGAGACAAAAAAAAACCTGTGAGAGAATTTTGTTGAGGGCTTCAACATGGAGGTTTCAGATCCAACGAAACTTCTCTAGGTGCCACGGAGTCCGAGAAATCACATGTCGAAGATATAAGGTGTTTTGGTCTCAGGGATCTTAAGAGACTACGCTCGAACGAGGTAGCTCGAAAGCACGGGAGCGTAGGGAACCAAAAAAAACCTCCAATAGTTTTCACCAGGCCATTTGGATGTGTTGTCATAGTTGATTCAGTCCAACACACTACCGTTTGCAAAATACAACATATAGCAGCCTTATATTGACTTAGACTACACTATTTCGTGCGTTTGCAAACAATAGGACATCGAGAGAACCAAATGGAGATGGAAAAAACCGCGAGAGGATTTTGTAGAGTGCCCTAACATAGAGCTCTCAGATCTGAGAATATGTCTCTAGGTGCCACGAAGTCTGAGAAATCACCCATCGAAGATATGGCATATTTGGGCCTCAGGGGTCGTAAGAGACTACGCTCGGACGGGGTAGCTCGAAAGCATGGGGAGCATAGGGAAACAAAAAACACTCTAATAGTGTTCACCAGGCCATTTGGACATGTTGGCATAGTTGGTTCGGTCCCACACGCTACCGTTTGCAAAATACAACATCTAGTAGCCTTACATTGACTTAGACTACACTATTTCACATGTTTGCAAACAATAGGACAGCGAGAGAACCAAATGGAGATGGAAAAAACCATGAGATACTTTCATAGAGTGCCCCGACATGGTGCTCTCGGATCTGACGAGACGTCTCTAGGTGCCATGAGAGTCCGAGAAATCACCCGTTGAAGATATGGTGTGATTGGGCCTCAGGGCTCTTAAGCGACTATGCCCGGACAGGGTAGCCCGAAAGCACGAGGAGCATAGGGAACCAAAAAAATGCTCCACTAGCATTCACCTAGCCACCCTAATGTGTTGGCATAGTTGGTTTGGTCACACGAGCTTCCATTTTCAAACTACAGCCTGGTAGCCCTACTTTTGCTCAAACTACACTATTTCGCATGCTTTGTAAACAATAGACACCAAGAGAACCAGATGGAGATGGATTAAAACATGAGATTATTTCATATAGGGATTCAACATGGGAGCTCTCGGATCTAAAGAGACATCTCTAGGTGCCCCGAGTCCGAGAAATCACCCGTCGAAGATATGGCGTGTTTAGGCCTCAGGGCTCTTAATCGACTACAACCGAACGGGGTAGCCCAAAAGCACGGGGAGTGTAGGGAACCAAAAAAAAGCCTCCAATAGCATTCACTATGACATATAGATGTTTTGGCCTAGACAATTTGGTCCCATGAGCTTCCCGTTTTCAAAATACAAAGATCTAGCGACCTTACACTGACTTAGACTACACTATTTTGCTCGTTTGCAAACAATAGGACAACGAGAGAACCGAATGGAGATGGAAAAAAGTGTAAGAGGATTTCGTAAAGTGCCCCGAATGAGATCTTAGATCTGATGATATATCTCTAGGTGCCACGGAGTCTGAGAAATCACCCGTCGAAGATATGGCATGATTGGTTCTCAGGGCTCTTAAGAACCTACGCCCTGATGATAGGGTAGCCCCGAAAGCACAAGGAGTGTAGGGAACCAAAATGAATGCTCCACTAATGTTCACCTAGCCACCTTGATGTGTTGGCGTAGTTGGTTTGGTCACACAAACTTCGCTTGCAAACTACACCTCTGGGTAGCCCTACACTGGCTGACTCAAACTCGCACTATTTCGCATGTTTTGCAAACAATAGAACACCGAGAGAACCGGATGGAAATGGAGAAAACCGCGAGAGAATTTAATAGAGGGATTTAATGTAGAGCTCTCGGATTTGATGAGACGTGTCTAGGTGCCACAGAGTCCGAAATCACCCGTCGAAGATATGACGTGTTTGGGCCTCGGGGCTCTTAAGCGACTACACCGGACGATGTAGCCCGAAAGCACGGGAGTGTAGGGAATAAAAAAATCCTCCACTAGCATTCACCGAGGCCATACGATGTGTGTTGGCCCGTTTGTTCGGTCCCACAAGCTACCATGTATACAACATCTAACATCCTTTGTGTAGCCTTACTTGACTTAGACTACACTATTTTGCATGTTTACAAATAATAGGATAGTGAGAGAACCGAATGGAGATGGAAAAACTACGAGAGGATTTCGTAAAGTGCCCCAACATGGAGCTCTCGGATTTGATGAGATGTCTCTAGGTGCCACGAGTCGAGAAATCACTTGTCGAAGATATGGCTTGTTTGAGCCTCAAGGCTCTTAAACGACTACGCCCGGACAGGGTAGCCCAAAAGCACGGGGAGTGTTGGGAACCAAAAAAAAACCACCACTAGCATTCACCATGCCATTTGGATGTGTTTCCGTATTTGGTTCGGTCCCACAAGCTTCCGTTTGCAAAATACATCATCTAGACCTTATCTTGACTCGACTTTAGACTACATGATTTCGTGCATTTGGAAACAATAGGATAGCGAGAGAACCGAATGGATATGGAAAAACCGTGAGAAAATTTCATAAAGTGCCTTGACATGGAGCTCTCGGATATGACAAGATGTCTCTAGGTGCCACAAAGTTTGAAAAATCATCCGTCAAAGAAATGGCGTGATTGGGCCTCAGGCTCTTAAGCAACTACGCCAAGGGGGGGGTAGCCCAAAAAGCACGGGGAGCATAGGGAACCAAAACAGATGCTCCACTAGCATTCACTTGCCCACCCTGATGTGTTGGCATAGTTGGTTTAATCCCACGAGCTTCCGTTTGTAAACTACAGCCTCTGGTAGCCCTACACTGACTCAAACTGCATTATTTCACACGTTTACAAATAATAGCACAATGAGAGAACCGGATGGAGAAGGAGAAAACCATGAGAGGATTTCGTAGAGTGCCCCAACATGGAGGTCTTGGATTTGATGAGACATCTCTAGGTGCCACAAAGTCCGAGAAATCACCCGTCGAAGATATGGCGTGTTTGGGCCTCAGGGCTCTTAAGCGACTACGCCCGAGGGTAGTCCAAAATCACACGGGAGCATAGGGAACCAAAAAAAGCTTCCAATAGCATTCACCAAGCCAACGGACGTGTTTCCCTAGTTGTTTTGGTCCCATGAGCTACCATTTGCAAAATACAACATCTAGCAACATTACACTGACTTAGACTACACTATTTCACGTGTTTGCAAACAATAGGACAATGAGAGAACCGAATGGAGATAGAAAAAACCATGAGAGGATTTCATAAAGTGCCCCAACATGGAGCTCTCGAATCTGACAAGACGTCTCTAGGTGCCACGAGTCGAAAATCACCCGTCGAAGATATGGCATGTTTGGGCCTCAGGGCTCTTAAACTACTATGCCCGGACGGGGTAGCCCGAAAGCACGGGGAGCATAGGGAACCAAAAAAATCCTCCACTAGCATTCACCAATGGCCATACGGATGTGTTGGCCCGGTTGGTTTGGTCCCACAAGCTTTTTTTGCAAAATACAACATCTAGCGACCTTACACTTTGACTTATACTACACTATTTTTTGCGCATTTGCAAAAAATAGGATAACGAGATAACCGAATGGATATGGAAAAAACCACGAGATTATTTCATAGAGTTCCCGACATGGAGCTCTTAGATCTAACGAGACATCTCTAGGTGCCACGGAGTTCGATAAATCACCCGTCGAAGATATGGCATGTTTGGGCCTCAGGGCTCTTAAGAGACTACGCTCGGATGGGGTAGCCCGAAAGCACGGGAGTGTAGGGAACTAAAAAAAAACCTCCAGTAGCGTTCACCAGCCCATTTGGACGTGTTGGCATAGTTGGTTTGGTCTCACACGCTACCTTTTGCAAAATACAACATCTAGAAGCCTTACACTGACTTAAACTACACTATTTCACACATTTGCAAACAATAGGACAGCGAGAGAACCAAATGGAGATGAAAAAACCATGAGAGAGCCTTTCGTAGAATGCCCTGACATGGATCTCTCAGATCTGACGAGAAGTCTCTAGGTGCCACGGAGTCTGAGAAATCACCCGTCGAAGATATGGCGTGATTGGGCCTCAGGGCTCTTAAGCAACTACACCTATACGGGGTAGCCCGAAAGCACGGGGAGCACAAGGAACCAAAATGAATTCTCCACTAGCATTCACCTAGCCACCCTGATGTGTTGGCGTAGTTGGTTCGATCACACGAGCTTCCGTTTGCAAACTACAACCTCTTGTAGCCCTACACTAACTATGACTGCACTATTTCGTGCATTTGCAAACAATAGGACAACGAGATAACCAAATGGAAATCGAAAAAACCATGAGAGGATTTCGTAGAGTGCCCCGACATGGAGCTCTCGGATATGACGAGATGTCTCTAGGTTCCACAAAGTCCGAGAAATCACCCGTCGAAGATATGGCGTGTTTGGGCCTCAGGGCTCTTAAGGGACTACACTCGGACAAGGTATCCCGAAAGCACATGGAGTGTAGGGAACTAAAACAAAGCCTCCAATAGTGTTCACCAAGCCATACAAATTTTTTGGCCCAAATGGTTCGGTCCCACAAGCTACCGTTTACAAATATAGCATATAAGCGCCTTACACTAACTTAGACTACACTATTTCACGCGTTTAAAACAATAAGACATCAAGAGAACCAGATGGAGAGGGAGAAAACCATGAGAGTATTTCATAGAGGGATTCAACATGGAGGTTTCGGATCCAACAAGACATCTCTAGGTGCCACGAGTCCGAGAAATCACATGTCGAAGATATAGGTGTTTTGGTCTCAGGGATCTTAAGAGACTACGCTCAAACAAGGTAGCCCGAAAGCACGAGGAGTGTAGGGAACAAAAAAAACCTCCACTAGTGTTCACTGACCACCCATTTACACATGTTGACATAGTTGGTTCGGTCCCACATGCTACCGTTTGCAAAATATAGCATCTAGCAGCCTTACACTGACTTAGAATACACTATTTCGTGTTTGTAAACAATAGGATAGCGAGAGAACCGAATGGAGATAGAAAAAACTGTGAGAGGCTTTCATAGAGTGACCTGACATGGAGCTCTCAGATCTGATGAGACGTCTCTAGGTTCCATGGAGTCTGAAAAATCACCCGTCGAAGATATGGCACGATTGGGCCTCGGGCTCTTAAGCGGTTGCGACGCGAGACAGGGTAGCCCGAAAGCACGGGGAGCATAGGGAACCAAAAAAAAACCTACATTAGAATTCACTAAGCCATTTGGACGTGTTGGCATAGTTGGTTCGCTCCCACAAGCTTCCGTTTGTAAACTACGACCTCTGCAGCCCTACACTAACTCGGACTACACTATTTTTCTCACATTTACAAACAATAGGACAAATGAGAGAACCGGATGTAGACGGAAGAAAATTGCAAGAGAATTTTGTATAGGGCTTCACATGGAGCTCTCGGATCTAACGAGACATCTCTAGGTGCCACACAGTGACAGAAATCACCCGTCGAAGATATGGCGTGTTTGGGCCTCAGGGCTCTTAAGAGACTACGCCCGAGACGAGGTATCCCGAAAGCACGGGGAGCATAGGGAACCAAAAAAAATCCTCCACTAGTGTTCACCAATCCATATAGATATGTTGGCCTAGATGGTTCGGTCCCACAAGCTACCGTTTGCAAAATACAACATCTAGTAGCCTTACACTAACTTAGACTACACTATTTCGCGTGTTTACAAATAATAGGACAATGAGAGAACCGGATGGAGACGGAGAAAACCATGAGAGGATTTCATAGAGGGCTTCAACATGGAGGTTTTAGATCCAACAAGACATCTCTAGGTGCCACGGAGTCTGAGAAATCACATGTCGAAGATATAAGGTGTTTTGGTCTCAGGGCTCTTAAGAGACTATGCTCGAACGAGGTAGCCCGAAAGCACGGGGAGCATAAAGAACCAAAAAAACCTCCCACTAGTGTTCACTAGGCCATTTGGATATGTTGGCATAGTTGGTTTGGTCCCACGCTACTATTTGCAAAATACAACATCTAGCAGCCTTACACTGACTTAGACTACACTATTTCGTGTGTTTGCAAACAATAGGACAATGAGAGAACCGAATGGAGATGGAAAAAATTGCGAGAGGCTTTCATAGAGGCCCGACATGGAGCTCTTAGATCTGACGAGACATCTCTAGGTGCCACGAGTCCAAGAAATCACCCGTCAAAGATATGGCGTGATTGGGCCTCAGGGCTCTTAAGCGACTACGCCCAGACGGGGTAGCCCGAAAGCACGAGGAGCGTAGGGAACAAAAAAAAATCCTCCACTAGCATTCACTGCCACCTTGATGTGTTGGCGTAGTTGGTTTGGTCCCACGAGCTTTTTTTTACAAACTACAGCCTCTGGTAGCCCTACACTAACTAAGACTGCACTATTTCTCATGTTTGCAAACAATAGCATATTGAGAGAACCGGATGGAGACGGAGAAAACCATGAGAGGATTTTGTAGAGGGATTCAACATGGAGCTCTAGGATATAACGAGACATCTCTAGGTGCCATGAAATTTGAGAAATCACCCGTCGAAGATATGGCGTGTTTGGGCCTCATGGCTCTTAAGGACTACGCCCGAGACAGGTATCTCGAAAGCACGGGGGAGTGTAGGGAACAAAAAAAAGCCTCCACTAGTGTTCACTAGGCCATACGGACATGTTGGACTAGATGGTTTGGTCCCATAAGCTACCGTTTGCAAAATACAGCATCTAGTAGCCTTACACTGACTTAGACTACACTATTTCGTGCATTTACAAACAATAGGACAGCGAGAGAACCGGATGGAGACGAAGAAAACCGTGAGAGGATTTTATAGAGGGATTCAACATGGAGGTTTTAGATCTAACGAGACATCTCTAGGTGCCACGAGTCGAGAAATCACCCATGTCGAAGATATGGCGTGTTTTAGGCCTCGGGGATCTTAAGAGACTACGCCCAAACGAGGTAGCCTGAAAGCACGAGGAGCGTAGGGAACCAAAAAAACCTCTAGTAGCATTCACCAAGCCATTTGGATGTGTTTGTGTAGTTGGTTCGGTCCCACACGCTTCCGTTTACAAAATACTGACATCTAGCAGACCTTACTGACTGACTTAGACTACACTATTTCGTGTGTTTGCAAACAATAGGACAACAAGAGAACCGAATGGAGATGGAAAAAATCACGAGAGGATTTCGTAGAGTGCCCCAGCATGGAGCTCTTGGATCTGATGAGAAATCTCTACGTGTCATAAAGTCTGACAAAATCACCCGTCGAAGATATGGCGTGTTTGGGCCTCAGGGCTCTTAAGAGACTACGCCCAAATGAGGTAGCCCGAAAGCACGGGGAGCATAGGGAACCAAAAAAAGCCTCCACTAGTATTCACCAGGCCATTTGGACGTGTTGGCGTAGTTGGTTTGGTCCCATGAGCTTCCGTTTGCAAACTATAGCCTCTCGGACCCTCTTACTTTCACTCACTCAAACCGCACTATTTCATTTGCGTTTGCAAACAATAGGACAACAAGAGAAAATGAATGGAGATGGAGAAACCACGAGAGGATTTTTGGTAGAGGGCCCTACATGGAGGTCTCGATCTAAGACGACATCTCTAGGTGTCACGTAGTCTGAGAAATCACCCGTCGAAGATATGGTGTGTTTGGGCCTCAGGCTCTTAAGTGACTACGCCCAGACGAGGTAGCCTGAAAGCACGAGGAGCATGTAGGGAACCAAAATGAATGCTCCACTAGCATTCACCTTACCACCCCAATGTGTTGGCATAGTTGGTTTGGTCCCACGAGCTTCCGTTTGCAAACTACAACCTCTAGCAGCCCTATATTGACTCAAACTGCACTATTTCGCACATTTGCAAACAATAGCACAGCGAGAGAACCGGATGGAGATGGAGAAAACCCATGAGAGGATTTCATATAGGGCTTCAACATGGAGCTCTATATTTGACGAGACATCTCTAGGTGCCACGGAGTCTGAGAAATCACCTGTCAAAGATATGGCGTGATTGGGCCTTAGGGCTCTTAAGCGACTACGCCCGAACGAGGTAGCCCAAAAGCACGGGAGCGTAGGGAACCAAAATGAAGCCTCCACTAGCATTCACCAAGCCACCCCAACATGTTTGGCATAGTTGGTTCGGTCCCATGAGCTTCCGTTTGTAAACTACAGCCTCTGAGCAGCCCTACACTGACTCAGAAACCTACTATTTCATTTCACGCGTTTGGAAACAATAGCACATCAAGAGAACCAGATGATGGAGACGGAGAAAACCACGAGAGGCTTTTTTTAAACCTACATTAATCTATACATAAATCTAACCTAAATAGTCAGAGTAATAGACAAAATCAACATTCTATTTCTCACATATAAAATGAATTTCTACCTTTAAAAAAGAAACTATGGGTGAATGCTCAATCAAAAAATAAATTACAATTCTAAACAAATTTCAAGCTCAATTATCAATACTTCATCACAGTTTTCTTTTCTAAATCCACTATGTTACTTTTGGAAGTACTACTATTTTGATTTGTGTGAAGTTGAAGCAGCTAGGATTAATAAAAATAATCAACTGGCATTTTGTCCTTAAGATTATTCATGATTCTATCAACAACATCACATAGATCTTCCATTCTCCGAGTTAAGTTGTGATCTTGCCACGCTTCCCAATTTTCCTTTTCTTCTACCCGTATCTTCTCTTTAAGTTCTTCCAGATGTTTTTGGGTAATCAAATTGACTCTTTATGACTTTCAGGAGGCATTTCTTCTTGAATCATAGTGACATCTTCACCTAATTGTTTTTCTTCATGATGTTCATTGTCATCTAAAGTTGAAGACTACATATTTATATGGCCTTCGGCTTCTTTTTGGGCTCTGTCTCCAACCTTTTGTAATTTCCAAAAATTCGTGGCTCTTCATTCTCTATTTGATTGAAGATATTCATTCTTTCAAAATGAACAGTTGGAACATTGGTGGTCTCCCCAACAAAACTAAGTTCATAGTCTACATAGTTGCATCCTATGGAAAAATCATTGAACATTGATGGTTTCCTCCACCCATGCTTTCGGGCTACCCCATCCGGCGTAGTCGCTTAAGAGCCCTAAGGCCCAATCATGCTATATCTTTGATGGGTGATTTCTCATACTCCGTGGCACCTAGAGATGTCTTGTTAGATATGAGAGCTCCATGTCGAGGCCCTCTATGAAAGCCTCTCACGGTTTTCTCCATCTCCATCCGGTTCTCTCGTTGTCCTATTGTTTGTAAACACGCAAAATAGTGTAGTCTAAGTCGGTGTAAGGCTACTAGATGTTGTATTTTGCAAACGGTAGTTTTTGGGACCAAACCAACTATGCCACACATCATGTGGCATGGCAGGTGAACACTATTGGAGGCTTTGTTTTGGTTCCCTACGCTCCCCATGCTTTCGGGCTACCTCGTCCAGGCGTAGTCCCTTAAGAGCCACGAGGCCTAATCACACCGCCATTCTTCGACATGGTGATTTCTCAGACTTCATGGCACCTAGAGATGTCTCGTCAGATCAAAAACCTCCATATCAGGGCACTCTATAAAATCCTCTCACGTTTTCTCCATCTCCATTCGGTTCTCTTGTTGTCTATTGTTTTTGCAAACGCGAAAAATAGTGCGATCTTAGTCAATGTAGGGCTATTAGAGGTTTGTAGTTTGCAAATGCGAAGCTTGTGGGACCAAACCAACTATGCCAACACATCGGGGTGGCTGTGAATGCTATTGGAGGCTTTTTTTGGTTCCCTACTCCCGTGCTTTCGGGCTACCCCGTCCGGGCATAGTCGCTTAAGAGCCCTGAGGCCCAAACACGCCATATCTTCGACGGGTGATTTCTCAAACTCCATGGCACCTAGAGATGTCTCATTAATCCGAGACCTCCATGTTGGGGCCCTCTACAAAAAATCCTCTCGTGGTTTTCTCCATCTCCATCCGGTTCTCTCGTTGTCTATTGTTTGTAAACGCATGAAATAATGCGATCAATAAGTCGGTGTAGAGTTGCTGAGGAGGTGTAGTTTGCAAATGGAAGCTCATGGGACCAAACCAACTACGCCAACATGTCCAAATGGCCTGGTGAACACTATTGGAGGCTTCATTTTGGTTCCCTACGCTCCTCATGCTTTTGGGCTACCTCGTCCGGGTAGTCACTTAAGAGCCCTGAGGCCCAATCACGCCATATCTTCGATGGGTGATTTCTCAAACTCCGTGGCACCTAGAGATATCTCATTAGATCTGAAACCTCCATGTCGGGGCCCTCTATGAAAGCCTCTCACGGTTTTCCATCTCCATCTGGTTCTCTCGTTGTCCTATTGTTTGCAAACATGAGAAATAGTGCAGTCTGAGTCAGTGTAGGGCTGCTAGATGTTGTAGTTTTGCAAACGAAGCTCGTGGGACCAAACCAACTACACCAACACATCCAAATGGCCTAGTGAATGCTAGTGGAGGATTTGTTTTGGTTCCCTACACTCCCCGTGCTTTCGGGCTACCTCGTCCGGGCGTAGTCGCTTAAGAGCCCTGAGGCCCAAACACGCCATATCTTCGACGGGTGATTTCTCGGACTCTGTGGCACCTAGAGACGTCTCGTCAGATCCGAGAGACCTCCATGTCGGGGCCCTCTACGAAATTTTCTCATGGTTTTCTCCATCTCCATCCGTTTCTCATTGTGCTATTGTTTGCAAACAAATAGTGCGAGTGCAGAAATAGTGCGGTCGATTTCTAGTTTGCGAAATGTAAGGTGTAGGGCTACCCCTCCCATCATCGGGTGTAGTGAATGCTGGAGCATTCATTTTGTTCCCTACGATCCCCACTGAATGACTAGATTGGCTTAAGAATGAATTTGATAGGGGTATGTCTAAGAACACATGGGAGTTATCAATCACCTAGTAAATCTTTCTTGTTTAGTTTTGGATGGGAGTCAGCTGGCCTACGGCTTAGTGACCTTCCATTCATTGATAATTTATGTTATGATAAACCCATGGATGCTTTCAAAAGCACCTTAAAAGGATAGGGGTAGTCATCAAGCCTAGTGAAGGGTGTGATGTGATTTCCAAATAACTTGAAATGCCTACAGATTTAAAGGTAGTAACATGAATTGGATAGGATTAGACAATCAAGAATCATTGAGTGTCTAAATCAAAATGTCATTGCATCTGGAGACATTCTCAAGCATTGGAGTAATGTATATGGAGAGACATTCTCAAAATATCAACAGATGAAAGGCATCAAATTGTGATGATTGTCATGGGTGTTTTAATAGGGGAGAAGACTACGAAGCATAGAAGAATGTAGTAAGTGCATGATAAGATAGGAACCAGTACAAAGAGACCATGAGCAAGAAGAAGCGCAAGTAAGGTAAATACACATATACACATTGATAAATTGAATGAATAATTACTCATATTAGGTAACTCTTTATATACATACATTATATAAATATTGATTTCCAAAGTTTGATGCATATTATACATTGAAAATGCTAGTACATGTACATCACCAATAAATGAAAAAATAATCCATAATGTCTTAAATATTGTCAAGTGCACATCATATTAGATTCATGTAAAAATAATCTCAGAAATGTAAGGTCTCATACAAAATTATCAAGTTCCAAATAGTATTTTAATGTGCATAATAAATACAAAAATGCCCAAATAGGTCATATACCATCAAGTTCAAATGCCATATAGGCTTACATACAATGCCATGCACATAGGCATACAAAAACAATGTCATGTAAGACATATATATTTCCTACTCATCAAAATCTATCCCTCTCTTGGCCTTTCTCAAAGAAGGCCCTCCCTTAGACAAAGATGGAGATCCATGAGATGACTTTGGATCGTCCGAGCCCATGCTTCGAGTCCTCTTCCATTGAATACTCACCTGTAGATGAGCTGTAAATGCAAACAATGTTTTTTTGTCAAAACTTAATTTATATATGTTTTCAACATGTATTTAAGACCATCTTTAGAATGAAAGTATTTACATAAATACACAAACTTACCGCAAGTTGTCGATCACACCAATTTGCATCTCACGCTCGGATGAGTCATCGGGAGCTCTCGGTAGCGAAGACGGGGTACGAAGATGAGAAGAGATGGAGGAGTTTGCCCTCAAAGTCAAAATGGAGGGGTTGAAGTTCCCTACATACACATAAGATCAAAAATCTAACATCAAAATTAGCAAAAATAGAGCTAAGTACATGTATCTACATAATGACAATATTTTAACTAATTTTATCAATATATAACTATTGTTTTTACCCCGCCACGCCTGTGAATCAAATGAACAGGTTGCGCCCTGTCACAAGTAACTCCTGCATACACACAATGAAGGACATTATTAACATAATTTAATAATTCTATAATGAAAGACATTACTAACATGTAATTTAACATAATATGAATTACACAAGAAATTTAACAAAATTTACGTGTTGTTTGAATACCTCAGTGAGTTCTTTGCGCGTAGATGAAATCGCAGCGGCAACACCTTTATCTACTTTTCATAGAGATGGTGGGGTGTCTAGTGAAGTCAACATCTTTATCAAACATGTATATCACGTGAGTTAGATGGACATACAAGAACATACATATATTTGACTTCAAAACAATATACATATACACACACACACACACACACACACACACACACACACACACACACACACACACACACACACACACACACACATGTATGTGAAAATTTTACATAATTAACATTCTAAATTACCTCTGTGAATGTATGTGTATGCATGGTGCTCACTGCTTGTGGTCGGGATGAAGATGCGCCTCCGCACACTGTAAATATCAATGCATGTACATGTACAAATACAATTATTTCAAAAATTTAACATATATAAGTAAATCAGGTACTCCAAACTTTTTGTAACACACATAACAAAACATAAAAATTTACCTGTGAAGGTGACGCCGATGAATGTAATCCAAATGTCTCACTCAAAAGGACATCTAACATAGTGACATTATCGTGTTCACCCCTAGCACCAGGTGCACCAAAATCAGTACGCATGAAAGTATCATCCTCCTCGGGCCCCAAACATATGCTACCACATGACAAGAAAAATGTGGCCTCATGCTAGTACTCCCTGAGGGAATACTCTGTGTACCTCCACGAGCATCTGGCTCATAAATCTCCCTCGTATGTCAAACAAGGGTCGCAGATAGCCCCAAAGCATGTGGAGTGTATCAATCTCTATTGTCTCCTTCACTGCTTGAGGGAAATCTCAGGGTGAGGGGGCTTATGTGGGGAATCTACCCTGTTGAATAGGTGCATGTTGTGCACCTAGTCAATCCTATGCAGATCCTTTTCCTCGGCCCTGGAAATCTCGAAAATCAAAATAATTTGGGATCTCGTTGAGGATAAACTCATAATAGAGTTTCCTCATAAAGTATAGTGGCACCTCGTTGTTATTACAAGGTGGAAAATCAAACACCATCCACCATCGGTCCCAAAAATTATTTTTAATCAAATTATTATTGCACCAATGGATGGGAAATCGTTTACATGTCAACGAATAGGAAAATTAGTGCGGGGGTCCGTGAATAAGGCACATATGAGTTCTTTTGAAATTTCTTTTTTCTTTACATCCACATATGACAATTTGTTGGAATAATAAACCCTACTAACCCTCTCTCTGTAAGTTGTCCAATGATCAATTTACCCCATTGCCACGTCAATTTGAACAAGTAATGCCTCCAATGTGTTTGTAAGAGAGGCGCGGTGGGGGTTTTGTAGATTGTGCATCCCTCATTGTTTTGATTAAATCCTCAATTTCAATTTTTTTTCAACTATTTGGGCTGCTAAATCTTCTTGACTACCCGAGGGATGTTGAGAAATTGTGGGAGTGTCGGGAGGGATGTCAGGAATAACAGGGTTTGGTTGTGGTTGATTCCCTCGACCTCTAACTATAACAATAAAAAATATGTATCAATTCAAATTTTAATCTATAATTATCATATTTCAATGCAATTTTGAGAAAATAATTGTGCTTACCTCTTCTCCGTGGCACCATCGTCGATTCAAATCTTCCCGGCGATCCAAAAATGATCCTTTGAGCTTGAGATCCAATGAATGAAAAAATGTGAGGGCACGAAATAGATCTGAAACTCGCATTTGAGGGAGGTAAAATGATAGAGGCTTGAGCCTCTTTTTTTGTTTATAGTAGGCATAACATGTACGCATTATGCTTTGGTGATTCCTGAGCCAAACAAATTAAAACACGAGCACATTTTGCATTTTTTGGATTCTTGTCCACTTTTTGGCCCCCCAACTTTGTGCACTTACCCATACCAAGGGGCCCACAAACAAGACTAAGGCACCCACGGTGCCCCAATCTAAAAATCTATATAGTATTTTCCATGCTTTTGTGTGATTGTCTTCTAGTATTGTTCACCTTCATTTGAAAACTAGAAACCTCTTCAAATCATAAATTCTAACCTAGGTTATTTCATTATTTATTGGGTAGTTTCTTGGGTTAGATTCGACCATTATTTATTTATTTATTATTTTCATAACATTTATATTACCAATTTTACATTTTAGCATAATTTTTTGAACTTTGCCACTTTCACGCTTAGAATTCTCACTTTGAGATAATTTTAGTGGTGAATATTCATAATATGGTGAAAATTTCATTTTAGGAAAATTTGAAAAGGCAATTTTTTTCGGAGCGGTCGGGTATGTTTGCCTAAAATTTATAGTATATATTTTTTTGGGGTCATCTTCGCCTTCATTTGAAAACATATCCTATAAAAACCTAGGTGATTCATTGGAGTATATGTGCTAGACTACCAAAAGTAGCTTACCAAATTACCAATACCATGAAGTTTGAACTCACATACTCTTAAGCACCGTAGAGATTAGTTAGGGTTAGTTGTTGATGCGCAACAAAGAGGTAGAGACAGTGGCACCTTGTTGACGTGTAACATAGAGAGTTGTACGTGACATAAGGCGTAAGTAGTTGACATGCGATGAGGACGAGGGACACAGACGAGTTGATGACGTGAGAAGAGAGTCAGTTGACGCCTTGGTGACGTGAAAGAGACACACCTTGGTGACGCATGACACCCTTGTTGATGCACGCATGGGATAGTTGATGTGATGTTGATGTGCGACAAAGGGTTAGTTGTTGACGTGTGACGGTGATGATAATTTTGAATCGACTTTTTACTAAGTCACTACTTGGTTCTTTTTTTGATGTAGGACTCTGTTCAGAATAATGGAAGGTGTTAGTCCTAAGAATGCGAAGACCCTAAAAGTAACTAAGAAATCTCAGAAGTCATTGTTCAAGTATTTTGGAAACTCTGTTGATACAGATATTGAAACTACCAACAACCATATAGCTGCCACCAGAAAGAATCAGAATACTGACTGTGTGGAAGGTATTATTGAGGTGGACATGCATTCTACACAGTATCAAACAAATGAAACCTATGATAATATGCCAGATCTTGAAGATATTCTTCCTATTGGGGTGCAACCAGAAGTGCATCAAGATATCACACATACAAATACTTAGTAAAATGGAACACAAAAATCAAATTCAAATTTTGGTTCATGAAAGAGGAAACCAGGTGATTGTGATATTGCTCAAAATTCTACTCAAAAAATTAAAACATTGAAAATGAACAAGAATATGTGGACCATTGGCAGGTCATACAAGTTTGATTGGGTAGCTAAATTTCCATTTATCGAACCTATATAATCATCTAATTCTGAAGAGATCCCATCTGAATGTACATGTACAATATGTATGTGGAAATTGGGAAAGCAACAAAAAATGCAAATGAAGCTGGACACTATAGAAAAACATTGTGGAAAACAATATTTGACTATAATGGGGTGAATGGCCAAAAATCAAAACACACAATGGAAAATCGGAAAAAATGCATGCATGCATGTTAGATACGCAGCAGATTATGAGGTAGAGCAAAAAAATGTAGACATCTCGTGGAAAAGGGAGGAATGATCACATCACAAATTGGTAAGATGAATCAAACAAATCTACATGCAAAACTCATACAATTCTCTACTTTATTTCACATACTAAAGAAAGGAAGACTGATTTCAGATTTCCTCGATTTCAAAGTTTTATATCAATATAATGGAATGTTGAACGTACCTCAGTCTCATTGGTCTGAAAGTAGTGGATGGGAAATGGCAAAATGCCTTTCGATGATAGAGAAGGAAGATTTGAAAGAGAATGTAAAAAATCAAAGTTTATCTCTCTTTCAATTGATGAAGTGACAATGAATGACAACACTACATGGGTATGTATCCACGTCTATACTTTAGAAAATCATATAAGGACACCTCATTTGTTGGGTGTTATGAAAATGGTTGAAAACTGTAATGCCGAAAACCTACATAAAATAGTTGTTTCTCATTTGAAAGATATTGTTGGAATGACTGATTATGAAATTGCTATGAAGTTGGTATGTGTTGGAGCAGATGGTGCATCTATCATGCAGGGTCACCAAACAGGGTTGTGTGTTAGATTACAAACAACAATGGCCCCATATATGCTACCAATTCACTGTATGGCTCACATAATGAATTTAGCATATAAAATGGTAAGCAACCACGAAAATGTTGCTAAATTAGAAGACCTTATAAGAGAACTTCATGCCTATATGGCAAGCAGCCCAAAGTGATTTCTTGAGTTCCAAAAATTTGCAATTGGAATTATAGATGGCAAAAAACTTCTAAAAGATGTTGAGACTAGATGGATCTCTTTGTATGAACCTGCATGCAGAGTTCGTGAGGAGTATCCTTCGTTGGTTGGTTTCATGCACAAATATCATCATGAATTTGATAGGGCGAGGGACTTGTTGTTCATTTAACTGATTTTGAGACATTGCTTACATTGGTTGGTATTCTTCCAATGTTGTAGGAGATCAATACACTAATGAAGCATGCATAGGGAGATTAATCTATATTGTGGATTTTATACGGATGAGAAAAATGGTATGTCAAAGTCTTGATATCTTGTACTTGTTCCCAAGATAGTTTTGATACACCTATTTTTTAGAATTGGAAAGCTTTATTAGATCTTAAAAATCCCAGTAACTATTTGAGATTTAATATCCACGATCACCTCTGCATCATTGTTAATGGGAGGGACATACCACTTACACATTTTGCAAAAATGTCAAGATATTATAGGATCAAATGAGAAGATGTTCCCATGACACGTAATCTCTTTAGTCTCATTATAGTTGAAACAAGAATAAAGCTTAAAAAAATTTTCAGAATCCTTATCATCAAAAATTAGAGAACGTTTCTCCAAAGATAAAATTCTTGAAGCCATGGGTGTGATGAATCCTAATTTTTGGAATACTGAAGGTGGTCGTGCTGACTTTGTAAGAAAGCATTTCCATAAATCCATGGGTACAATAATGGAACATTTCGCAAAGACTTCAGAGTTCAAGGGTATGGAAATCAAAGGTATACTAAATGTTGATTTATTAAAATTTCAATCAACAAATTTTACAACAACAATGAGGAACCAATATAAAAATTTAGATGAACCTTCTGAAAGTGGTGCTATTACAAGGTTATGGCGAGGAATCTATCAAAGTTCTATCTTATAAGAAGATATCAGTGAATATTTCAGATTATATGAGTTATGCCAAACAATGATTTTGGGGTCTGTGGAGGATGAAAGGGTTTTCAATGCATTATCATTTATAAAATCAAAATTGAGAAACAAGTTGGATAAAAATATGGAAAGTTGCATGAGGTGTTATGTATCTCGATACTCCATGGAAACCTTTCCTTTCGACAGAGCAATTACACATTGGAATTCCCTTTGCGAAAGAAGAGGTGTGAATAATACAACTACAAGTACAATTGTTCCCAACATTGAGAGTGGAATTGGTGCATCGTCACACTCTATAAGAGAACATCAAGTTTGAAGAAGCTATTGATAATGGATTGTTTCAACTTTAAATAGGTATCTTCTTCACCTTAATCTTATTGTTTGTCACTTTAAATTTTTTCAGCTCTTGTTATCATTAAAGATGTTATAGGTATATATATTTACATTTATTTATATAAAAAAATTTTTTTTTTTTTTTGAAAACGTGGGTTGACATCCATCCGAGGAAGCTGGTACTTCTCGGGACTGATAATGTCAAGCAACTCACCCATCTATCTACTAATCCATTTCTCGTGTTGAGTTTTCTTAAAACAAAGATCTAGCACATTACCAGTGATGATTTCACAACCATCTAAAACACTAGAGGTAAGTTAAACCCTATCATATCATCTTTCTTGATTTCTTACAATTATGTTTAATTTATTTTTTATATTTGCAAAATGCTTTGATATATTTTTTAAACTTTGTGGGATAAAATGACACAATCGAATTTTATAGAGGAATATTTTTCCATATTATACAATTCATAATCCACGATCCATTATACAATTCGTCATCCACGATCATGCTAGAAGCTAAATCTACAAGTATATCATCATGATCATATCATTACAAGTATAGAGAAGAAGAATTATCTTAAAACAAGTTTAAATGTCTAGAGAAGAAGAATTATCGTGCTTGAAGCTAAATCTACGTCCACATAAAATTCATCATCATCCATATATATCATATCATTATCATAATCCTGACACTACAATTATTATTAAAACAATTATTTATCTATTTTAAATTTAAAGAAATGTCTCTGTCCTAACACATTCCATTTTTTAAAACAATTATCCATTATCATCATTCATCATCATCTATATCCATTCTAATGTCATCATGATCATATCATTACAAGTATAGAGAAGAAGAATTATCTTAAAACAAGTTTAAATGTCTAGAGAAGAAGAATTATCATGCTTGAAGCTAAATCTACGTCCACATACAATTCATGATAATCCAAGTAAACAAGAAACATACGTCATCATCCCTATCTAATGCAATCATCATTACAAGTAAACCAAAAAACATAAACTCCATATACAATCTAGAAATTCTATACATAATATATAGGAAGTTATAAAATTAAATATTATATAGTATTTCAAATTTTCAAAGGCTATCAAATCCAGATAATAAAATTCAATATTTCAAGTTTCCACACTCAATAATAAAAAATTTCAACCCTCTTTTTCTGTATCCATTTCAACTCCTGTGCTCCTTTCCCCAATGGTTTCTTCGCCTGTGGTTGTACCCCTTTCCCCAACGGTAGAAATAACCCCAGAACTTATGAGATCTTCCACACACATTGTCCAAATTTTTTAAAATTCTTTCTTCTTGCTTTGTCGCATCTCCATGGGACAAAAAATTTGGATCAGCTTTGCTGCCTTAGCTTTGAATAATATTTCAGGGTCGAAGTTGTGCTCTTTAATTATCCACTTCAGTGTATTGTTTTGTTTGTTAACCAAAACAATATTTTCCTTCAAATTCTTCATTGCGGATAAATTGTTCTTCATTGTTTCCAAGTGAACTTGGAAAACCTTTGCTTAACTCTTCAAATTTTCATATTTCAACTTGCACAAAAAAAGTAATGTCAATTCAACATATTACTAAAATAAGAAAACTTTAAATTAACAAAAATTATTGTTTGAAAGTGATAATACTTACGACCGCTCTATCTCTCTCGGCATTTACAACTGCTACCAGATCCTTGTCCTTAGACCATTTGTTAAAATATGCTTGGGCCTCATCACTAATATTTTCCAATTTGTTTAATGTCTTATCCAAAATGTTGTCTTTATAGTTGTTGTTATACGTGATAGTCCCACTTCTTACTTGGGTAAGTAAGGAATCCATCTTCACAGGTTGATTATGGACTGCAACGTATAAACTATCCCTTTGCCAATAATTTTCATAACGACTAATAATCTCATTGATAAGTACTTTAGCCCTTCTCTCCCATTCTATGAGCTGACTGATATGAGGTAGAATAAACTCACCGACATGGGATTGAAAATCATAACCAATTAAGTTCTCCAAAGGAAAAGGTAGCAATTGTTCACCATCATATCTGATGAAGATGATCTCGCTGGAGAGGTATGGGGGCTTTCAGGGTAGATCAACTGCTACTTGTTTCTACCTTTGGGTGGCTTGATCCTGTTTGTGATAAAATTAATCAAGATTTAGACAAATAAATCTAAAGTGAAATGTAATTCAATATGGTAAAGTATGTTGAAATTAAAGTATACCTACTGGCCTTGAATCATCTCATGGGTATTGAAAAATCCAGTTGGGTCATTGCTATCAATGCCCAAGTAATCTTCATCTAAATTTATATTATTCAAAACTGATATGCCCATTGCACTGGGCAAGCCACCAAGTGAGAGGGTTGGAATTTGAAAGGAGGAGGCAATGTTTAGTGTCCCGTTAGGGCCGGAGCAATTGGCATGCATTTACCAATGTTCTTTTTTCCTGATCCTCTGGTTGGAATTTTAAATATTATTGGTTGAGGGGGTGGTGCCACTGTTTGTATAGAAGGAGGACTGCAATGTGCTGAAAAGTTCAAGAAAAAACATATGAAAAACTAGAAAATAATGCAAAAACTATGAAATTAAATGAAGTAGTATTCAAAACTTGTACCTTGTTGTTGAGGGGGTAGCTTGTCATGTGTTAAGGGTGGGTCATGTTGGAGTAGTAATTGGTGGTTGTTGAGAAGATACAAATGCATGCGACTTATATTGAGTGAGTTGGGGAAGATGGTTGAGTTTTCAAAACATGCGTATGGTCCAAAGTCCCTGCAATGTCATCAACATTGAATTGTATGTCAATTCAATTGGGTAAAATTTAAATTGGAAAATGAAAATACAAATTTGGAATTTGTAAATAATACATGAAAAGGTATTACTTCTCTGGCATTTAATGAATTCAAACTATTGGGGGTTCGGAGAGGAGTGAGCTTCCATTTCAGATTGGGAATCTCCCAAGCCTCAACGTGTTGTTGGCCTCTTCCTCTTGATAACGCCTTTTTTCAGGGAAGGGCTTCCATAAATCTTCTCTGCAAACAAGTAAATTATTAATACATGTGCATAGTGTAATGTCGAAATACAAACTTAATAGTTTATACCTGTTGTTCTTCAAATGGAATTGACAACTTCATCAATGCCTCGTTAGTGCAAGTGGGAATTGGTTTGTCTTTTAAATTTAAAAGATCCTCATAATAAAGGCCAAGGAGATAGTTTGTGGAGTAAATGACAAGTTTTTCTAAAAGCTTTGCATTTGTTATGTCAGTTCTTTTTTTTTTCATAAAAGGTGCACCAATCAAATTTTTGTTTTGCGATAGTTGCAACAATGTATGCAATGGCCTAGTTTGGTATATCTATTTTTTGACCTGTAAAAACTATTACGGATTGAAAAAGGAAATCATTGCAGCAAGAAAGTGGTGTGCAATTGCTTGCGTATCCACACACACTGGATTTATTGACATGAGCTGCAAATGCCAAAAATAGTGGGAATTAATATAACATTAAATTGTATCACAATAAAAATTGAATAAAAATGATGAATGAAAACAAATTATACTTACAATCAACATGGAAACCAAACATCGATTCGAGATATTTCTTATCGTCTTTGACGAGTGTTGCCTTCATTGTAACAAAGGGTAAATTTTTGAATGGAAGGCTTGTAAACCGATGAATGTCAATTGGGTCGATACTGAATTGAAACAATCGGCCATCATTCATAGTAACATAAAACAGGTCATCCTCTATATTGTAAGATGAGAGAAGGTAGTTCAAAATATCTTGGTCTGTTTCGAAATGGGGCATCTTAACAAGCCCACTAAACTCACATGCATCGATTAAATCCTTGTATTCGGAAGTCATCTGTAAAATAGTCTAGATGTGGGGGCACAAAGGATTCATGTAGATGATCTTTCCCATGGATAGGACTAGATTTTCCTCTTGATTTTTTCTTGAGCTTGCACTTGGGATGCACTTGTAGTCACCATTGTAGTTGTGCTTGAGTCTTTGAGAATGATGGATTCTTGTATACAAAAAATCGAGAGCCAAAAAGTGTAAACGTGAAAATGACTAATGGGAGGGTATTTATAGGACAAATCCAAGGTCAATGACATTTATCGACGCATGTCAACAAGGGCCATTGATGCACGCGTCAACCATTGGGGGCTATTGACATGCATCAACAACCCTTGTTAATGCGCGTCATGAACCTTTGTTGACGCGCGTCAATGGCCCTTGTTGACGCGCGTCGCCAACACTCCTTTGATGTCCGTTTTGACAGGGCCATTGACGCGTGTCAACAAGGGTCGTTGATGCACACGCTTTGCACGATCGAATAGCCCATGTTGACATGCATCAACACAACATCAGTCGAGCTCTTGTTGACATGCGTCAATGAGGCATCAGTGTCTGAAAATCTATAGTCTCTCTGGCTCAAAAAAAATGCCTAGTAAAATTTTGGTTTTGGAAAACTGTCAAATTCACCTTTCACTGAAACTGGTTCCGGGGATATTCACCAGGTATTTTCCACCTCCAATTTTCTAGAGGTGTCTTAAAATGAACCACAATTCTCATTTTCCTCTATCATGGGTCGTAAATTCCTCAAATTTCTTTTTCTGATTTACTTAAGATGCATCCCAATTGTCAGGATGTTATGTGAAAAACCTTAGACACCATATATCTTCCTCAAGATATGCCACCACATAAAATAAGTCATATCTTTGATCGCCTATCTAACAACCCTAGCCTTTGTGATCCTCCATCTAATCAATCTATGTTAGACTCAATTCAAACTTTGCGTTATTTATTCCAAGACAAATTGCAAGTTATGGAATCCACGATTACATCTCTCAATTTGAAATCCAACAACTTAAGGACGCTTCTCAGGCTCATTTTTGTTTTCCTTCTACATCCCATCTTCATTCTATGTCTTCTACATGTGCTTATATCAGTGATACTCAAGTATTGCCATTACCAAAGCCTCTTGCATTTAATCATAATGCTAAGAAAAATGATATTCTTATTGAGCTCTTTAGTCATCAATGGATCACTTTACCATCTACTCATGGTTATCCTCCTTATCATCTTGCAAAATATCAAGGTCATCCATATTACAATTATCATTAAATCAATGGACATAATGACGATGAATGCTATACTTTACGATGGATAATCAAGCATCTTGAGCATCAAGGATTTTTCTCATTCACTGCACAACATTTTGTTGCATGCCCATATATAATTTTCACATCTCAATGGGTTCCTAAAACTAATTCATCTATATCTAATGAGCATCATGCCATCGTTTCTAAGGTTCCCTCTACGAAGATTCAAGAACCGCCTAAGCACCCACCTCTCAAAATCAATATAACACCTCATCCTCTCAATTCATCTATGACATTACCAATTCAAACTATGCAACCACCTCTCACAATCAGTCCACCTTCTTCTCCTATCAAGTCCTCTACAGGCGTCTCATTCCCGCCTAAGTTACCAGCCTTTAAGATTCCTTCCCATCCTACTCTACTTCCATTTCCAATTCATTTTTTCAAAGTAACTACTCCTACTAATAGCCAAGACACATTTAAAATTCTGCCACCATGACATGGTCCTACTGTTTCTTTGGCCTACCATTGCATTGACCCTCACTCTTATCATGACACAAATAATGATCTCCCACAATGGCAAGGTATCTCTTGCGTCGCTTACATAAATCTTCATCATTGGCACACTTGGGGGGCATCGCGCTGATTCTCCCTCCCTTCTATCACTTATTTCTATCATGTTCTATCACACTTCACGCTCTGTGCTTCATGATTCATCTTTCTTAGCACTTTTAAACCTTTTGATACATGCATTGTATCACAATTACCCTATGATGTACTCTAGTCCAATGGTTCTTACTCGACTACCGAGGGTCCAAATCTAAATTGAACATCACCTCATCACACCTATATCATTTTACACTTTTATCTTCACATTCAATCAATCAATATGCTTATGAGAAATTTTTTATCCATCACCTTATTCAAACATTTCGTGATATATGCTTCATGCTACATCATCACATTTTCTATCATTCTATCCACACAATCATGCGTACTAACATCTTACTCACCCATCTAGTGATATATGCTTTACGATAATTCATCACACATTCAAAATTGTCATCCCTATGTTGCATTTTATATCATCACTTCTTTCATCACCTCTTTACTCGCATACAACACAATCTCTCAAACCATTACCCGATGATGCACTCTGTGCTTTGGTTCACACTTGATAGTTAAGGGCATATCATGCACATGAACCTCACACACCACACAACAAACATTACACATTACACATCTTCACACATCATACACATCCTACATCATGTATTACACATTTTACGTATTACATATAATTTCGTCATCACCACATATATTTACACTCATCTCCTTTTCCGTGCTGCACTCACTACTCGATGACACACTCTAGTCCCACGGTCCATACTCATTGTTGAGGGTATATCTATCAAATGAACCTCGTCCACTCATACGTTCAATCGATCAATCAACATTTTTATCATACCATGTGAAATTCCTAGCTAGTTCCCTTCTTCATTCATCTCATGATATATGCTTTGTGCTACATCATCACATTTTTTAATGTCATCACATTCATATATTTATTGATATACGTTATAGGCTACATCATCACTTCTTCTAATATCCTTCAAAGTGATATACACTTTAGGATAAATCATCACTTCCATTATTTTGTTGTGATATACGCTTTAGGCTACATCATCACACATTCTTGCACCTCATCTCTATGTCGTATATCCTCACTACACATTCGTCATATCATGCTACACACAACACATCATTCAAACCATTTCCCGATGACACACTTTTGCTTACGATTCATTCTTTACTACGAGGGGGAATAAAAAAATGAGCCTCATTATATACAATTCCATTCACTCGGGGGGCACGCGGATCCTATCATTCACTCTGTATTCCATTCCACCCATCCACATCATATTGCATATCTTGGTTGTATTTACTCTTGCTTACATTTACTTGTTACATGTTCATTTTATTACACATGCTAGATAGATATATTATATGTCATTATCTTTATCATACACACATGCGCGTTCACTTGCTTTCTAGTTGTGAATGTAGACTCTACAGATCCATTACACGCAACATGAATGCTTGGCATAGTACCTAGTACTAGTCCCACGGTGGCTCCTGGGGCATCCACTTACATTATAGGTGCTATTATTTAATTTTATTTCATAGCACACTATTTTATCATATTATACATGCTTTGAAATACAATTTATCTTTCTAACGTGCTAACGAGTGCTTCATGTGCAACATTTGTTTTGTAGGACTATTTGCCACCATGGTTATCTGTTACATTACTTGTACTTGTTTGTCTTTGTTTTCCATTGTATGACGGGATTTTTCCTTTTTCTTACGTACACACTTATTTGTTTTCATACACTACGGCCTTGATTTTCTTGCGATACCGTGAGTTGTGTCCCATGTTTACAGCCCACTTTTTCATAGTATACATTGTCTTCTTGTGTGTTTTAGATTACAAATTATTTGTCTAGCTTACACTTCATCTTATACATTGACGCTTGTCTTTTCTTGTACTAAAACTTGTATTACCAACCACTTGTTTGCATGTACCTTGGTTTCTACCAAGCACATCCCCTTCCCCCTGCAAGGCACAATTTCAACGATCAGCCCTCGTTTGGGCCGCATTCTCCTTCGGTGAATTTGCGTGCACCCCAAACGAGGGGGTACCATCTAGGTGAATTAGACACCCCATAAAGAGTTATACACAACATGGTACTGATACAACACACTTTCAGGACTAAGAATCAAACTTGGGTCCATGAAATAATGACCTTTCCTAGATTGCCTGAGACTAGGGGGCATATCACATAATGGCCTTTCTTGGATTACCTGAGACCAGGGGGCATATCACACAACAATTGGTAGTTCAGCACAATCTACAGAACTCCATACACAATGGATTTTATAGGGAAGATATTCCTTAGCTCATGCACATCATCTGTAGTGGTGTTTTATACAACGAGAATCAATTAAAGGTTGGAGGACGATACTAGATAGTTTCTCCCTACACTTCTTCCATGACATTGGCATGAGATCACCCGAAAAACTTGCATGCATCGACATCATCTATAGGATCCTTTTTACACTCTTTCCTCATCACGGATCAAGTACACATGTTCCTTTTTCACATTTTCAACATTTTCTTTTTTTTATATGTATACATGTGTATTTGAATACTTTATTATCTTCTCTTTTACATGTTCATCTCTATGGGAAGAAGGTATTCAAGATCAACAATAACATCACACACATCAATACAAATAATAGGTACAACACTACAATCACATGTGCATTTCCACCCTAGGTTCATTCTCATCACCTTTTACACTTTTTCATCTTTAGTCTCCACGCTCCATCTTTTTATCACTCCACACTTTTTCTAGTCCCTTGGCACACTTTCTACATCAATCTACATGGATATCAAGTACACATCTCTATCTACTTTATGTTACCGAGCATTCGCTCACCAACATAAAGTGGGGGAAAATGTAGACACAAAATCACATAATTTGGGTAATTATTTAATCTTGGTTACATAGTACTATTTATATGAATCCTAAGTATGAAAAGTAATGGTTAACCCATGTCTTTAGCCATCTTTCTTTGCTTTATGATTACTCGCTTTCAATCTTGCATTCTTACTTTTTCGGTTTGTTTTTCACCTTTTGACATTTATCATTTTGGACACTAGCACTGCCAAGACATCAGTGCCATGCCCCCTTGTCTCCTCTGGGCTCCCTTATCCTCTTTTTACTTTGGTCACACTTTTTGGGTCCTTTCTAGCCATTTGAGCATCTTATCTTTTTGATAGTCATACTTTTCAGGGTTAATTATGAAATTCAAGCAAGGGAATCATATAAATACAAAATTATTCTTAGAGTATGTATTTACCTTAGCTCATGTTCACCTAGGTACTTTATTTACCTTTATTATATTTATCATCACCCACTTATGTGTGTAGATATTTCTTTTTATTTATTTAGATATTAGGGGTATTATCTAGTTGTTAGGTATAGTTCTTTCTTTGATCTATGGTGTTGACTAGATCCTTGATGTCTAGTTATTTCCTAAATCTATGGTATTGACTAGTTCTTTCCTTGATTTATGGTTTGATCTATGACCTTGAATGGTTCTTAGATTTTTATTCCTTTCCTATATAAGCAAGGCCCATTCTCATTGTATTTCATTGAGTTCCATAATAATATATGATATTGTTGCTCATTTGTTTGCAAAGGTTTTATGTAAATTTATTTTGGCAAATTGCTTTCATCTTATTGATCATGGTGTTTGATTAGCATCTGAGTTCTTGGCTTGGTACGATCTAGTTATTGTTCCTTTTAGTTATGTGATCATAATAAGGGACCAAGCACTAAGCACTACTTATCACCACCTAAGGTTGCATCCATCGGGCATCTAAGAGCTCTATTTTCATCCAACTAGCTCCATCACAAGGGAGAAAGGTTGGTTCTTCTGCATCACACATCATAGGAGGGGAGTCTATTGTTTTTGTGCACACATTATTTACATTCTACATGTAGTTAATTTCTCTCTACTTCAAGTGTGACATACACAAGAGCAACCTAGGGCACAATTCCGCACACACACATAGAACTACATTGGGTCTGAGATGTAGTGTAGAACTCAATAGTAAGTCCATCATTGTGGCAGTGAGGACATTCTCGACCCCTCATTTTACAACTTTCTTTTTAGGATTTGATATTTATTTGATGGTTTTGCAGGTGCATCCTTTGTTGCAAGTTTTACGGTGAGCCTCAAAAGGGGTTTCTAGCTAATGTAGAAATTTGAGAAAACTAACCAAAACAACAAAGTGTTTACAAAATGGATCTTGAAGACACTCATCTTGAGTTCAAGCAAAATTTTGGATGATTCCTACTTATTCCCCAATATACATATACTTCATCACATTCGATAGAAGTCAAATATGACGAACAATGCTCAAGTTACAAGGGTATCTCCAGTGATGATAATCATAAACACAACTAAAATTTCATGTCACATAACGGCCAAAGGGTCTCAAAACCAACTTTCAAAACTAATCCCTGATAAATTTTTTACATAATTGAGAGTTGGCTCCTATTCTCCTATTGGAAGTCTAGAGGTAGATGGTGGTAGTTTTCAATTTTACTCGAATGAAGAGGCATCTACAAGTCAAAAGCAACCACATTGTATTAAATTGAGTACATCAACACAAGTGGTTGATATGCTAAAATGGTCTTTGAGCCTTGACTCAAAAAGCATTAAAAGAGTTCAAACAATTGAGTTAAGTTTCCCCACGGTGTCCTACGTTACTAGGGATCAAAATATAAGTTCTAGATTCACGGTACATTTGGGTGTGGTGCTCTATGTGCACGATTTCTGAGGCCAATTTTTTTATGTTTTGAAGGTTTTGGGCAAGGAAAAAGTTGTAACATTCATTCTAGATGTATTTTCTATGATCCAAATTATTAAAACCCAACCACATAGGACATGATAGAGTGTGTAATTTAAATGCAAGAAGAAGAGGAAAACCATACCTATTTCACATAATTCATTATCACCGCATTCAATGGTTGTTTGTAATTGCTCTAAACCACTTAAATTTCCACATTCTATGACCATGCATTTTGAAGAGGCTTTTCATCAAATGGTTCATGAGCGTTGATCACGCTTCCCATGTTTTGCATGAATCCCTACCAATGTACCAAAACTCATATCCTCTAGTAAAATTAATAAATCTCTCCAATGTTATGGATGCCGACCAAACACTATTCCATGTTCTCCACTTTGGCACAGGCTAGGAATAACATTTTCCTTAAAACTCCTACAACCAATTAAAGGAATCCATTTGTGCATTTCCTACAATCTTGACATCCCATGAACCATGGAACTTGGTACAATCCAATGAAAAACACTAAATCATATTCAAGAACATTGTTTTTGCATAGTTTATACTCCTTTATAGCTTATGGGGCTGGTCTCTTTTTAGACATTTTGTCAAATAGTTAACATGCCTTTCCTACCCACCTTTCCACACTACAAAGTAGAGTTGTCACCATACTTTCCCTAGTGCACCATATGCACACATAAACACTCCACAAACAAAAGGCTACACATTCTATTTAACCCATGCGCCTTGCATACACCAACAAAAGTGTCCCCAATGGCCTTTTCAACGCATCGATTGTGTGCGTACCACACATACTTTGCCAAAATCAATCCCACAAAATAATACAAAAAACAAAACATTTCCTAATGTGTTAGATTGATGTCCAAAAACTACTTTAAATACTCCAACTCAAGCACAACTGGGCAGTGCCGGTAGAGAGGATGTTGAGAGGGATTGTGGAGTTGGCTTTATACCTGAAAATTACATTTACTTTGAAGTTTCCAAGATGTTTTCATCAAATCTATTGTGTGCTTAGCCTATAATGAAATTCCTTTGTGAGTTGCATTCCTTTGTGGTAGACAAACAACAATCCAAGCGCCTTCTGACAAAGGATACCCAAGTCTGCAATAAATCTACCTCGGCATAAAAGACAAAAATCTACCAAATAAAATAAACATAATAAAAAGGCCTTCCAAAATTGGCACGACTAGGGGTATGGAAAGGAAACACATGGGGTGTTGGCTCCACGTATGGCCAAAGAAAAAATAACTACAATTTGAAATGAATAAAACAGGGTAATATACCATGCCAACTCAATCCACCACCGGTCTCGACCAAGTAGGCTCAATCTAATAAAAATTGTATTTAAAATTTCCCTCACACCAAGAAGCTCCAACTCATAATCATGGAAATGAAATGAAACTTCCTCTCACAATAACAACTTATAAAACTCAAGAAGAATTTACCAAAAATAATTCTCACAAGTGAAATCTCACAATACCCAAAAGATTTTTGTTAATTCTTTTTTGGTGAGTGCTTTGGCATAAACCTCAATAACTTGGAGAAATTTAGCAATATTAAACATATTTAATGGTTTAATTATTTTCATATTTCTTTTGTTGTTTAGAAATTAGTATCAAAATACTAATTTATTTATTTTAAATTGCTTTATCGTAAACCACATCATGTTCCCAAAAGACACTTATTTTAGTACGTAAATGTGATGGTTACCTTAATTATTATCCGTGATATAATTAGGATAGAACAATGATAAATGATTTATATTATTTATTACTTTTAAAAAATTACATTAATTGTAGCCACAACATCTCCTCGTTGTATTGCATTTACCTTATCACGAGAAAAAATATCTTATTTGAGAAACATATGGATCACCTTGATCGTTTCCTGCATTACCATTTACTCAGATAAACTTTAACACTATACATAAAAAATACATACAAATGTTTCAACTTCAAGATTCGCAATTGCTCTCAAGTTGAAAGGATCGTATGAATAATGACATCACCACACCATCTAAAGGCACAAAGGCACTTCAAGGATTCAAAAGGTTCTTCCGTGAAATGACATTTCTAAATTTCCCTTCTTATTTTATAATCGCAAAAGCATAATTTATTTCATTACCAATTTTATTTACAATCACTTCATCGATGGTCAGAATGAAAACCTAACACGAGCCCAAAATTCAATGACCATTCCATGGTCCTTGGGAAATCGTTATAAATGCATTTATTTGAAAACCAAGGTAGGGTTATCCTGATCCCCATAGAACACGGGGACTAACGATAACACAAGTACATAGGGGGCACTACACTACTTGGGTGGATTCTTATCCATGCTTACTTAGATGGCTCTAGTTAGGAAAGGATCAAGGAAAATTTTAAGACCCCCAAAAAAATCGTAGAAATTTGTTGGCGAATCTAGGAAAATTGACTTTCGCGCTAATGGTGAATATGAAGAAAATGCAAATATGTTATCATCAATGGAATTTTTTTATGCTCTCGGTGACAACATATATTATGTTGTCAATTGATAGTATATGATGTCGGCCAAAAATATATGTAATTTTTGAAAAATCATTTTTAACAATAGCTTGATGAGAACTCTATCCTCACAAAATATGGCACAAACAAAAAATTAAAAAAGTGATTTTTGTGAAAAATACAGATTTCGCTAATTTTGTATGGGATTTTTTTTAATTTTTTTATGTTAGTAGTTAAAATGATCGTCTCAATGAGAAATTTGTCCTCCCAAAATATGGTGCAAGCAAAAAAATCCTATTCCTACGGACGGTGGCCATTTTGTATCTACCAATCGATAGCATATTTTATACATGCGATCGACAACATATATTATGTTATCGGTTGGTAGCATAAAAAAATGCTACCGGATGATAGCATTAAGGTGAATATTGTGAATTTATCTTTTGTGGGGATGGCAAATTGACCCCTAAAATTAACTTGTACCCAAAAATTTTTGGCGACCTAGTCCTAATTCCTACCCTAAAAATTCACTAATTTCAAATTTCAAAAACTGGAATATTTGTGAATTAACAAATATTCGCCACTAAAATTTTCCATAGAAATGATATAAATTTATGATAACAATGTAATTTTGTATATAAATTCAAGTCAAAGGAGGATATTTTCACTTGTCAAATTATGCCTTTTAAGGTTTGTGACATACTTATAAAAAAATATTCTACTTATACGATTGTCATGCTACACATTGGGCTAAAATACAAAGATGGACACTTCACACAAAATTATGATTTTTAACCTATTTGAGTTACCGCTAATGACCAAATTCACCTTGTTTTCTTATAAGAAATTACACACACTCAGGTTCACACATGTGAATGTTTTTATTTCTCATGGTTTCCCCATAAACACCTATATAAGAGAGGAAGAAAAAATGTAGTGCACACCATACAAACATCATCGGAGTAATATTATTTTAAAAATTTACTTAAGAAACATAACGAAGTATTTATAAAACCAAAATTCCTTCCAACACATTGTGTAGTAAATAACCACATAGATTTGGTTCTTGGAACCCATCTTCCAAATAACCCATTGTACCAAATATCATTTTTGGGAAAATGATGAAGTATAACTCTAAATGAAAGTGCTTCTCAATCAAATAAATATTACACCGAGATCTTATCCTTGTAGCATCCTAATATTTCTTTCTCTAAAAAAATATGGGACATGGTGACTTTGGATAGATTATTGTACCCTCAATAAGACCATGGTGAAGAAGCTGGTACCCATTGACATGTATTAAAGACCTCTAATATCAGCTACGATGCAAAATAATACTACACCAAGATCACATTGAATTTAGGCTACCACGAAGTCCTAATCCACCTAAATACATATAGAAGAAAAATTTGAACACAAGGGAAGGATTGTACAAATGGTTGGTTATGCCTTTTCACCTAACTAATACGTCAATCACATTTTGTTGATAAACTATCTACTTTATCTCTTCCTCTACTCCATCATATTCTAATTGTATGAAATTCTCATCTTCCTTAATAAGACTTGGTAGGATCAGGTGGATCACATCCCATACATCATAGACACTTTGTAAAAACACACATTGTAAGAAAAATTATATAAGTGCACATTTATTGCGGTGTTGATTTAATATCTATGTCATACCATTAACCACACAGAATACATGTTGACCTTAAAAAGATCAAAGTAATCAAAGATTAGCCTACTATGTATAATCTTGTGGAATTGTGAAGTTTTATTCAGCTTGCATATTTCTAATACATTTTTTTCATGGTTTCTCACACATATCTTATTTTCTCAGCTATATATTGTGCATAAAACCAATTTTGATTAGACTCATTTGTAACAACATCCTGAATAATATTTCTCAAACAAGACATCTATGCAACATCTATTATTGTATTTCCTTATATTTCCCACTCCTTCAAACTTCATACCCATGCAACCAACTATGCATTTAGTGTATTAAGCATGTAACATGGACATGTTGTCACATGCTACTTATAAATGTTTATAGACATTCTGAAAATTTATTCCACCTATAAAAACATTTATACGCAATCATGCAAGAATTTTATCAATGGTCTCACTATATCTTGGGTAACAATATAGTTATTCATTATGATTTCCAAATACTTCATTTTTAGAAACATAAAATAAGTTTGAGAATGTTAGTGTAGGAATTATTTTCCTCGATTTATTTGTATTATCCTACTTGGGATATTCCACCTCACTCGAGTTTCACTACACTTATGGGATATGCTTGCCTAGGTGTACAATTGACCACACTATTTTACTTAGTTATATTTAATACCCTTGGCCACTTGTCTATTGACCAACTATTTTGAGTATGGAGGTTACCATTATTATAGGTGAAGGTTGGAGTGATTGTAAGAGGAGGTTACACATTCACCTCCTATATGTACATCTCTTGCATTATTCTATTTTCTTATATTAAGTTAGAGATATTTCTATGTTATTATAATTATCTCTCTTGTATTTTCATAATTTTCAAGCTTGTATGTGAGCTTTGTTTTGTCTTGGAACAATCCATGTCTTGCATCATTCACCTATGCATTCTTTGAAGCAACAGATCGGTGGTACTTCTCTTTTATGGTATCGAGAGATGAGTTGGTATTGATCTTGTATGGTTATTATTATGAAAGTTTATATTCATTTGAGGTTATTATCTGTAAAGTATTTGGGTGTTTTTGGTGTTGTGTGTCTTGTATTTTCTATTTTACCTTGTTTGTGGTGTATATATCCGATTTGCGTGCTTCGAGGTATACAGGACCTCATAGTGCATATACAATCATGGAGATTATTTTTACATGCTTATGAATTGTTTTATAGGCCATATAGAATTTTTGCATGCTCCCTAAGAAGAGTAGATGGATCTCACAGGCATGTTACTGAGACCTCTAAAGGTGTTTTGATGTTCCATACAATCATCATCAAGGTTGATTGTTGGTGTATCCAGGACCTAGAGGTTTATTTGCAGAATTTTTCTCAACCTTGCATGTTTTCAAACCCTTGAAGGTTTATAAATGGAATTCACATCCCCTTCATGCTCCAGGTGAAGGTTTAAAATGTCCCATACATGCATTACAGATCATTCTTGAGTTGTTGTTTTGAGTCCCTCGACAGTTGTTCTCTACACCCATATATATGGTGATTTAAGGGCAGCGGTGAAGATATCCCTGATCCAATGTGGCCACATCCTTTGTACAGATTCCAAAACTATATTTTAGTAAAAGAGTGCATTTCATGTTTTATTGCAAATTCATTTAAAATAGGGATTATTTATGGGAAATCATTATTGTAGTAACTTTTTATCGAGAGCTCGAAATCAAGCTCTATTTTTTGTAAAAGTTAATTATTTTTAATTTCCCATGCATTGGACCTATTCATTTTATAAAACACACTAAGTTATAAAGTGCCAAATTTAAGGGGGATGTCTGTTATAGTTTTGGGGGTGTACTAAGTGTTTCCTCTTTTGTTCGACACTTCCTTATTTCCCCACATTTCTGAAACAAAAATCCACTACTTTACTTTATGAAAAATGGATCTAATCTTCATTAATACACTTACACCTTTTAACTACTAGGAATGGAAATAAAAAATGACCATTGTGCTTAGGAGTAAAGGGTTGTACCGCATCACTATGGGGTTAGAAACTGAGCCTAGTGTAGATGCAGACAAATTCAAGTGGTTCAACAAGTGTGATGAAGCTTTTGGTATCTTATGTCTTTCATTGTCTCTCAAACTTCTCTTTCACATAGAGTTAGCCAAATCTCACAACCAAGTGTGGATAACATTAGAAACCCCGTTTGGAAAACTTGACACTATAAGGGGGCATGAGCTAGAAATTGAACTTATAAGCCTAAGTCCTAGAAAATTTGACACTTTGGAAGATTTATTTACCAAACTCAAGTCCTTGAGATTGCAGTTGAAGGAATATGGAATAGAAAATAAGGATGAACAACTTGTTCTCTCTATTCTTTATAAACTAGGTCCTGATTATTTTATCTTTGTCTCTACATTTTATGCTACTAAGAGGGCTCTTCCACGGCCTTAGGAATCCTCCTAGTTTTCTTTTAATGAACTTGTGATATAAGAAGCTTCCTCTTAGATGCAATAAGTACCTAAACGTGTATCAACAATAGTGTTGTATGGATCAAATTCATACCTTTCCTTGTCCCACTCATTTAACATAAGATCGGGGACCGATTGTGATGAATGTAATATTTCAACTTGACCGATTGTGGTGAATGAAATATTTCAACCGGTTCTAAATCACTATTTATTTCTCCATGTACCATGAAACTTGAGTCAATAGGGCTAGGATCACAGACTTCAACATGAAAGATAAGATAGGCCTAATATTAGGATAAGTAACATCTTACCTTGGTTGTGAAGTTTATTAACAAGAAAATGGATAATATATGAGGAAAATCTATAACTAATATGTCTTGAGAAATGGTTAGACTAGGGCATGCATGGAGAGTTAGCTCAAGAACTTTGATTACTCCAACCGTTCTGACTGTAGTACCATCCAATTGTAAAACACCCTTAGTGATTAGAGTATACTCAATCCCCAAAGTGTTTTTTATCTTCTTAGGCATCATAAAGGTGTTGGATCTTGAATATATCATTTAATTATGCGCTAGATGTTTTCCAATAATCAAAGACATATATAAGGGTGGAAGTTTCTTTTTCCACCTACTTACTCCTCCTTGAGTTGACATAAGCTGATTGAGGGGCTTGGAATTTGTTTTTTTGTCCCATACGATGGAATGAGTTTCTCCAAATCCTCTTACCAAGAGATCCAAATTATATGGAATGGATAAGGCATCCCACATTATCACATTCAAATTAGTTTTCTTCATTTTTTCAACAATGTTCATAGGAATACCTATCGCCTTGTGCATCGTTGGTGTCAGTGTTTCTTTCCTTGACTTCTCCAATGTTGGGAAATATACTCTTGGTTGAGAAATGACCTCCTTGAAGGGGCTAGGTATACTAGAGACCTTAGGCAACATATTCTTACTAAATTTTTTGAATTTCCTTTTCCTTGTGAAGAGGATTGTCCTGTTTAGAAGAAGACAAAGGTTGAGTATCTAATACTCTCTTCTAACATGAATTTTAGTTCTATTGGGGTTGCTAAAAATTTTATTGACTATAAAAACTCATTAGACCCAAAAACATGAGATTGGATTCAGGGGCAGCTTCTTGAGCTTCTTCAACATTACTATTTGGAATTTCCATCATTGATTTGTGTTGATTGAAGGAACCCTACACCATAAGAGCATGACCTTTCACCCGTTTTTCAAAAGAGTTATGATTATGGGTTTGATTACATGAGAAATACCATTCAGCTTACTTGATCTAGATTCTTTTGAAAAGGGACGATATCTTTGCTCAAGCTAAGAGCAGGTACATGTTGTGGAGGAGGTAATTCTTGAAGCGGTAAATTGGGATTTGCACCTTGAAACCTAATTTTTGGTAATTTTTCCCATACCCCTAATTTGGATAGTAATTCCTTTATTGATAACCTTGATTGTGATTTTGGTAGGGCCTAGGAAATTTGGTTTGTTGCTTCTTGAGGGAAACTATCCCATTTGACATATTCTTGATCAAGGTTTTGAGATCATATATTTCATTGGAGGAGTTAGATGTAGGGGTAGATGAACTATATTTAGACTTAGGGATTGAGGCAAGAGAAGGTCAAATGTTTTGAGGTAGATTTGGGAAAAGAGGAGTTGGGGTCTAGGGGCTATCTTTCCAACTTGAACCAAATGATTCTCACATTAAATAGTTGTCTCATAAGAAGAAGGTAAAGTCATAACTCCCATTGAATTAATTATTATTACTGCAATATCATAATTAAGATTTCTCTAACAATGTAAGAATTCGGCTCGAGGAGATGGCCATAGAAGGGGTGGAACTCTTTCCCACATCTTTTGAAACCTAAATTTGAAGGCCATCAGCAGCTCACAAGGGGCCCTTTTGATAGTTGTTAGTCACTCCAATAAAGAGATATTTTCTTGCTTTTCTAAAAATGGTTACAAAGCTTCTCTCCAAGTTCATCCCATGTAGTAATAGAAAAAAGTTGCATAATCCTATACCACTATAATGTTTTTCCTTTGAAAAATGATGTTAAGATCCTAACTACCACATCATCTTCAATAAGTAGCAATATAAACTGAAAAAACATTTACAAAATTCAAGATGTGCTCAATATGGGTAGTTAATTTTCACCAGTAAAAAATGGAATGATCTTTACGGTAAATATCGATATGTCATGTTGGGAATTCAAATCCTAGAAACTTCCACCATTAAAGTTCATAAAAGGTTGATTTATTTGATGAGCCATGAATGTGATGGGTCTTAGAACCCCAAAAGATAGCAAGAAATGCATACCAGGATGAGGAGTAGAGAGAACCCTATCTAGAGGTGATGGTGATCTTTAAACTAATATGCCTCTTATTATTCTCCTTGGTGACAATTGCAAGTAGAAAAAGGCTCTCCACTTGCTATCATTTCCTTGTTTGAACTCTTCTCATGAAAAGAGACACTTAACTACTAACACCAGTAGATTTGATTATTAGATTTTCCAGGTGTGTTATATAGAGCCTCCAAAGGCTGGATATCACCAAGATACACACCAAAATCTTAGTGAAATAATAAGAAATTCCTCAATGTAGTCCAACCGAGCGTGCCTAAATTGTTATCACCAAAATTTGCACCCTCTTCATGTGATCATAAATAGATAGCAGAACTTCTAGGTAACATGAGAATGTCTCCAAGTGTGGGACCTTGCAAAGTGAGATAAACCTCTAAGAAGGATGGTTCTTTTTGTCTTATCCCACTACAAACTAACCTACAACTTCAAAATGTAACTAAACTAAATCTAAACTATAAATTACAGGAACCAAAGTCAGAAAGAGAGAAAAATGCTACAAAATGAAGGGGGGCGATGCACCAAAGTTAAAACAGGGTTTAAATATGACCTTTAGAGACACAAATGTAACCATATATGTAATAATTCAAAGGGAAGACATAAATTTTGGCAAGATACAAGTGAATAAATTTAAAGTAGAGAGATATGGGAGAGATTCACATCAAATAAAAAGTATTTAAAGGAATAAACCACAATAGTTTATCATTTAAAGGCATTTCCACTTGTATTTACAAGACAGAGTTTTGTAAAACCTGCAAAACATAGTCACAAAGGTCTAGAGTGTTAGGTTGTGGAGCCTTTTTCATGAGTTAAAGTGTTGAAGACTGTACACTAAGAGTATTGTATACTTTCAACAATTGTCTCACCGGGGTTCGGGGTGCAACCCCTAAGAAAAAAAAATTGGCCTCGTAAAAAAGGGCCCAATATACCAGGGAATCATGCTTTTCTCATATGGTTGGGATTTTGACCCATATGTTTATGGGATAGTTTTGGCCCGTGGTTTTGATACCCATGGTTTTGTAAAACAGCTTAAGTAGTTGTCTACTTTTATGTGGTTTTATGCATATTGTAGGTATTGTGTAACATTACATGATGTGTCCGAATTCGGGTGTGTGAATTCCAGAGAGTTTATTGAGCACATCCCCAAACAGATCTCGTATTGTATCAAGAGAGCAAAGTGGCTTGTAATTAAATACGAGCAAGTGATTCTAGGTGGACATAGCCCAAATTGGGTGAACCATGTTAAGTATTGTCTCTTTGTGTTGTCTTATTTTATTCTTCACTTTTATTTGAGATCTATAATATTATCTACATATTAGCTTATACCATTGCAATTCTATGAGGGGTTATTCCACATATTTTATCCATTATTTCCTAACAATTGGTATCAGAGCCTAGTTTGGTTTGTTGAAGTGTTAAATCACAGTGAAATTTTTAGCTTGAGTGGGAGCTATGGCAGATGATGGAAGATCAAGGGTTGATAAATGCAATGGGCATAATTTCAGTCTTTGGAAGATGCAGATGGAAGATTACCTTTATCAGAAGGATCTTTATATTCCATTGTATGAGAAGGTGAATAAACCCTCGAGTATGACGGATACGGAATGGGATTTACTTGGATTGGAATGCACTTGGGACAATCCGGTATGTCTTGCATATTCAATATTATTTAATGTTTCAAATGAAAAGACTACAAAAGAACTGATGAATGCATTAGGAAAGTTTTATGAAAAACCCTCTGCCTCTAATAAGATGTTTTTAATGAGAATGGTTCGATGTAGAATAGTTTAGTATCATCATTTAAATTATTTTAATAAGGTTGTAAATATGCTAGCTTCGGTTCTGATAGAATTTGATGAAAAGTTAGGGCTTTATTAATTATGTGCTCTTTACCCGAGAGTTGAATAGCCCTGTAATGGCGGTAAGCAACTCGGTTCCAACTAACTCAAATTTGAAGTTTGAGGATATTGTAGGGGTCATTCTAAGTGAGGAAATGTGAAGAATTTTTTTGGGGAATCTTCTACTTCAAGGAATGCTTTGACAGTGGAAACTAGAGGGAGACAAAAGAATAGAGGAAGCCATGGAAAATCGAAATATCGGGCAAGGTCAAAATCCAAAAGAAAGATAGTATGTTGGCACTGTGGAAAGTTTGGGCATGCAAAGAAGTACTTTTGGGAGCTTCGAGACAAGAAGAAACAACATGAAGAAAACAAGGAGGAAAATGTAGCAACGGATAATGTATGTCAAGATGCTTTGATTATTTCTTTACACATATTCTTAATCTTGGGTTTTAGATTCGGGGCTTCTTTCCATGCTACTCCACATAGGCATTATTTTATTGATTATGTTTAAGGGGTTTTGGGAATTTTTTTCTTGGTGATGATGAGCCTAGCAGTATAGTTGGAAAATGTTATGTTCAGGTTAAGATGTAGAATGGGAATACATGGTTATTGAAGGATGTCATACATGTGCCTACTTTAAAATGAAATTTGATATTAGCGGGCGGTTGAGAAGTGATGGTTGTCTATGATATTTACAAAGACTCTTAGAAGGTTACCAATGGTGCTCTTTTGGTGGCAAGAGGTAAGAAGGTTGGAACCTTATATTTAACCACTTATAGCACTAATGTTTGTAATCTTGTGGCTTCACAAGTAAATACAACATTATGGCAATATAAGCTCATCATATGAGCCATAAGAGCATGGAGATAATAAAGAAGGATTTTTCTAAATATACATAAACAAGTTTGGAGTTCTATGAGGACTGCATATATGGGAAACAAAAATCGAGTAAGGTTTCTCAAGGTTGGACCTACAAAGAAAGAGAGTAAGTTAGAGCTGGTGTATTCTAATGTGTGGGGGTCGGCTCAGTATCATCTCTTGGGGTTCAAGTTATTATGTTACTTTTATTGATGATGCAACAAGGAAATTTTGGGTTTATTGTATTAGAAAAAAATATGATGTATTTGACACTTTTGTTAAATGGAAAGCCTTGGTAGAGAATGAAATAGGTCTTAAGATAAAATGTCTCAGGTCAGATAATGGAGGGAAGTATTACAAAGAATGAATTTGATTATTAATATTCTAAGAATGGAATCCGTAGGAAAAATATGGTTCCGAGAATTCCAATAGAATAAGATGTCAAAAGGATGAATAGAACAATAATGGAACGTGCTAGAGCATGAGGTTACATGTAGGACTGCCTCTTTCTTATTAGGAGGAAGCGGTGAGCACATCTATGTACTTGATAAATAAAGGACCCTCAAGTGCCTTGGATGGAGGCATACCCAGGAGGCTTGGTATGGTAAGAAAGTTGATTATTCATTTCTTAGAGTGTTTGGATGTGAGGTGTTTGTCCATATAGACATAGATGATATAACCAAGCTAGAGGCTAAATTAGAAAAATGTACTTTCATTGGTTATGGTGATGATGACTTTGGATATAAATGTTGGATTATTAAGGAAAAGAAAATCATTCGATCTAGGGATGTGGTCTTTAATGAGAAATTCATGTATAAGCAAGCAATTGTAGGAAAACAGGAAGAATCTAAGAAATAATATGTAGTGGTAGAGGATCTTCCGAATGGGAAAGTGACACATGAATCAGTTCAAGAACCTCCTCAATAGGAACCCCAAACTCCTATATTGAGGAGGTATTCTAAGGTAAAAAGAGAACTTGAACATTTTTCTCCTTCTCTTTATTATTTATTACTCACCGACAGTGGAGATCCGAATAGCTTTGATGAAGCAATGCATGTAGATTCTAGGAAGAAGTGGGAGAAATCCATGGATGAGGAGCATCAGTCTCTCATGGAGAACCAGACATGGGATTTGGTGAAGCTACCCAAAGGAAAAAGAGCATTACAGAACAAGTGGGTGTTTCAGAGTCAAAGAGGAAGAAGGAAAGAAAATATATAAGGTCCGATTGGTGGTCAAGGGGTTTGCATAGAAAAAAGGTATATATTTTGATGAGATTTTTTCTCCTGTAGTAAAAATGACTTCTATTAGAACTATTCTTGGAATAGTTACAGCATAAATATTTGCACTTAGAGCAGCTTGATGTAAAGACTTCATTTTCCATGGTGATTTGGAGGATCTATATATGCAGCTACCCAGAGGGCTATGAGGTCAAAGGTAAAGAGGAGATGGTGTGCAAACTGAATAAGAGCTTGTATGGTTTGAAACAAGATCCACGTCAATGGTATAAGAAATTTGATAGCTTCATGATGGAGAAAGGTTATATTATATTCCATTCTAACCATTGCATGTATACAAATAAATTTGAGGATGACAATTATATTATCATGTGTTTGTATGTGGATGACATGTTGGTTGTTGGTAAAAACATGTAGGTAATAAAAGTACTCAAGAAGCAACTAAGTGAATCCTTTGCTATGAAATATTTGGGGGCATCCAAACAAATCCTTGGTATGAGGAAATCTCAGGATAGGAAGGAACAGAAGCTGACTTTATCTTAGGAAGAGTACATTAAGAAGGTCTTGGAGAGGTTTAATATGTAGGATGTTAAACCAGTTGGAACTCCTTTAACAGGCCATTTTAAGTTATCAAAGGAGTAGTGTCCCAAGACAGAGCAGGAGAGAAACCAAATGTCCAAGGTACCTTACTCATCAGTGGTTGGAATTTGATGTATGCTATGGTGTGCACTAAGCCTGATATTGCCCATGCAATGGGAGGAGTGAGTAGATTTATGAGTGATCCAGGTAGAGATCATTGACATGAAGTAAAGTGGATCCTTTGGTATTTGAGAGGGACCATGGGGATAGTTTTGTGCTATAGTGGATCAGACACCACTTTGTGTGGTTATGTAGATTCAGATATGGCTGGAGATGTAGACAGTAGGAGGAGCACAATAGGTTATGTTTACACTATAGGTGGGACAACAATGAGCTAGATTTCACGACTACAAAATTTGGTGGCTTTGTCAACCACATATGTTGAGTATGTTCTTGCCACAGAGGCAAGAAAAGATATGATTTGGTTACATCAATTGCTTGAGGATTTGGGGCATAAAAGGAAGAAGGAAAGTTACATAGTGATAGTCAAGTGTATACACCTAACTAAGAGCTCTTTTCCACTCTAGGATGAAGCATATACAGTTAAGGTACCATTTCATCAGGACAACTTTGAGGAAGAGAAGTTGAATATGGAAAAGATTCATACCAATCAAATCTTGCATACATGATGACCAAGGTGGTCACAAGGGAAAATCTAAAGTTGTGTTCAGCTTTGGTTGGTCTTCATGGAAACTAGTGAAGGGTTAGAAGCTTGCTTAGAAGGAAAACTAGTCTCCAAGTGGGAGATTGTTATGTTTGGAGCCTATTTTCATGTGTGAAAGTGTTGAAGAATGTACACTAAGAGTATTGTACACTTTCCACATTTGTCTCACCGAGGGATGTAAGGGTTAGGGCGCATCCCCCAAGAAAAAAAATTATCCTAGAAAAAAACATGCCTAATATCTCTGAAACATGTTTTTCTCATATATGGGGATTTTGACCCATAGGTTTATGGGACATTTTGGCCCATGGTTTTGAGACCCACGGTTTGTAAAATGCTTAAGAAAATGTCTACTTATGTGGTTTTATGCATATGGTAGGTATTATGTAACATTGTAGATGTGTGTGAGTTTTGGTGTGAATTTTGTAGAGTTTATTGAGCATAGCTCCAAACATATCCGGTATTGTATTGAGAGAGCGTGGCTTATAATTAGATCTAAAAGTGATTCTTGGTGGACGTAGCCTAAATTGGGTGAACCATGTTAAATAATGTCTCTTTGTTTGTGTTATTTTATTATGCACTTTTATTTTCAGATCTGTAATATTTTCATATTAGTTTCTACTATTACAATTATGTGATGGATTGTTCCGCATATTTTATTCCTTATTTCCTAACATTAATGAGGTGTATAAATTGTAAAAATCCAAAGGATGGCTCCAAAATATGATCGAGAGGGTCGAACCATTTAAAAAGTGAAAAATCACTTCATACATAGGTTTAAAATGAAATAGAGACAAAAAAGGGTGAGAAAATCCCTATAAGACCATTCCATTCCCATTTCACCTGCCCTAGGACCAAATGACATAATTTTTCCAGTTTTGGGCATGGGCATCCTTCCCTCGTTCATGTACTTTGGATTAGAGAAACTAGACAAGGTATGGGGGTTACCATTTATCGATAAATCTTGGTGGTTAAAGTGGTTTACTTGTAAGAGCAAAAATTGAATTTTCCCCCAAAACCCATGTTTTCCTTTCTCACCCCAAAACTCCATCATTTTCTTCATTTCTTGATGCCAAAATGGAGTTCTTGATGAGATAATTCTAACGCCACCAATTTTTTACAATTTGGATTTTTGGATCAAAAGTTATGGCCAAGAAGATTTATGGAGAACTCAATGAACAAGGGAAATTTCCTTTTGGGGACTTGAAAGGGCGATTTAATCACCTCCTTTGTTGTGTTGGATTTTCTCTTGATTGTGTTGATTGCTTCAGATTTTGGTGGAGAAACTTGGGCAACACCTCCCTTGATTTTGGATTTTATTGATGATGAAGATGATGATGGATTGATTGTAGATGATGGAGATTGTGAGTGATTGATAAAATGGATGGATAAAATGGAAAATATTTGTTATGGATTCTATGTGTTTACTTCCATCTAGCTCTCATGGAGGAGGAGAGATTCAATTTATAGTTTGTGGGAGAGAAAATGGAGGGTGAAGATCCATCCAAGTAGGATGAGGATCAATGGTTGAAATTGATGAGAGGATTGGAGGATTCTAGAATGGATAATTCTAGAATTTGAATTCAAAATTCATGGAGGGAAGAAGCTTCCATTGAATTAAAAATTCAATGGAAGGAGAAGTTTAGAGAGGCTTCTAGAAATAGAAGCCTCTAGATTTAGAGGTGGAGAATGTGATTAGTTTAGGATTAGATTAGGTTAATAAAATATGATTAGGGATGAGATTACATGGAAAGGCTAGGTGTAGGGTAGGTGTAGAGTAGGTGGTAGGTAGGTGTAGGAATATTAAATTCCTAGAAAATGTTAATAAGGATTAAGATAGGATAATAGGATATAATAATGAAATAAAATGATTATATGATGGGATATAATGATGATTAAATGGATATTAGATAAATGATAAAGGGTATATGTGATAAAAAGGGATTAATAATAATTAATCTTATGATTAATTATTATAGGGATTTAGATAGTGATGATGTTAGGATATTTGCGGACAAATTAATCATAATTAATTATGTTAACATTTTAGATGTCTACATTTTTCCCCTCTTTGAAGGGTTATTGCGAGCAATGACCATTCAAAGAAAAAAAGAAGAAAGATGTTAGGATGGTGATATGATGCCCCCTCGAGGGGTTAGGTGGGGAAGGAATGAGTCGGGTAACCACTCAAAAAGGAGAGGCCCAAGTTAGTAGATGAGAGAGATTAGAGGAGGATGAGAAGATTTGAGATTATAGAGAGATTGAGATTAGAGATTTAGAAGATTTGATTGAAGGGGTTGGATTATAGGATTCCCCATCAAGGGGTTGAGATTAAGGATATTGGATTTGATTATTAGATTAGAAGGATTGTTGATTAGATTAGGATTAGATAGGATATTGATTATGAGGATTAGAATATGAGAGAGATTAGAGATTTGAGAGAGATAGAGATTAGAGGATTAGAGAGATTAGATTGGATTAGGATTTTGATTTTGGAGTAGAGGATGCCCCAGATCAACGATGATGATGATGAAGGTTGAGAATTTTAGATTTGGATTATTAGATATTCCCCAATCAAGGGGTTAGGATTTTTGGATTTTGGATTATAGGATGCCCCAATTGAGGTTAGGATTGAATTTTGATTTTAGATTTTGATGATGTGGATTTGAAGATGTTATTTGAGATTGATTGATGTTACATTTGAGGTTTGATTGATTGATAGGAAGATAGGGTATAGGATGTTGGATTTGGAGGATTAGAAGATTGAGGATGTTTGGATGAGAGAATAAGGATTGGTTTTTTGGATCATTTGGATGATAGGATATTGATGAGGAGAGGATTGGGATGATGATTGATGAAGATGATGAGAAATAATGTTTGAGTTTGATTGATAAGAGGAGATGTTAGAAGATGCCCCAGCCAGGGGGTGAGGATTTTGGATGTTGGATGCGAGATGATAAGATTTGGATGTGGATATTGATTGATTGATAAAAGAATTGATTGGATAAGAGGATGAGGAGGTTAGATAGTTAGTTAGATGATGATGAGGATTAGGTGTGGATGATGATAAGGATAAAATATGATGATAGAAGGGGGTGTGTTACCATAAAGTGCCCATTGTTATCATCATTAGCAATGTGATTAATGTGGCATAGAGCAAAATGCACCAAGGTATAAAGACCATGATGATTGAATTTCCAAATGCCCTTGTCCTCATATCATTGGACAAATTAATACAAAAAATATGGTCCTCATATCATTGGACCGTCAAAAAAAAAAGAAAAAAAAAAGGCCTCATATCATCGGCCAAAATGTAAATGCGATAAAGCAAAAAAAAACACAAAAAAAAAAATTGCACACATTGTATTTTTGTATTTTTTTTTGAATTTTTGATTTTTTGATTTTTTTTATTTTTTGATTTTTAGATTTTTTTTATTTTTTTGATTTTTGATTTTGATTTTGGATGTTGAGATTTTTGATTTTGGATTTGGGATTGGTTGAGGATAGGTAAGATGAAAGGATTCAGGATGGGATAGCTCATGGGGGGGGAAGGGATGTAAGGTGGGATGTGAATTTCTCCTATAAGTCCCAAAGTGTGTTTGGGTAGGATGAAAGGGAAGGATTGAGGGAAATTGGATAGGTTGGATAGATAGGATTGGTTGATAGGTTAGGATTAGATGGGATGTGGGATGGGAGATAGATATAGATGAGGATGTGGTATAGGATAAGATGGGGGATATGGAAGATGATAAGATATGCCCCCAAGTATAGGGGGATGGATTGAGGGATAGATGTGGTGTGCCCCCAAGTGTAAAGTAGGGTGGCCTGTGTGGATGGATGGATGGGTTCGATTTTCCCCCAGGTGTAGGGTAGGATGGGAAGTGAGGGGTATCTAAAATGGATGATGCCCCAATGGATGATAGTAAGGCTTCCCCCCAGTCATGATGATGACAATTGAAAAGGGACATGAGGAGGATTGATGAAAAGGAAAGGATCATCATCTTCCCACAGATGTTTGATCCAAGGGAAAAAAGATGTGGATGTGATGGATGGAAGGAAAATAACATCAGTGATGAACAAAAATATGAGCCTAATGACACATGTTGTAAGGAAAGAGTTGGACTAAAAAAAAAGTGTGACCAAGGTCTAAAAAATACCTGGAACATGTGAGCCCTATGTCTCTCGTGAGATCAAAGTGTGTGTGATTGTGATGGTTAATTACCACTTGAAGTGAAGACTTAATGGGTAGTATGTGAAGACAAACTAGCCAATGTATAGGGAGTGATTAAGTCAAATAGGTGGATGGAGGGTGAATGGAAGGCTAAGTCATGCATTGCTCCATTACTGCACCAGTGTCCATAGCCCGAAGAGATGCATCTTTCTTCTTGTCACAACATTTCTCTACTTACTACAGCCAGGCATCCATAGCCCCAGTAGAGATGTTGAAACACCCCTAGAGAGAGTCTTGAGGTGGATTTTATTTGATATTTTTAATTTTGATATGATTTTTTTTTTTTTTTTACTTTTTTTTTGATATTTTTTTTTTTTATAAAGAGGTTCCACTCTCTTGAGAACTCTCAAGGGGTTAAGAATCACTAGTGGCTTGATGGGGGATGGAAATGAGTGTGGAGATGACATTGGCTAGAGTGTCAAAAGACACACCCAAGGGTCTTCACCACAAGTTGATTAAGTGTGTTAAAATGTGTGGATCTCTAGGAGGAAATTGTGCTTGAATGTTGGAGGTAATGATAGACCAAGGTCACACGGTTGTAGTAGGTACTATTGTCTTACAACATGTGTGAGCAAGTTGATCAAGTGTTCAAATGAATGGATTGGAAGAGGATATGAATGGATGTGATGATAATAATGGATTAGATGCAAAGGATTTGGATGTTGGATGGAAGGAGGATGGGTGGGAAGGAAAGAACATCCATGTGCATGTGAAAATTATGTGCTCAATCCATTTTTAGGTGTTTGGTATTTTATAGGGGGATTAAATGATTTGTGATTGGGTTGAGTGGTTGGGATAGTAGGATCAACAAGAGGAGTGGTAGAAATGGGTTGTGATGGAGTAGTGGGAGGGACATTGTTAGTGTTAGGTTTATACCTAAGCCTAAATGACCTGGATTTTGATGAAGGGAGATGGGTTCACGAATGAATGCCTTGTTCATGGATGCCTAAGCCTTTGCCTCGATGTTTCATATTAGCGAAACATATTTTTGGCTATAGGATATGAAGTGGATGGGGAAGATGATGCCATGTGGTCATCATGAGACTGGGGGGTTGTAGTTTTTCATCCGCTAAGAGGTCGAAACTTAACAAAGGATGGGAGGTGAGATTTGTTTTGGTTTTTGGTTGGTGAGGGATGTTTGGATGTACGATGAGATTTGGATGGCTGACAATGTTTGGATGTCGAGTGGGATTTGGATGGTGGATGATGGTTAGGGAGAGGATTGGGATGGAAAGGTGGTGGATAAAGAGGTACAAGGACAAGAATCCCTTGGTTAATGAGGTTTTGGACATAAGACCTAAATTACATGCAATGATTGGTCGAATGTCCATGGGTGTGATGGAAGTCACAATAATAGTGTTCCCGATACCAAGATGGTTTGGGAAGGTTTTGATCATGTGATTTGATTGGGGGATGGATGATCATGTTGAAGGTTTTTAGATGATGGAAGATGGTGGTCAAGGATTCTCCTAAAGGAGTGAAGTGGTTTGGGTTAAATGGTTTTGGGGAGTAGGAAGTAAAGGTGCAGGATTGGGTGGATTATGAGATGTTTTGGTTGATTTGGATTTATGAGTTGATTAGATTGTTGTGGCTTAGAAGATGAAGGGGATGGATTAGGCCTGGGGCCAAAGTGGATGGTTTGGGCTTGGAGGCCAAGTAGATTTGGTTGATTTTGGATTGGTTGGAGTATGTGGTTTTGAGGTAGATGGTTTTGGCTTAGGATTAGATTGTTTGGGATTAGTAGATGTAGATGAAGGGGATGGGGTAGATTTAGATGAAGGGGATGGGTGTGATATGGGGGTCACATTAGATTTGGGTGATGTTGGGGATGAAGGAGATTTGGGAGATGGGTGTGGTGTAGGAACCACATTAGATTTGGTCGATTTAGGGATGAAGTAGATGAAGGTGGCATAAGAGCCTCATTAGATTGGGTAGGAGATGGGGTGGGGAGAGGATTGGGATTGGATTTTTAGGTTTAGGAGTTGGTGACTTAGGAGTCACGTTAGATGTTTTAGGATTGGGGGATGGTGGATTTGAAATAGGATTAGAGGATAGATAGTGTTAGGTTTAGGTGATGAAGGGGGTAAGATAGGATTAGGTGTGGATGAAGAGGATGAGGGTGGCGTGTAGAGCCACATTAGATGGTTTAGGATTGGGGTAGAAGGGGATGAGGGTGACTTAGGAGTCACATGGATGAGATAGAGATAGTTTTGATAGGATTGGGCTTAGGTGATGGAGGGGATGAAATAGGCTTAGAGGCTGAATTTGATGGTGGATTAGGGGATGTGGGACTATCTAGGAGAAATCCATAGGATCGGATTGGGATGATGAAGATGATGAGGATGGAGGACTAAGATGAGATGTGGGGGATAATAATTTTGGGTTAAGTTGTTGGGATTGTTTTGGATATGTGAATGGGACTCGATTATAGGTTTTATGATGATTGATTTAGGAGTTGAGATTTTGGATGGTGGTGGATTATCCACATGAGTTTTGATGGGAGGAAGGTGTAGGTCATGATGATTGATAGGGGATTTGGAGGTTGGAATTTGGGATGGTTGTGTGGGCTTGGGATTGGTGACTAGATTAGCAAGGACATAAAGGAGGTCCTCTTGGTCTAGGTCAAAGTTAGTGAGGTAGTCAAAGTCGATGTAATTGGCTTGTGGGGATAGTGGTTTATGTTGATTAGGTCAGGTGTGGATTGAGATGATTCGGGTTCCTCAAAGAGGAAGTCAATGGGGTGAGGGGTAGGGATCTTAGGAAGGGAAATTGTGGATGGGGTTGGTTGGGAGATGATGGTTTAGGAGGTGATTGGTTGATACATGATTTAAGATCAGATATTTGTTGATTGAGTTGTTGGATGGTTTTTAGGATGTTAGGATCAACATGGGATGGTTGATTTGGATGGCGAGGAGGGGATTGGTTGAGGTAGGATGTGAGATTTGAGATTTTTTATTAAGGTGTTGGATAGTGTGTGGGATTTCATGATCAAAGTGAGATGGTTGACTTTGATGGGTGGGGGATGATGGGATAGCTTGGTTGATGGATTTAGAAAAGAGGTAGGGGTTTGGATGTTGGTTTGGAGAGGATGGGGATTGAGGATCAAAGGCCATGGTTTGATAGGATGTGTGGGGATTAGATTTGGATTAGGTTGGTTGATTAAGGATGGTGATGGGATTTGGATTGGGATTGTTTGATTAAGGATGGTTGATTATGATGATGTTTGATTGATTAAAATTTTAAGGTGATAGGATGGTTAAGGGTGTTCACAAAAAAAAAAAAAACATGCAACACACACCCTAACTAGTCAAGTGGGATTACAATCAAACTATAGCCCACTTTCAATACCACACACCAATGATGGTGCCACAAATGGCTCTCCACCTATGTGTCAATGTGGGGTCATGGCTAGCGAGTGATCTTGGGGAGTGTGGCCTCCTTGCACTATAGTTTGATATGTGGCCAAAAGGTTTCCTAGTCTAGGATGTACGAGCTCACTAAGGGGAGTCCCGATATACCTTGTGGTATGTATGGGGCCCAAGTCCATGTTGCAAGGATGTTGTCTAAGGCCTGGTATTGGGACATGGAAATCCCCTCACTTCACACCGCTCTTAAAACAAGCAAGCACTTAGCCAATAATGACAACTTCCTAAAGAATTTATATACCCCACCGAAACATGGGGTGTGTCTACATGTGCGTGGAGATGAAGCCCACGGTCACGAGACCCCTAGACTATGGTAAGTGTGTGGATGTCACTTCCACATCACATTTCCCCTATAAAAGAAAAATGGGAAGGCTAACCTTTTTTGATCCTCAAGATCATCCTAGGATGCGAGAGAGAGCATACATGGTTTTCCTTTGGGATAAACAAGCAACAAAAGAAAAAAACACAAGAAAGATGATAATGAAAATAATAAATGATAATATAAAATAAATATAATTAAAATTATGATGATTTGTCTCTTCAAGAGGAGGCCCTACAAAACAAAGATTAGTAATTTGATTTATAAACCCAAATGTCTTGGACCGATCATGCTACAAAACAAAGGGTTAGTAGTTTTAGATTGATTTTTATCTTTGGTAAGCATAGGAAGCTACACACAAAGTGTTAGTAGTTTGGAGCAAGAAAAATATAACTCAATGTGTAGTTAAAATGACAAGATTTAGGAAAATGAAAACCATGAATAAATTATCTTATAAAATGCTAAATTAACACTTTCATTGCATATATCTTTTTGATACCTTTCTAAAAAAAAAAAGTCGTTTTGAGTTCGGGATCAAAAGTTATGGCTCTTGGAAGGTAGGAAAAAAAAAAAAAAAACAAAGAAAAAACAAAAAAAAGCATTTAAACAAAAAAAGCACCAAAATTAAAAAGGCAAAAAAATGCAAATGGCAAAAAAAATGCAAAATGTGCACAAAAGTGCTAATATAAGGCAAAGATGCCAATTTGTATGCATATAGGCACCAATACATAGGTCATAAAACAAGCATTTTTTTCATGTTGGAATGGAATTTGAGCTCAAAAATTTTAAAATTTGAAGGTATAAACGGAAAAATGAAAATTCTTGAAACTTTGATGACTTTTCTAGGATAAAATAAGATTGAAATGATGAAAAAAAATGGGGGTAAGCCCATGGTGGGTGGAGCAAAAAATGTATATGTTAAAAATATTAGTGAGTTGAAAATGTGTAAAAAAAAAACAAATTTGTTCTCCTAATCTAATCTTCTCAACAATACCTCAGATTGAGAGCATGATGGAAAAGGGGAGAGAAATACCTTGCACTTACCAAGAAATGCAAAAGCTCCTCCTTTTTGTGTTTGGATTTTCTCTTGATTGATTGTTGATTTTTCAGATTTTGGTGGAGAAACTTGGGCAACACCTCCCCTTGATTTTGCTTGATTTTTCTTGATGATGATGATGATGATGATAGATTGATTGATATGATTGATTGATGATGATGATGATGATGATAATGATGATAAAAATGGAAAGATTTGTTATGGATTTCTGATTTGCTTCCATCTAGCTCTCATGGAGGAGGAGAGCTTCAATTTATAGTTTGTGGGGAGATTGATGGCTAGATGAAGCCAAGTTGGATTTGGATCAATGGTGGAGAATGCATGAGAGGATTAGAGGATTCTAGAATGGAGAATTCTAGAATTTGAATTCAAAATTCATGGAGGGAAGAAGCTTCCATTGAATTAAAAATTCAATGGAAGGAGAAGTTTAGAGAGGCTTCTAGAAATAGAAGCCTCTAGATTTAGAGGTGGAGAATGTGATTAGGATTAGATTAGGATTAGATTAGGTTAATAAAATATGATTAGGGGTGAGATTACATGGAAAGGCTAGGTGTAGGGTAGGTGTAGAGTAGGTGGGTAGGTGGGTGTAGGAATATTAAATTCCTAGAAAATGTTAATAAGGATTAAGATAGGATAATATGATATAATAATGAAATAAAAGGGATTAATGATAAGATGGGAAATTAGATAAATGATAAAGGGTATATGTGATAAAGGAATTAATAATAATTAACTTGTGAAAACAAATACCAGCCCCAACAACAAACCCTATTGATATCAACCAACCGGGGTGATAAAACCGATTCTAGATCAAACCAAGGAAAAATAAGGAACCATTCATGTAACGCCTATAATCTAGTTGGGGGAAACCATATTGATTATAGAGGCCTCGAAGACCTCTCCCACTAAACCCACTTCTATACTCTCTTTATATTAGACTGGATTATGCTTCATTGTCCTTCCTATCTCATATTACTCAAATTAGATTAGATATATTTCATTTGAAGTTGGCCCATAGAATGCCATATAGGAAAGTTTTGCTCCGATATGATAGTGTTGGTCGATATATGATAGTAGAGACTTCCTCCTCCTAGAATAGAAATAGGCTCCATGGGCCGTGAATCCTATACATTTTAACCAACCTCTTGTCCCCCACCTCGGTTATTTAGTAGGGTGATTCCCCTATTATATATATGGGACCATGGTTACGAATGAAGCAAATGAACAAAAAAATGACCAAAGTGCTGATAAATGGCCATTATGAAATAATTTATGGAAGCGAAAGCGTAAAACCCCTACCTAGGGTGGGGCATATAAATAATAGCTCGAGCTCGGTGGGGTGGCCAACTCTTAAGGCTCGAGGGCTCACTCGAGAGGGGGCTCTATATTCCCCCTATCCCGAGGTGTCATTGGATAACCTTCCTTTTCCTCTTAAGGAGAGTCAAGGAGAGCCTTCCTTTTGTTTTACATGTGTAATATGATCTGGCCTTCCTCGACCTCGTCTTTCCCCCTCCCCTCCCCTTTCTTGTCTTGTATATAGGTTTGGGGCCTACCTACATAGATTTACAATAAGCATGGATCCTACCACTCTAACTTAAGGAGGGAGGCAAAGAGGGAGGGGGTATATTTTCTCCAAGCCCCCTTCCCCCACCTTCAGTGGTCGGGGAGGTATGCAACCCTTCCCTCTTCCCCTTATGAACCCTTGATGTGGAGGCGTGCATCCTTTCTTTCCTTTGTGATTTGTTTGGGAGAGTGTAGCCTTTCTCTTTCTCGTTATATGTTTGTGAATGGTATGTTATATCATCTTTATATGGGGGGGGGGTAGGTAGAGAGTATAGAAATAATAGGTCCCTATCTATATTTATATATAGGGGGAGTATAGATGGGGGACCTCGACTCCATAGGATATATTTCTCTCTTTCGGAGCTCGTAGATATGACGACCCCATATCATATATGCCAACCAATCATTCTTGTTATGAATCAAGGTACTTTAATATGGACCAAGATTATAACCCGCTCCTCGTCAACCCGGTTCCTTTCCTTTTCCCAAATCTATATATGGCTCATATATCTATATGGCAACTCTTTATTCTCTAACTAGAGGAGTGAATTGACAGGGAAGAGGGTCAACTACTATATAGCCTAGTCACCCTTCCTAAATATAGAGTGCCCCAAAGATTTCGTACCCAACATTTATAATTGTCCCTATCGATTTGATCTCAATGGGGTTGATCGATTGATGAGATGATACCCTATTTATAGTTCGGTGTGTTGCCCCCATAAATAGCTCAAGCCCCAATCCCATCTAGTTAGATTTGGGATTTCGGTTTGCTCACCCTATTGCCCATGTACCATGCATATTATTTGTCCGCACGCATTCATTCACTTTAGTCTAAATAGGGGAAAGTGAATGAATGGGGTGGGGTTGGCAAATGACTTGTTTGAAGATATAAGCATCTCGGTAGAAAATGAAATATCTATAGCAAGTTTTTTTGTTATTCTTTTTCCATGCTATTTTAGGTGTGTATTTTTTTGGTTGTAAAAATAGACTTAATCACAACAATCGAGTATTAATGGTATGTTTATGGTCCATTTGGATAGGGTCATGACATATTGATGTATGTTTCGGGAAACATTCGATATAAGCATATGCAAATCGATGTAGGGGATAGAGTCGAGTTTCGATACTCTCCTTCCGATATTTATTTTTAATCTTAATTTTAAATGTTGAAATATACGTGTCATTTTATTTTAAAAATCAAAAACTTATTTCTTATGTTATACGTCATATTTATGGAGTCCATGATTACTATTTTATAAAAGATCTCCACAACTTAATTTTTAAGTTAAATATAGTATTTCTGAATTTAAAATGCTTGAAATATCAAGCAAATTAGGAATATAAAGCATTTTAAAATCCCATTCAAAATAATTTTAAAAATACTTCAAATATATTTTTAATTAACGACGGACGCCGAAATCACTCAAACTATGAACGTTGTTGGAGAAAAACAGGTGCTTATTTACAGCAAATGTAAAAATATCAATTACAATGTTTTTTAATCGTGTATTGAACTGTTTCCGTTCAGTACGTGCCACAGACAGTTTCCAGACCCCATGTTGATGGCGCTGAATAATCTCCGTCAGCAAACACCCCAAGATTCTTCACATCCCAGGGACCAGATACGTCGTCTTCACACACAGCGAATTGACTGTAGTCCAGAAAATCGTCCTCAAACTGCCAGTTTTCAGCAAACCCCTTAATCTCTGCACTTTGGGCGAAATCTAAAGAAGAATCGCAGCCTTTCTCCTCGAGAGAAGAGGTTTCCTCAGCCTGACCGTCTTCAGTCGCAGTCGGGTTAGGCGGTATCCCGAGCTCATCATCCGAGGCCCCCAGCAAGTAATCGAGATCAATGACGCCGCCCGTGGTTCCGAAGGCGCTGATCATAGCAGAGGCCACAGAACCATCGCTGCTTATCTCAGAGAAGTCCCGATAGACCGTGGAACACGAAGATACGCATATTTCTTCCCCAAACTTCTTATAACCCCACTAATCGCCTCCTCTTGTTGTATTTCATCTACAAACTCAATATCTTCGAAAAAGTGCAGGCTCTGTTGCTGGGTTTCTCCATGGAAACGTTTCGAAGAATTCAGCAAAGCCTCGTCCTCGCGGCTGCGTTTCTTCAACATTGCAGACATAATGATAGATATGCCAGCCCAAAAAGGCAACTTTGCAGAGGTATTGTTATGAACAGAAATTTCGAAGGCAAAGCCAAAATGAATGAAAGAATGTGGAGGAGGGAGAGGTATATATACAATGTGTATATGTCGGAAACCGTGATCTTAGGAGGTGGGGATAGAAATTAAGTAGAACAGTGTACAGGGCAGGTGAGTCACGGAGTTGTGCATGTCTTCCATTTCCCACTTAAAATGCATTGGTTTCCTCCGGACACGTTTCCGATGAGTGAAATCGGATGACGCGTTTCCTACCAAGAACGATTTCCATGTGTGCGGGCCTGCCGCGCGCGAGAAAAAGATATATCCATGAACTTGGTTATTCGCTATACAAGATTAGGTACCCACTAGGGTGAAGGCCACTCGCAAATATATCTTTATAAAGAATCTACCAAAAGATCGTTTAAAAATAAAAGGTGATGAGAAGATATCCCTTTAGTGTTAAAAGATATTTCAACAAATTTAACTAATTAAGCGGAAGGCGTTCCCCCTATGGGAAAGACCCTTCCTCGTCGCTTTCGCATTTATGTTAAATTTGACAAATTTTCGACGTTTTTTCAAGGTGTTTAATCTTGGTATATGGTACACTTCTTCATGATCTCTCCTTCCAAGTTTCATGAAAATCTAACTTAGTTTGAGGGTTCTATTCTCATGCCCTAGCTCTACTTGCACTGTAGCTTACAATCGTGCGAGCGGTATCTTTTTGTTATAATTTCTCCTAACACTTGATTCAAGATCCCAACTTTTGCAAAAGGACCGTAATAACAAAGATGAAAGAGATTATCTTACCAAAGATTCGTGATCTTCATGTCCGTGGCTCCTCCTTATGTAAAACTCTTCAACCTTCCTAGTGAAACATGGTATAAAACCCCTAAGACCGCCAAAGATAGGAAGTTGAGTTTCTCTTCTTTGTGAATACACTCTTTCCCGTGGCATACATGTACTTCACCACCGTAAAGACTCCTACACCTTCTAAGTCCTCTTGTAAGTTGATACACCTTTCAACTCTTCATGCACGAGCTAAATAAGTTGCTCCCAGCTCTCTAAACTAAGTATCCATTGAGTGAGGGGTTATATAGGCTATCCGTTGAAATGAATGCACCATTTAGGCTTAATTACAACCTCCTCAACAAGGGAATGCTTTCACCACATACCTTAGCTTACTTATTATGATTCAAATCATCACACAGAATCCAAAGTTGCATCTATATACACTAAACACACAAAACAACTCCAACTCCATTTGATTGGAATTTTTCCTCCTATCAAAACCTGTTGGTATCTCTTTTGTGAGTTGAAGCCTGTATGCCAACACCACATGAAGATTAACTGGAGAGATCTTAAGTGATTTGTTTACAAATTTATGATAGAATGTATTCGTTTCAATCTCTATTGAATTGGATTTTGACTGTAGTTTATAAGTTAAGTAATGCAGAGTCCGAAATTATGGCTTGAATATTCATGTTATAATAATTAATAGATATTATTTTAGTCGTGATTATCAAACAAATAACGGCTTTAGCTTTCATATTTTCTCATTGCGGAAACTTATGTTGACTTAGAGGATTAGTTCCAAGCTTCAAGAAGTGTTACTCAAGGAAAATGATATATGGCTACAATATCTTATTTTAAGAATTGAGAAGATCATTGTACAATGAAAACAAAAATGCCACATGGGCAGAAAAAAGCCTTAGAATCTTCACAAATGACACCACCTACTAGAAAGAAACTAGAGTATGCATACTAATGTGAATTGCCTAATATGATGGTGACATCTACAATATACTATATTTTGATTCCAGCTTGGTTCCTGTGGTATTTATTCTTGTTTAGACTATTGAGTCTACATGACCAACTTCTTTCTTATTGGTGTCCATGCTTGCATCCCATTCCATTAGGATTTCAGAAGTTTTAGTTTGATATTTAAGAATTTTCAATTCAATCTTTGTTTTCAATGTACCACTTTGAGGCTTGCCCTACTAGAGTTATTTGTGTTGTGCTTTTATTGGTTTTCTTGGCCATGTTGTGGCATGAATTCAAGAGATGACAATATTCACAAAAGTGATGGATCATATTCTTCATTCACCAGTTTTATCTTTTCATAGGAGGGAGCTATGGTGTTCATGCTAATGCATATGATAAATAGTCAATTTGTTCCTTGTCTAGATTAGACTACGAGTTGTTTAGATAAATTTTCCAGAAACAACTCCATTTGATTAGAATTTTTCCTCCTGTCAAAACCTATTGGTATCTCTTCTGTGAGTTGAAGCCTGTATGCCAACACTACATGAAGATTAACTAGAGAGATCTTAAGTGATTTGTTTACAAATTTATGATAGAATGTATTCATTTCAATCTCTATTGAATTGGATTTTGACTGTAGTTTATAAGTTAAGTAATGCAGAGTCTGAAATTATGGCTTGAATCTTCATGTTATAGTAATTAATAGATATTATTTTAGTCATGGTTATTAGACGAATAATTGGCTTTAGCTTTCATATTTTCTGTTGCAGTAACTTATGGTGACTTAGAGGATTAGTTCCAAGCTTCAAGAAGTATTACTCAAGGAAAATGATATATGGCTACAATATCTTATTTTAAGAATTGAGAAGATCATTGTACAATGAAAACAAAAATGCCACATGGGTAGAGAAAAGCCTTAGAATCTTCACAAATGACACCACCTACTAGAAAGAAAGTAGAGTATGCATACTAATGTGAATTGCCTAATATGATGGTGACATCTACAATTTTACCTAATAAAGTACTCATGATAGAGGAATTGATCGAGACAAGGTTGATAGAACAAAATCATCTACCTTGGCCACAAGATCCTTAATTGAATTATCATCTATCTTTTCTCTCCTATATTCTAATACTACACACAATCTATGGTTCGATAAATTGCTCAATGTAACATCCCAAAAATTTCTTGTAAGTTAAATTAACTACGGATAAGTCTAATCAGGATTAGACGAGATCATCATTGTGTGTAAAATTCATTTGGTTCATCATGTCATGACCCACAACTTCTGCCTGCAAAGGATGACACTCATGTAGAGAACGAATAACCCCGCACCCACCTTGATGATCCTTCCTAAAACATGATTAGGCCTTAATCGTAGGTAAAACGGTTCATAAATGATTGTGGATCTTTTGGTTATTTGTATTTCGTTACTTTATTTTATTTGGTTTGGTCGTCTTTTGTTTTGTTCGACTTTTGCATGACCGCGATGATAATTGCCTCTGTTTTATTTGACTAAGCTATATTAAGCCAGCTTTATGAGAATATTTAAATTATGATTTACGGACTTGGTGATTTTCGTTATTGGAATGTTTTATATAAACCTAGAAATTCAACTAATTATTATGGTAATATATTGTGGGAGATATGTGGACTTGTATTATGAAGGTTAATTTTTACTTAACCATTAAGTTGGGTAACAACTAAAGTAAAAAAATGTGTATGAAATATTAATTAGTATATATATTTTAGAGGGATTTGGCATGTAAGCCAAAAGTTTTTATTTAGACATTGAAATTTATGGGTTTCATAAAAGTGAAACACCTTCACATGGCACAAGTGTGTGGCATGCACTAGTACACGTACCAACATTGGGAAGCCCAAAATTCTTCAATATGCGCCCAACTATAGTCTCTTTCATTATATTTTTTTCTGTTATTTCTCCTTGGTCTATTTTTCATTCTCCCCTTCTGGAATACCTGCGTGAGTTTTGGAGGAAAGAAGGATTCAACTTGTTGGAGCTGGAAGAGTAGAAAGTTGCCGATTCTAGGTTTACTTCAGGCATGAATATCTTCTCCTTTCTCTATTGCATTATTGGTAAAAAATGAGGAAATACACATTCTGTTTTTAATGGCAATCAAGGAATTTGTGGACAACTTTTGATTTAATCATTTGGAGATGCAGTTTGAAAAGGAAATTGATGGATTTTGTATTCTTTTTAGTTTCTTTGTGTGATTTTAACTAAACCCAAAAAAAATGCAGATGGGGTTTTGGGTTTTGATCTGCAAAAATAAAGTAGAAGAAAGGTTAAAAATTCCTTCGTTGCATTATGATAAATTGTACCTGAAAGGAAAAGAGTTGGGTTTTTCCTGTACAAGAAGAAGGAAAAATTTTGTGAATTTGTGTGTTTAAAATCGATTTGTGCTTGTGGGTTTTCATTTTGGTTTACTGGAATTTAGTTGTGTGTTTTCTATAAACAAATCGATTTGGGTATACAAATCGATTTGCATAAATGAATCGATTTGGGTATACAAATCGATTTGCATAAATGAATCGATTTGGGTAACTCCATCGATATGGGTATGTAACCGGTTGGGGTTTTGTATTTTTCTTTTTTTTGTTGTTATATGCAGGTCTGATTGTTAACTTATTGTGATCTCTTGAATGATAATTGTGGATGTCAAAGCTCTTGCATGGGGCTGTTTTTCCAGAAATTTTATCTTTATGGACATCTAAATCAGATCATGTATAAATGAGGGTGTGTTGTTATGTGTAAAAAAAAGCATTTAACCTGTAACTTCCAACCTGGCAATATGACTTGGATTTTTGTAAAACTGTGAAAAAGAAATTGCTTGTCTTGGTAAGGGCATGAAAGCCAGGACAACTTGACCTAGATGCACCAAGGAGTAATTGGTGGCATGATTGGGATTTATATAATGATATCTTATGAAAGAAATAATTAGTTGTTCTTTTACTAAACAGAGTATGTTTACATGATGTAATCAGGGTGCTTCTATATTGTTTTGTTGGGGTTGTTCATTTACCAGATAGAACATGTTAAAGTGATGTAAATTTGGTGATATTTGTGCTAATTTGTAGAGCTGCTCATTGACTGAAAAGAAGTAAGTTTTATTTCTTGGTAATGATGTTCTTGGACAATATGATGAGCTTGCTCATTAACTAGAAAGAATATGTTTGATTAGTTTTTGGTAATGATGATTTTTGGACAGTTTTGTTAAGTTGCTCGTTGATTTGGAAGATAAGAGAAATAATATTAAAATCTATACCAAATAAAGTATGATTTTCTTGTGGTCATAATTTGAATTCGGAGGTTGAGTGATTACGATTTGATTATGCTGAAATAGAGATTGGTTGTTCTATTTGTATGCATCCATAGCTGTATCTTTATAGAAACCAGGGGGTAAATCATTTTCAGTTGTATTACCATATGCTTGTTGATAAAACAACATGTATATCCTTTCTTATTTTACTAATTAATTGCATCAAAAATGGAGTTAATATTCATGCCACCATTTTGAATTGACATCATACCACTACTCCAGTCTTACAGGACCATTAGCCGTTACTTTCGGATGTGCAAAAACTCATGTTTTGTGAAGTTTTATCATAGCATGGATCAAAATGAGATACTTGGATTTCAATTTGTAGAAGGATGAAATCCTAGAATTTTGACTGAATTTATTGGGATCTTGGACCCATTGTAAATATTTAAACCTCACTATGTGAGAGTTATTATACCGGTTATATAATTCACCTTAACGACATATGTAATTTATGATTTTAATAAAGAGATAATTACTTTGTGTGTAATAATGTCTCAAAATGAGTAAATGATGAATACTTGAGTTGAGAAATCTTACTTTTCACAAATTGTTAAATATATTTATTTGATAGTAATCAATGTATGAAGCCGATAATTGGACAATTATTGTAACAATCATTTGTCTTTTAATTTCTAAATTTAATAGCTATTTAGTGGCGTAGCTAATCAAGGAATATATATATATATATGTATGTATGTATGTATGTATGTACACATACACACATATATTTAATTCAGCCTTTCGATAAACTTGGTATTATTATGTTAAGATTGTAAATCTTGTTGTATAGAGAATGGAAGAGTATCATTATAAAAAGGTAATTTAAAGTTAAAGAATCAAACATCAGAAATGAGAAACTAAATGGGATGGTAAATAGATGGAAAGATCCATTAGGCATATTAAGGGATAAGTACATGTAGAATGCTGATATAGTTACATTTCAACATAACAAATGTACTTATCTCATAATGATCCTAGTTGGCCTTTGGCATCTATCACAATATAAACTCTTGCAAGATAGGTTAAATTGAAAATAAAATAAAAACAAACTATAAAGATCTAGATAACTATGAAAGGGATAGTTGTGAGGTGGCGGAAGACTTAAAACTCATAAGACTAGTGTGTTGTCTTGAGTTTAGCCATAACCTACACGGATAACTTTGGCCAAAGTAATGCATTGATGGTTGTGCATTGTCTGATCACCTAAGTCCTCCAATTAAAAAAAAAAATTGTTTGTAACCTGATCATGGGAAGTTGAACACTGAACATGAGGTAGAAAATGGTCGGATACCAGAATACGAAGTCAGGAAATTAGCTTTGTGGTAGACCCAAGGACTTTCACATAGTTCCCATGACCTTTAAAAGGTTGAGCCGAAATGCTAGTAAGAATTGTCACTCGAAGTAGTGACGAAGGGAGATCGTGGAGATCTAGATACACCCTTCTCATCTGCACATGGCTTACATGGATGTTATCGGATAGATCAAAAGAATCAATTTGATTTAATGAATTTGATTAAATAATTTGTACGATTGCATTTGTGTAGTTTGTTTTATGTTTAAAAAACAATCCTCATTTTCCAACTCTTGTAATTTTGAGTGTTACATTTTGGTATCGTGAGAGCGAGGCTCATACACTTACATTATACACACACACACACACACACACACACACACACACACACACACACACACATGCTAATCAAGGGAATGTATGGGAATATATATGTATGTATGTATGTATGTATACATACACACACACACATAATTATATATAATTCAGCCTTTCGATAAACTTGGTATTATTATGTTAAGATTGTAAATCTTGTTGTATAGAGAATGGAAGAGTATCATTATAAAAAGGTAATTTAAAGTTAAAGAATCAAACATCGAAATGAGAAACTAAATGGGATGGTAAATAGATGGAAAGATCCATTAGGCATATTAAGGGATAAGTACATGCAAAATGCTAATATAGTTACATTTCAGCATAACGAATGTACTTATCTCATAATTATCCTAGTTGGCCTTTGGCATCTATCACAACATAAACTCTTGCAAGACAGGTTAAATTGGAAATAAAATAAAATAAAACTATAAAGATCTAGATAACTATGAAAGGGATAGTTGTGAGGTGGCGGAAGACTTAAAACTCATAAGACTAGTGTGTTGTCTTGAGTTTAGCCGTAACCTACACGCACGGTGGATAACTTTGGCCAAAGTAATGCATTGATGGTTGTGCATTGTCTGATCACCTAAGTCCTCTAATTAAAATAAAAATTGTCTGTAACCTAATCATGGGAAGTTGAACACTGAACATGAGGTAGAAAATGCTCGGATACCAGAATACAAAGTCGGAAATTAGCTTTGTGGTAGACTTAAGGACTTTCACATAGTTACCATGACCTTTAAAAGATTGAGCCGAAATGCTAGTAAGAATTGTCACTCGAAGTAGTGACGAAGGGAGATCGTGGAGATCTGGATACACCCTTCTCAGCCACACATGGCTTACATGGATGTTATCAGATAGATCAAAAGAACCAATTTGATTTAATGAATTTGATTAAATAATTTGTATGATTGCAATTTTGTAATTTGTTTTTATGATTAAAATAAAAATCCTCATTTTCTAGCTCTTGTAATTTTGAGTGTTACATTTTGGTATCGTAGCTAGAGGCTCGGATACTTGGACATTAATGGGACACATGTTCTAATAAAAGTATATTTTTATAAAACAGGAAACTATGGCTATGTCAGCAACAAGAACTGGTATGGCAAGTGACAATGGAGTAAATATTGATGACGTGCCGGATAATACGGTTCTAAGTTAGAAGAAATTCTCAACCTTTTGAATGACACCCAAAATTGAGTTGTTGCCTTAGAACAATAAGGTCGGGTGGTGAAGAAAATGAGTGTAGGGATGATAATCGGGGTGATGAGCAATATGATGATCAAACCGAGCACCCGAATGAAAGGGAAAATAAGAAAGTAAGGCTAGCTACTGAGTTAGCAAGGGACATTCAAAGAATATACCCACCTAAATTTGATGCTACAACTCTTGGGGATGGTGTTGAAACTTGGCTCTTTGAAATAGAAAAGTATTTTGAGATTAGGGATTTTTCCGAGGAGACAAAATCAATATGGGGAGCCTACCAATTGTCCCGTGAAGCATCTTCCTAGTGGGATAACCAAAAAAGGGAACTAGGAATTGATTCTGGTATGATCACATGGGAGCAGGTCAAGGCTTACTTTCGTCAAAGATGGATATCTCAGTTATACTTTGACCAAAAGATGGTAGAATTCCAAAATCTGACTCAAGGAAAGTACTCAGTTACAGAACATTGGGAACGTTTCACTCGATTTCTAAAATATGTTCCTTTGTATCAAAAGGATGAGAAGTTTAGAGTGACAAAATTTATAATGGGATTGAATCCTAGTATTGGTGGTGAGGTAGATGTTCATGGACCTACCTCGATGGAAACAGTGTTTGAAAAAGCTATCAAACAAGAACAAAAGCTGTGAAGTATCTATACCTCTAAAGAGGAAAGCAAAAGGAAAAATAGCAAGTTTCAAGCACCAACCACAAGTAAACCAACATGGAAAAAGGGAAATAACAAGTTTAGGCCTGTCAACAAAAGAGGAATAACGAGTAGAACTGTTGTGAATAATAATAATAATGGGCAAGGAACAATTTTCAGCCAGAATAAGATTGAGAGAAAAGGACCACTGGGTGGATGTTTTAAATGCGGTGGTGATCATTTTGCTAACAACTGTCTGCAAAGAGGACAATGGAATAACCAACAGAAGGGGTTTACTGCAGTAAATAAAGAGGGGTAACAACATAAGATTTATGCCGCATCCATAATAAGTAAGCGACTTCAATAGAAATTTCAGGAAGTGTTTTAGAGAACCTTTTTTGTTTTATTTGATTCTCGGTTCAATGTAATGTTTTGTTTCATCTAAAGTAGTTGATAAACTCAAGATAAGAGCTGGGTACATGTAACACACTTGGATTGTACAAAGATGGAAATAATGCTATACATAGAGTGAATCAGTGTTTGTTTGAGGCACCACTAGAATTACCTGAGTTCATGACAAGATTAAACATGTATGTGGTACCTCTTGATCCTATGATATTGTCACAGGGTATAAATTTGTTAAGTCAACATAATGCAAATTTGTCCATTGCTTAGGAAAATGTGTAACCTGCTGCGATGATCTGTAGAAAACAACAAGTGTTCAAGGTGTTAAAAGAGAGTTTGTCACTAGGTAGATTTCTGCCATGCAGCTAAAACAGGCAAAGCGAAAGGGCTGCCATCTATATGTTGTAAAATAACAAATTCAAGACAGAAATTAAGCCTTAAATTGAACTATTTCCCATCTTAAGGGAATTTAGAGATGTGTTTCCAAATGATTTTCCCGAACTTCCACCTAATCATGAATTTGACTTCAACATAGAGGTCAAACAAGCAATAGAACCAATCTCCAAGGCATCGCATGAATGACAACAACCGAATTAGTTGAGTTGAAAGCTCAATTACATGAATTGTTGTCCTTGGGTCTGATTAGACTAAGTATATCACCATGGGGTACACCGGTTATCTTCGTGAAAAATAAGGATGGGACCCTCGTACTTTGTATTGATTATCAAATGCTCAATAGGGTAACAAAGAAGAATCGGTATCCGTTGCCTCAAATTGATGATCGGGCGTAAAAGTGTTTTCCAAGATTGATCTTAGATCCGGTTATCATCAACTGCGAATCAAAATTCACAAATCGATTTTAAACACATAAATTCACAAAACATTTTCCTTCTTCCAATACAGGAAAAACCCAACTCTTTTCCTTTGGTTACAATTTATTTTAATGCAAAGAAGGAATTTTTAACCTTTCTTTTACTTTATTTTTGCAGATCAAAACCCAAAACCCCATCTGTGTATTTTTTTGGGTTTAGTTAAAACCACACAAAGAAAACTAAAAAGAATACATAATTCATCAATTTCCTTTTCAAACTTCATCTCCAAACAATTAAATCAAAAGCTGACCACAAATTCCTTGATTGCCATAAAAAAAACAAATGTGTATTTCCTCTTTTTTCCTTTTTACAAACAACGCAACAAAGAAGGGAGAAGATATTCATGCCTGAAATAAACCCAGAATCGAAACCTTCTACTCTTCTAGCTCCAACAAGTTGAATCCTTCTTTCCTCCAAAACTCACGTAGGTATTCCAGAAGGGGAGAATGAAAATAAACAAAGGAGAAATAAAAATATATATAATGAAAGAACTACAAATTGGGCATATTGAGAATTTTTGGCTTCCCAATGCTGGTACGTGTACTAGTGCATGCCGCACACTTGCCCCATGTGAAGGTGTTTCAATTTATGAAACCCATAAATTTGAATATCTAAATAAAAAACTTTTGGCTTACATGTAAAATCCCTCTAAAATATATATACTAATTAATATTTCATACACATTTTTTTACTTTAGTTGTTACCCAACTTAATGGTTAAGATAAAATTAACCTTCATAATACAAGTCCACATATTTCCAACAATATATTACCATAATAATTAGTTGAATTTCTAGGTTTATATAAAACATTCCAATAACGAAAATCATCAAGTCTAAATAATAATTCGAATATTCTCATAAAGATGGCTTGATATAGCATTGTCAAATAAAACAGAGGCAGTGATCATCGCGGTCATTGCAAAAAGTCAACAAAACAAAAGATGACCAAACTAATTAAAATAAAGTAACCAAAAGATTCACAATCATTTATGAACCATTTTACCTACGATTAAGGCCTAACCACATTTTTTAGGAAGGATCATAAAGGTGGGTGCGGGGTTATTTGTTCCACAGTGTCATGCCCCGCAGTAGAAGCTATGGGTCATGACACGATGAACCAAATGAATTTTACACACAATGATGATCTCGTCTAATCCTGATTAGACTTATCTCGTAGTTAATTTAACTTACAAGAATTTTTTTGGATGTTACAATAACTATGAAAGTAATAGTTGTGAGGTGGCAAAAGACTTAAAACTCATAAGACTAGTGTGTTGTATTGAGTTTAGCGAAGAACTCCGCACGGCGGATAATTTTGGCCAAAGTAATGCATTGATGGTCATGTGCATTGTCCGATCACCTAAGTCCTCTAATTAAAATAAAAATTGTTCGTAACTCCGATCATGGGAAGTTGAACACCGAACATGAGGTAGAAATGGTCGATACTGAAATATGAAGTCGAAATTAGCTTCATGGTAGACCCAAGGACTTTCACATAGTTCCCATGACCTTTAAAAGGTTGAACCGAAATGCTAGTAAGCATTGTCACACGAAGTAGTGACGAAGGGAGATCGTGGAGATCTAGATACACCCTTCTCAGCCACACATGGCTTACATGGATGTTATCGATAGATCAAAAGAAACAATTTGATTTAATGAATTTGATTAAATAAATCAGCATTTATCATTGCTTTGTGTAATGTGTTTTTATGTTAAAAAAACAATCCTCATTTTCCAGCTCTTGTAATTTTGAGTGTTACACTCAAGCATACCTCTTAATTTAGATAGGTCATAAAGGTATTTAGATAGGTCATACATAATTACGGGTGCACTTCTTTTAATTTGAGAGTTTATTTGCTTGGAGGTATTTAGACTTTCAGTAAGAACATGTTATTTAAACTTTGATTTTCATATGTTGACATTGGTTTCTATACTTATCTGGTTCTAATGAAATATTGAATAAATTATGCCGATCTTGAGCATTTATAAAGATTGCAATATATGATTGCAATATACAGAGACAATGATGTGGAATCTGGATAAAGGACAAAGGGAATGCTAATGTAAAATTTATGAATGATGTGGCCCACATAATCCATGCTCTAAGATCAAATTTGTTAAATGGTCAATATCGTCATGCATACAAAGCATATAGTTTTCTATCTCACAATTATTATGCACTAAATGATGAAGATTATTGCTTGTATATGTTAGAATTTATATTTAAGTTCATCTTACTATTAAATTTGGTCTACATCTCTATTTCCTTGAGTTTCTTGAGGTCAACTGATTAGCACATACATTTAGTTTTATTAACTTCTTCTTTCACTTTTTTCTAGGATATTTGTGATTCTCTTTCTCCTGCGGTAAAGAAGAGAGTGTTGTCTCTAAACAAACTTCAGGTGGGTTTCAATATTGATTGAAGTATTTATTCATTTGTCCTGTTTATTGCATGTTATGGACTAAAGAGATTATTGTAGAGTGCTTTCATGTTATTTGCTTTTGATTGTTCCATCTATATTTATAGTTGGCTCCAATAATTTTTTCGAAGTGACATGTGGGGGCATGTGCCTTCATCAATGACATGATTTGTTATGTCTTGAGGGGTCGTTCCCCCAATGAGACTATTTTGAAGTGTCCCAAGGTGGACGTTAGACTCGATCATCAACAAGGATTTTTAAGCTTCCCATCATACCTAAGAACATCTTTGTGGACTAACATAATTCTTTTCCCTCTCAAGTTTAATATGATGTAGACTAGAAACACAATTCCCCTCCCTACAACGGGCTTGGCATTAACTACGCGTTACTTGCAGAGGGAGGAAGATTTTAAGCATATTTAATGTGATGTTAATGTTTTGCATTGCAGGAAACTGAAACCACCTAAAATAGTGATAGCCAAAATCATCATAGATCACCTCCACCTGATGCCAATATCCCCAATTTTTCTCTCCAAATTCCAAACAATTGGAGATCATTCACGAGGCTTCGGTTGATTTATAATTTTAACAAAGATGCATTGAAATATGAACCACCCCAAAAATTGAGGAGAATGGGAATACTAATTGAGGCATCTCGCAATCGGACAAAAATATAAGAAACGTGCAAATAAAATTACACAAGCAAAAAGCAAGAAATTTGATTTAAAAAATAGCTTATAGTGGTTTGTTTATAAGTGTTTTCGATGCAAATTGTAACTCATTCCAAATAATTCCATGTATGCATTGTGGTCGTATATATCGGAAAGACAATCAAACTTTTTAAAATACATGTTCAAGTTTCTTGTAAACCAACAACTATGCATTTCTAATTTCTTTATCATTGTACCTCCATACAAATACCTATAGTTTACTTACTTCAAGTGTACATATTGTTCATATTGTTTTCCATTCTATTTTCTTAACATAATAATATGTAATTCGCTTCAAATAAATGCATGTATATATTGTGTTTGGAACATATGGAACACATAATCAACTTTTCAACATACGTGTTCAATTCTTTTTTTTACAAGAACAACACATTTTTAATGTGTTCTTCATTATATCTCACACAAAAATACCTATAGTTTTAAAATGCCGAGAAAGAACCATGCAATTTTTAGTTGTTTTCATCCAAAGCTTTGTACATTATATCACATTTTTGCATATTGAATTGTTTTAAGGGTTAGACTTCATGTTTGCGCTTTTTGAAAAATATAAATGAATAAGGAAGCAAACTTTAAAGGTTCTCATTGTTTACAAATGCATGCTATGTGAACACATCCTTCATTTCATGTTTGACTGCACTACAAGTTTACATTTTCCACCATATAACCTTTTTGCAATTTGAATTGTTTTAAGGGTTAGACCTCATGTTTGAGCTTTTAAAATGAAGTGGATCATCTATATTTCTACACTTACAAAATCAAACACCCATAATTTAAACAAAATCAACTACAAAAGTAATAACTATCCCTCTAAAACAAATAGCATATACCATTTGGCGTTCACATTGCACTTTGTACACATGAGATTGCTAGTGTTTTATTAAATTTAATAAATTCATTAATTTCAATTTTAAATGAGGAGGATAGAGAAATAATCAAACCTAAAAAATTGTAGAAAGTTTGATTTGGATTTGATTAATTCATTATTTTGGTTCTTTGCACTAAAAAAAAAAATTATTTTGCCACATTAATAAATGAGTACTCTAATTTTGTAAATGGAAAAGAGTTATGCACATATCTTGTTGGTACACACAAAAATTATATTAATTAAAGAGAAAAATATATTTTAATTAAGTGGATTTGATTAAAGAGAAAACATATATTTTAAATCTATTTAGCACAAAAAAATTAATTTAAAAAAAAAAAAAAAAGTGCGCTAATAAATAAAAATTTCATATATTATGATATAATTGGCCCTTGCACACAAATAAATGGTACAAATTGTATATTTATTGATCCCACTTTATTTATTTATTGAAGCATTCAAATAAATGTTGATCTTTTAGAACATATTCATTAATTGGTACATCCATTGGCCATTTCTTATTTTGTTGTTAGTCATTCACTTTTTCAAATTTTGTTTGACGAGTGATTGGGTCATGGGTGTGATGAGGAGTTAAATTTGACGGTCATTTAAACATTTTTAATTATTTTAATTGTAAAATATTTGTAAATATATTTTAAAAACTCTCACTTAAGATTTGTATATTTGAAATATGACCATCATTTTTATATAGATTTATAAACCAATAATATCTTGAGATACACAAATATATATTAAAAACAGTAAAATAATTAAAAATTAATCTTTTGTAATTTTATTTATAATATATGAGTAGCACTATTTTGTATTTTTGAAAAATAATATTGAAAATTTACTGTTATTTAATTTTTTTTTACAAATATTCTTAGATGGACATCAAATTTAACATTTGGCCTCTAATTATTAAGGGTGGGCGTGCTAAGGTTGACTCTGCAATGCAAAGCCAACCAGCTAACGCATCGAGTCTCACGCGGTGACAACCCCAATGAAAGTTCAAAGGCAGGCAGTCCCATGCAAATTTAATAACCCATTCAGTGTAATGCATGTAATATTACAAAGTGGCTAGTACATGAGTTACAAACTACATCAAACAAGATGGTAATGTTTCACTATTCTATTATGGAAACATGTTAATGTTTAAGTAAAATAATATGTCATCTACAAGCTGTCAAAAATACACGGGCACACCATCATATTTAGTTTTATTAAAATTTTAATGATAATATTTAGAGTTTCCAAAAGATAGCAAGCATAGTCACAAAAGTCAAGCATACATATCACAACTTATTTGGTAAAATTGAATCTAGAGCATCTCATACCTGAGGACATGCATACTATAATCATGGATTTCATATCCTACAAATATCATTTTCCATAAGACCAAATTTACATTATGCACGTTGTCAAAAAAATTGTGAGCTGATTGTATGCTAACACATATTGTACACAAATGTAATGTAGAACATTCGCATGCAACTATGTGCGACAAAAATTCTGAGTCATGCAATGTAAAGGCTTACAAATTCTCCACTAAATTTGTGTTTTTGAATACTCCTCTTTAACTATTTCATAAGAGAGTATATTCATGTTCAAAGTGTTAGCAGATTCGTCATTAGAGAAGACTCCAAACCTTCTTGCAGCTTGCGCCCCTCTAGTTACCCTGTGCTGCCATGGCTGATCGGTGCCCAGACACTTCAATAAACAGTATTGTGAAATTCAAAGTTTGGTGTCGTCGGAACCAAACTTCTGTGAAATTTTGCTTAATCAAAACAAAGAAGCAACATGGCGGCGGTAAAAATGTGATTTTATGGGATAGTTGATTGCAAGGTGTGCTCTTGACTGGGCTTTAAATCTTTTCACAGAAAATCCTCAGACCAAATGCCCTCTCGTGGAATGCCACGAATGCAATGGCAGCAGGATATACACAAAAGGTGTTCGTTGAAAAGGCCGTGGAAAAAGTTAAGTAAATGCAATTGTCACGTTTAAAGCCAAACTCCATAACAGTTTCATGACCATGACCATGTATGTGCAGTAGACATTGAAATTGGGGCGTTGGAAAGGTGAATCAGGGAAGATCCATCAGGAAGCAGACACTTCCCAACAAGGCTCTTCCCATTGAAAGTGCCTCCTACAAATTAAGTTGCAAAAAAATTGATAATGAACATACACTAATACCAATTATAAAACTTCATCAAAGGATTTGGTTGTTTCCAACCTTGTAAAAAAATAAAATGAAAATGGAGGGAAAAATAGTTGGAAATCACCAATCCAACACATTGGAGAATATTAAGAAATATCGAAAGGAAGAGGGTTCCACACACTCGGATGAATTGTGTTGCTCAAAAGAAACACTTTTAATATTCAAATTCATCAGAAGTTTGTGATGAGTGTGAAACCATGTGAATCATTATGTCTACAATGTCTCATAAATCTAACATATGAGATTGGAAGCTAGTCTCATGACCTCTTCCTATTAATGGTGAAAGGGTTGGAAAAATGAAGTAATTAACTTGGTGGAAGCTATTCTAAGGACTTGCTTAGAAAGTACTTAATGAAATTTGAACATCTTACAAAGAAAGAAGGTTAAACATCTCTAGTATTCTTAAGTCACGAGTGTTTGGAAAGAACCCGGTGAATCTCTCAAACTCCAAAAACATATCTTGTAAAAACGATGCTACCTATAAATCTACTGCTATCTAAATACAATAGTGAATTGAGTGAACTCTAAAAATAACAAAACGAATCCTTTTGCTATTTAAAGCATCTAAAGTTTGGATTCAATTTTAAGTCAGTTTCTATTAACCTATATTTAAAAAGTAACACTTTACAAGAAATAAGTCTCATGAATATAAATTATCTAATTAACATTCATTACATCTAATACTTATAAAACAAGGAATACTAAAACTTTTGGGAAATCCCCATCATGTCTCAAACTACTTCAAATTATTACCCATTTCTAAAACGTGTTGCCTACCTCATTATCGATTTTAATAAATTTTGTCCCTTATGAAATATTCATTATAGATTTCCCTGTAACTTTTTCATATTATACAATTTTCTCGATTACCATGAGTTCTCTAAAACCTTTTAATAATTTTTCATACCAACCAAATATTCATTATAAATTTCCTTAGCTTTTTCAAATTATACAATTTTTTTAAGTATAATAAAATTTGTACAAACTATTCACAATAAATCTTCCTAGTTCAATTCAAGATTATACAATTTTCTTGTTAAGTATGATGGGAGTGTTTTAGTCGAGATATTTGGAAGTGTCATTTAATCGTTCTAAACAAATTAATATATTCTTTTATGTTGAAAGAGGTTTCTAAAGTAGACAAAATATGGTTGAGAGATTATTCTGCAATGATCAAAATGGTAGGCCATGCACATCGACAAGGTTGAACTCCAACTATGACGAGAAAGCTCCAAGTAATCAACAAGCGAAATCGGACAACAAAGAATCATGCATAAAAAGAAAGGGTCTACTCATTCTTATAGATAAAAACAATAGTACATAAAGGAGTGTTGTGTAACTCTTGTGCTAGGACAAAAATTCTCTCCAAGAGAGAAAAGAGAGGAGTTACTATTCCAAAGATGGAAAGTAAATCCTATGACTCCAAAACACATATGACAATGATAGAAAATTTGTCATATGTCATATGACCTAATGACCTATGATCTCACCGAAGTGAGATGACTCACCATGTGAGGTGGACAAGACCCCGAGTGATGACGAGGAAAGTCACATACACCAACACCCCCTTCATCAAAGTTGAGGTAAAGGTCATGGAAATTCGAAAAGAAAGAGAACTTCCTAGACAACTAAGAAAGATGTGTCATATGGGTCCCAAAACTAAAGGCCTAATAAGGTACCCATGTACAAACAACATCTTTCTAGAAAAGAAGAAGAGGAGAAGAGGACTATAAAACTCGAAGAAGATGAGTGGCTCGTAGAAGACCTCACCCCAAGAAGAGAGCACAAGTGAAGGAACTTGGCTTCAGTGAAGGGCTTGGTGAAAATATTTGCAACCTAATCAGAAGTATGACAATACTTTGCAGGTAGATGATGTTTCCATGAATCAAATCCCATATGAAGTGCATATAGATCTCAATGTGCTTCATTCGTTGATGTTGAACCATTTTAGAAAATCAAGATGGTGCTCATGTTGTCACAATAAATGATAGTAGGCCGTCGAAAGTGAATACCAAACTCTATCAAGATTCCCTGTAGCCAAATAGCTTTCGTGGTAGTGTTAACTACTCCTCTGTAGATGATATCGCAATTACATTTTGATTTTAGCTGGACCAACTAACATGACCCAAACCAAGAGAGAACTTGTATCCTGAGGTAGATTTCTGATTATCCAAATCATTGGCCCAATTGGAGTCAGTAAAGTCAATCAAATCAATATATTTCTCTTCTAGATAGTGAGCATGGCATCTTTATAAGTGTCATGAACATAGTGAAGGATCCTCTTCATTGCTTTGCAATGTAACTCGTAGGGATCTTGTATAAATTTGGACACGATCCCAACAAGATACGAAAGATCTAGAGGAGTGTGAGTCAGGTAAATCAAGATCCCCACCAACTCTAATAAAGGGTACCATCAACTATGGGAGTAGATCAATCAAGAACCAACTTAACCCTAGAAAGGAAAGGAGTAGGAGAAGGCTTACAATCAATCAAGTGGAACCTAGCGAGCAAGTCAAGAGTGTACTTATATTGCAATCATAATTCTCAAGTCGATTGGGAAATTTGAATACCAAGAAAGTAGTGAAGCAAACCTAAGTCTGACATAGAGAACTTATTGGCTAAGGCAATCTTCACATAATCAATGATTGAGGAAAAACCACATGTAATCAACAATTCATAAACATACGAACGAGGATGAGCATGGAGTCAACCTATCGTATAATGTATACATTAGGGTCGAGTCATGGTGGAAACCCTAATGTAAGAAGAAAGGAGTCCATTTTGGCATACCAAGTCTAAGGGGCTTGTTTAAGGCTATAGAGAAACTTCTTTAACTTGTAAAAAAGGGAGGAATCATGGACATAAGTTGGGGTTTGTTCCATATAATATATCTCTTCCTCTAGGTCCCCATAGAGGAAAGAAGTCTTAACGTCCATCTGGTGGACTTCCCATATATTTGTGATAGCGATGGCTAGGGTCAATCGAATGGAATTCATCTTAGCAATGGGAGAAATTTTTTCCAAATAATCAACCCCAACTACCTGGGAGAAACCCTTAGCTACGAGTCGCGCTTTAAACTTTCAACGTTCTTGTATGCTCCATAATTTTTTTGGTAAACCCACTTACACCGAACAAGTTTCCTTCCTTTCGAGAAGAGGGGTGAGATCCCAAGTATCATTCTTTATGAGTGAGGAATACTCCTCATCCATGACATAATCCCACTTAGGAATCCCAAAAGCCTCTCGGAAAGAATGAGGGTCAAAAGTGGAGGTGAAGAATACATGGGGTCTAGTGAACTCTGAATGAGTTTGTCTATCATCCGAAGGATCTCTTATGCATTCTCTACACTTTGTAAAGTATCCCTATCCCACTAAGGACTAGGAGGAGATTCAGGCTTAGAATCAGAGATTACTCATTCGAGTGACTGGGAAAAAGTCCTCATCATCACTACTATCAAAATCAGAAGGTTACGAAGCATGAGAAGTGGATGGAGAAGGAGGACATGGAGGATCGGAGGAGGGAGAGGAAGAGGCTCAACAACATCATCATCCGAAGACTCGGAGTCGAAATCGGTGAGTAGAAGAACCTCATCCGAAGATGAAGTGGAATTTGATAACGACTCATCAAACTTAACACATATCTCAATATAAATTTGATGCATAGTAGCGTTCAAAAATCTATATCCCTTCACGCCATCAAGATACCCTACAAAGATGCAAGGTTGGTACTATGGTTCCAAATCCGTGCATCTCTTTTTGGAATCCAAACCATAACATTGGATCTGAAGATGTGAAAGTGATCGACATCATGTTCGAGTCTAAACCAAGCTTCAAAGGGTGTCATCCCTCTTATGACATTGAGTTGAACATAGTTCTAAATGTAGCAAGCACAGTTCACAATTTATGCTTAAAACTTTGGAGGAAGGGACTTCGAGTGAACTATACACTTGGCAATATCCTTAAGAATTCATTTATTTCTTTCTATAACTCCATTTTGGGAAGGGCTATAAGCATACGTCAGTATGTTGTAAAGAAATATCTTCGAGAATACAAAAATCATCGAACATATCTCACCTCCATTTTTAGTTTGAAGAACCTTGATAGATCTTTCATCCTGTTTCTCAACAAGATCCTTAAATTCTCGAAAGTGATCGAAGACTTCATATTTGATCTTAAGAAAATACACCCAAGTGTAATGCGAAAAATCATCAATGAATGTAAGAATATAGAGAGATTTAATAAATGAAGGAGATGGGAAGGGGCCAAAAATGTCACTATGAACAAGATCTAAGGGATGAGAAGCTTTCCAGGAATTTTCTTTGTCAAAACTTTCTTCAGGATGCTTTCAGAGGGTACATCCCTCATAAATACCCTTAGAAAATTTGATGCGGGTAGTCTTTTGACCATTTTTTTTGGCTCAACTGCTCAAGGTAATGATAGTTAAGATGCTCGAAATTCCCACGCCATAACTTGGTAACCTCATTTGCATGAATAAGAAAGGTAGTGGGCATTGAATCAGAAGTAAACTAGGAGAAGGTGTACAATCGTGATCGATGATCCACCTTTCCCTCACCACCGTAGTGTAAATTTGAATCTCATGAATAATCACCTAGTTAGGATTAAATTCCACTCGCATTCCTTCACCAATATGAGTGATTTGGTAAACTGATAGAAGATTAGTAGAGAGATCGGGAACACTCAAGACATGATTGAACATTCCATCTTCTAATTTCTACTTCTACCAATCCACTACCGATAATTGAAACCGAAGTATCATCACCCAAAGTGATTTGGCACATGCCACATTAATCAATCTTGGAAAACTTGATATGTGAATAACCCATGTGGTGTAAGGCACTTTGGAATCAATGACCCACATCGACAAAGGATAAACTCTAGCTACAAGGGCATTTCCTTTCTTCTTCTTAGATTTAGACTCCTTTGTTTTGGAAGACTCGACTTTGAAGCATTTTTTTGATAGACTCGGGAACACCTATATTATTCTTCTCAAGTAAATGAGTGAGGTGATCTATTTGTTTTCTCATACATTGATGCTCTTCATGTCTAGTCTTCTTACAATAGGAACACTTACACTTTTCCTTCTTCACTTTGGGATCAGAAGTAGAAGCATTCATGTTAGGTTTGGTTTGGGTTTGGTTGGTCTTGGTTTCCTTCTTTGGTTGGTCCTTTTTCTCTTTCTTATTTTCAGGTTTCTTATCCTTTCCTTACCAGTACTTGTAACAAGGGCATGAGACTTGGATTTGAGTGCTCCCATTTGAATCAACTTATCTTGTTCTCAATGAGTTGGGATGAAAAGTTTTCAAATGAGGGCATTTTCCAAGCAGCCCCTAGAGCTTATTTCATGGCATGGAAGGTAGAAACAAAGATGAAGTATTCGGGACCTAACTTAGAAAGAATCAACAAGATCAACTGGGCATCCTTTTTCTCAACTTCACATTCCTTTAAGAGCAATCTAGTGTGGAAAAAATTTGAGAAGAAGGCCTATAAGTTATCAAAGTTGCTAGGAGTTAATCCTAGTATTTTGTTTTCCAACTCATGCACTCTCATGTCATATTTTTTTCTGAACATATTTTCAATAGTTTTCCAAGCTCCAATAGGTGTTTCAGAAGACTCGATGTCGAAGATAAAGTCAGGAAAAACCGACATATAGAGAATATCCAAGGCTTTGTCACATTGGTTCATCCACTTAGATTTTTGGGTTCATTGTCAGGATCAATCTCAACTCCCATAATGATGTGAAACAACCCTTTACCCCTTAATTTCATAACCATTTTAAATCTCCATTCAAATAAATTTAACGGTGTAAGTAAAGGAATTGAAAGAGCATCCATCACGAGGTGAGAGAAAGAAGGAATACAAAAAGAAAAGAAGCACACACACACACACCCTAGAACAATATTTTCACTCCCCAGTTTGTGGCACTTTATAGTTTAGTGTGTTGATTACAATCAAATGTGAATGTGCATCATGAAATAATCGGTCACTCACCTTAATGAACTTAATATCGTTGAATTGTGGAGATCATAATCATGTTTCGCGATCACAACAATTTGACGCTAAAAGAAAGCCCAAAATGATGGGAAAACAAGAGAAGGGGATAGAAAAACAAGTCATGTGTGAGAAATAGCATCTCGGGTCTCAAAAGAAACTCCTTGCTGCAAGGATGTGGTGGACGCACTCACTAGCCCGTAAGTAATAATGAGAGTGATATAATGCAAAGACGACTCAAAAACGAATCAAAGCCTCTAGGATGAAAAAAGAACTCTAGAAAGAAAAAGGATGCTACACACCTCCACAATATTAGTGACAAAAAATGTCTAATAACCTTAGTTTGTAAATATATTTTCTTGATTAATTTAATTATAAAAATAATTAAAAAGTTAAAAATGTGACTTTTAAAATTTAGCAAAAAGGCTAGTACCAAAAGTAACCTTAATGACCAACTTAACAATTAATTTCCTTTTCAAAAAATCTGAGATTTAGATTGTTTTTTAACAAACTAGGTTTGAAAAAAATGAGCTTGAAAAAAGAGGGGAAAATAGGGCATGGGAAAATGCCTAGTGGCCACTAGCTTCCGTAACAACCATGAAAACCAAGAAAAAGCATGGCAAGTAAAAATCCCAACAATCGATAGCTTCCTTAGAACATCTAGGAAAAGCAATAAAAAGAAGGGTAGGAAAAATCCTAGCTTTCGCTAACCTTCAATCTGATCGGAAAAACAACGAAAAAAATTTGCTAGCTTCCAAAATAGCCAAGAAAAGCAAAGAAAAACGTAGGGTAGGAAAAATCATAGTAGTCGATAGCCTCTCAAACAACACAAAACACAAAGAATGCAATGGTCATGAAAGGTGAGGTCTCCAATAGAGCCGAAGAGAAGACAAGGAAGGTCCCAACTAAGTACAAACCAGTCAAGGGCTAGGACACCAAGGCACACCAAGTGGATAAATAAATAAATGGCCAAGAACACAACTTAATAGGTTAAAACCCAACACAGGACTACGAGGGGTCTAAACCAAAAGAAAAGAAAGCCAAGGCGGACAAGGGAAATAAAAGCACACGAGAAGTTGGGGTGCTTTCAACTAGAGCCAAACTTAAAACCAACATGCAAAAAAAAAAAAACTCTCCAAATCGACACACTAACTAGTAAAGAAATGAACTTGTAAAGAGAATAGAGGAGAGGTGTAGGGAAGGGCAGAGACAAGAGGCGAAAGGAGATGGAAACATATATTTTCCAAAAAAACAACTTTTTAATGAAAACATAAAATGACTAGAAACCATAGAAAAATACCTCCAAACATGTTTTCCATGAAAGATAGTTGTGGAAAGCTAAGATCACCGAAAAATCCTGAAATCTACACAAGCACAAAATGTCAAAAATAGCATAAAATCCAAAAACTAGAACTTTTAAATCTAATTAGCAAGATTTGAAAACCAATTAAAACTTGCACAAGAAGAAGTAAAAAAACAAAACCAAAAGAAATTATCAACGATGAAAAAATGATTGCATGTTACCGAATCGTAGTTCTAAGCATTTAACAATGTAAAACCCTAAGCAAATGAGAGGGGGATGATGAATTAGTTGATCTTGTGTAACTTTGAGATTGATTGGGACTGTATCTACCGGAACAGGCTAAAAACAGTGTCAAAATGATTCGATGAGGGTTTAGAAACCTGTGAATGTATGGGATAGAAGTTCCCACAAGAGGGCAGGAGTGCCCTAGGTGCTAATGACTGATTTGGGCGCCTGTGTCTTCTCAAATGTTCAGAACTGGCCTTTTTTGGGTCGAAAGGTCTTCATTGTTTCTTGCTCTTTGTTGTTTCGGTTTCTCTTTTAGATTGTCGATCGTGCCCGTAACTTGTAAAACAAATGACTACATGCACATTCTCACAAACCGTATCAAATCTAATTAAAAAGATACGAGAATGTAGAGTTGGAGTGACCACAGGAAGTCACCCAAGAGTGAACTTACAATCGAGCACTACACTACATCTCATAAATTCCATGTAGTTATTTGTGTGTGTGTGTATCTGTGTCCCCTACCCTAGGTTTCCCTTTGTGTAAGTTACACAATGATAACGAGCTAGATCTAGATTTTCCGAATATGCAAGAATGTGTGTTATGGAATAGAATAAACTCCCCTCCTATGCAGTGTATGCACCAATGTAGCCCTTGTCCCTTGTATAAATGTGCTAGATATGTACTTTGTAGTGTTTGTGTTCCTTTGTGCAAGCTTAGTTGGTGATAGATAATGCTTATAGTGTTTGGATTCTTATTTAGAAGAAGTAAATAAGTATATATATGATTCCCTTGTTTTAATTTTGTAATTGACAACTAAAATGCTGACCCAAAGTGTTAAAAGGTGACCAAGAAGCGTGAACCCAAAAGAGTAAGAAGAAGAAACAGAGGGACAAGAGTGCCTAGGAATGATAGGAGTGCATGACACTTATGTCCTAACTGGGCACTAGTGTCTGAGGCCATCAAAAGATAAATCACCAAGTGTCGCCATCATTGTAAGATGTATAAAGCCAAGTAAAGTGTAAGAGATAAAGAAATCAAAAGGTCAAAAGGAGTTTTCAACCACTAGTATGTTCGGTTCACTAAATGATTTAATATAATTTGGATAAAATCTTATTTCGAGTAAATTATTATAAAAATGATATTAAGATGATTAAATACAATAATGTGCACACGCTAAGCATTCAAAGAATGTAAAACCATATGCAAATGAGAGAGGGATGATGACTTAGTTGATCCTAAGTAACGTGAGAGTGATCGGACTATGTATCTCATTGGAAAAGGATGGAAATAGTGTCAAATGATTTTATGAGGGTTTAAAAACTCAGGAATATCCCTAGGTTTCCCTTGTGCAAGTTGCACGATGATAGCGGGCTAGATCTATATTTTCCTAGTATATGTTAAAAATGTTAGTGAGTTAAATGTGAGAAAACAAACAAATTTTCTCTAATCTAATCTCTTCAATAATACACCAGATAGAGAAATGGATTGAAAGGGGGAGAGAAACAAATACCTTCACTTACCTACAAGTTAAAAATATCCTCCTTTCATGTGTTGGATTTTCTCTTGTTTGATTGTTGGTTGCTTCAGATTTGGTGGAGAAACTTGGACAACATCTCCCCTTTGATTGTGCTTGGATTTTCTTGATGAAGATGAAGGATTGGATGATAGAGTGGTGGATTGATTAAAGATAAAAATGGATGATTAATAAAATTAGTAGAGATTTGTTATGGATTTTAGAGATGGCTCTCATGAAGGAGAAGAGCTTAATTTATAGCTTGTGGGTGGAGGATTCAATGGCTAAGATGAAGCCATGTTGGATTTGAATCAATGGTGGAGAGTGCATGAGAAGAATGGAGAATTATAGAATTTGAGAGAAGAAGTCTCCATTGAATTATAAATTGAGGGAGGGAGATTTATTAGAAGCCTATAGATTTAGAGGTGTGAGGTTGTGATTAGGATTAGAATTAGATTAGGTTAATAAATGATGATTTTGGGTGAGGTTACATAGAAAGGCTAGGTGTAGGGTGAGTGCGTAGGTACATGTAGGAATATTAAATTCCTAGAAAATGTTAATAGGGATTATAATAGGATATTAATAATAATTAATCTTGTGATTAATTATTATATAGTACAAAATGTATAAAATAAAGGACTAAAGGGATAAATGATGAAATGGGATATTTAAATGAATGATAAAAGGGTTAGTGATAGGATTAGATAAATGAAAAAATTAAGATGAAGGATAAAGAGATTAATGACAATATTAGGATTAAATAATAATTAATCTCGCAATTAATTATTATATGGATGATGTTGGGATACTTGTAAGACAAATTAAGCGTAGTTAACCATGTCAAAATTTTAGATGTCTATAGTCCCGAATATGCAAATTATGTGTGATGGAATAGAATAAACTCCTCCTCCTATGCGGTGTATACGACCAATGTGGCCCTTGTCCCCTGACATGGATGTGTTAGATATGTACTTTATAGTGCTTGTGTTCCTATGTGCAAGCTTAGGTGGTGATAGATAATGTTTATAGTGTTTGGCCCCTTATTTAGAAGAAGTAACTAAGTATATATATGATTCCCTTGTTTGAATTTCGTAATTAACAATTGAAAGGCTGACCCAAAGTGTTAAAAGGTGACCAAGAAGTGAAAAGGACCCAAAAGAGTAAGAAGAAGAAAGAGAGGGACAAGAGTGCCTATGAGGGACATGAACACCTTGGTGCTTCGTCCTAATCAAGCAAAGTGTGTCAAGGAAATCAAAAGATAAATCGGTCAAGTGTTGGTAGAACTGTAAGATGTGTAAAGCTAGTAAAGTATAAGAGATAAAATAATCAAAATGCCAAAAGGAGTTTTCAACCACTAGTTTTCTTGCTTAGGAATCATGTATACATTAGTATGCTTTATGACCTAGAAATGTACCCAAGTGCATAGATTTTGTGTCTACTAACTATATATATATATATATATGAAAATAAAATTTAAAATGTGTAAGTTAAATGTGGCGATTATTTCAAATATAAATACAAGTATCTTATGGCTAAAATCATGAAAAAACACACAACAACCATTAAATTTAAGCCTTATAATTATAACCACCTAAATGAGCTAAGCGGTCAAAATTTTTGATTGGATAGGCGATAAATTATAATTTGAAATTATAGGCCTAAGTTTGATCATTAAGATCTTCCTAACCCCAATTTACTCCGACATAACTAATAAGAAAACTCGGTTGCATAATTGGCGAGTTGGTTGAAGAATATGTGGTAATTTCAATCATAATTATTATTCTCATGTGAAATGTATCCTCTTAGAATTACACCTCAAATTTTATTACTATAAATTATACTTAAGGTGCAAGATACATTAGGTGGGATGTAAATTCTAGATTTATATGGTGTAGAAACTAAATCAAACACTTGGGTACATTTCTAGGTCCAAAATCATGTTAGCATTTAGATGATTCCTAAGCAATAAAACTAGTGGTTCACAACTATCTTCGGCCTCTTTTATGTGTCTCTTGTTTTCTATTTGTTATTATGCACCCTACAACCCGGATGAAACTTTGTTTGTTTATCTTTCATGGCTTAAGACACCAACACCTAAGAAGGACAACAACGCCTAGGTGCTCATGTCCCTTCTAGGCGCCCTAACCCTTTCTCATCTTAATCACTCCTTTGGGGTCTCCTTTATATTTTGAAAATATTTTTCACTTATGGGTCGACATTCAAGTTGTCAATTACAAAATTTAAACAACGAAATCATATAAATACATAGTTATGTGTTCAAAATCAGGGACCAAACACTAAGCATTACTATTATCACCTAAGCTTACATTCCAAAGGCACTAAAGCACTCCAAAGGCATCCATCTATCATCCATTCCAGTGGTCAGGATGCATACTTCTACATACACTACATACGAAGGGGAATTCTATTCTATTCCATCCACACATGATATACATTTCTACATTCTAATTACATCCTATCACTGCTCACAAGTGCATCTAGGGAACCATTTAGGGCATCCTAGGGAACCATTTACACACACACACACACACACACACACACACACACACACACACACACACACACACACACACACACACACACAAGAACTACATGAAGTATGAGATGTATTGCAACACTCAATCGTAAGGTCACTCTCGGGGTGACCATCGGGTCAGTCTCACTCCCCATTATGTATTTTCCTTTTTAGGTTTGATGCATTTTGTGGGCTTGTGCAGGTGAACTTATATTTTGCAGGTTACAGGTATCATCGGTGATCATAGTGTGAACATCAAGTGATCAATAGAGAGAAATTTTGAAACCATAACAACACAAAAGAAACCAAATTCGAGCTCCCGCATAGTAACCATCGCCCGATTCATTTGTTCTATGTTTTCATTACCCTTCCAAGATTGCGATCACGGTTTTTGATCATGGTTTTAAAGTGTGATCGTAGATAATTTACCTCTCGATACAAAAAAAAATAGCCACGACCCTCATTATCCCCACCATTTTCTCCAGAGGTAAGCCTCATTTTTTTCCATCAATTTTCTTTTGCATTTTAGGTTTTTTTTTTATCAATTTTATTGTTTCATTTTTTTGTGGTTTTCATGGGTTTTTCAATCTTTTGTTTATGTATAAAATTTATTTGTTTTGTCAGTTTCTCAACAAGCTGTTAATCCTCCAATTCCTCCAAACATTCCTCCACTTCCTCAAAACCCTCCAAATATTCCTCCACCTCCTCAAAACCTCCTCCAAACATTCTCTCCACCTCATGTGGCTCCTACCATCCCCACAGAACCACCAGGACCCAAGGTGATATCATTACAAAAATATGAGAAAATAAAATTGCATTCAAACCTTATTCACACTATCAGAAAAAATCATTCCACAAATTCAAGCCACATGACTTTAGCCAACACACTTCAAACATTGATTGGTGAAGTTGACTCTGTAAAAAAACCAAATAGATAGATGGAATAATTTTAGAGTTGATTGTAGGCATTGGTATGCAGAAAAATTATCACATGCGGCGTGAAAGACAAAAAAATGGAAAAGACCACATTTGTGCACTATTTACGGACCCAAAACCAATGCCCCCTCACGACTAATTGCAACTGGTTCCCTATCCATTGGTGTCACAATGACGAATGATTAAGAACAATTTTTGGGACCGATGGTGGATGGTTTTTTATTATCCACCATGCAACAACAACGAGGTTCCTCTTTATTTTTTGAAGAAATTGTATTGTGAGTTTGTGCTTAATGAGGTCCCCAATTATTTTGACTTTTCTGGGTTTTACGGTTGAGGAGGTGGCTCTGCACAAAGACTAGACCAGGTGCACATATTATAGTTGGTCAACCTAGGATGCCCCATGCCCAAAAAACCCCACAACCTTCAGTTATCCCTCCTATAGTGAAGGAGGTTGTGGAGATCGACACACTGCATGTATTGAGGTCTCTCACTGACACTCTAGCCCAACATAGTAGCCAGATTACATCTAGTGATGTTGGTGGAGGCACCATTTCTAGCACACCACACCACTTGTAGGTCATGTGGTGTCATGCACTGCGGGTGAGACATCCTTTTCTTTGGGTCACAAATGATCTTTTTTTATAGATGAGATGATGGAAGTGTTACAGATGTTTTTGGAAGTGTTACAAATGTCCTAGTCTTTCACAGGTAAATGTCACATAAATATATATATATATAAAAAGTTTATTTCATTTGAGATTTTAATATATATACTTGATTACGTCATACTTGTGTAAAAACTAATATTTTTTTGATTTTAAACAACAAGAGCCAGTCAAGGACACATCTAATGTGGACATCCTAGCTACTGCAACCCATGTTATAGTGTGTGTAAACGTAAGTTTCAAGTTACTTACATTTCAAAGTTCATTTGATTGCATGTTTATTATTAAATACACATTAATGTTTGTGTATGTGTTTCACGTGTACATACATATTAATATGTTTATCTTTTTAAGCAGGAGCCAGGTGGGACATCATCTATTGTGGGCACTGAGGCTACTGACATGCCTCACGTTACTTTTACGTAGGTTAGTTTCATAGATTTTACTAGTTAATGTTCAAGATTGTTTAAATATTATTAACATACATATCTATACATGTTCTAGAATTTAATATATATGCATGAGACCTTAGTTCCTTACACCATTCTCCTCGGACAGTTTTCAATTAATGTTGATCTACATGTTGTTTGTACAACTTATGAATTCCGCACAAACTCCTCCCTTTATGCAGACTATGGAGGCTGTTGTTGATGTTTCCATAGCATCTGCAATCCACTCACACAGGTATAATTTTTCAAATTTGTTAAATTTTGGATGAATGTTTTCTTACTAAATCTACAATATCAAATTGTACATGAAATATTTAATTTGAACTATTTATTTGTATGCATCCTGGTACAAGTCAGAGTGCACTACCATGACCCCTAGACACTCCCCCTCGTGAGTCTACCCTTGACCTTACAGAGCATCAACAAAAATTGATAGGGATCATGAGATTGCGGTAAGATTTCACATGCATTAAAATTTCTAAGTTTCTAAATTATGAATGTATTTTCAATATATCCACTTCTTAAAATTTGGGTGTTAAAAACTTGATGTTTATGAATGTGTAGGCTAAGTTGCGGGATTTGACACATGCCTAGGACTAGACGGATGAAATCCATAGTGTCATCTCCTCCACTACATCCACAAGTCATGGACATGCTTCTACTAGTAGGGCCAAGAGAGGGAGGATGTTTCATGATTCTTCATAGGATGTATAGATATATATGCCATCTGGACATGTGATACATACATTTTTGTATGCCTATATATGGCTTGATATATATGATCTTGTGTTGGACATTCCATGGAGACGTGTATATAGTCTTATGCGACCGTGTGGTCCTATATATATGACACTTTAGTTTGATACATTATTCTTATATTTTTAGACGTGGCACTAGCTCGAACACATGTGCATGTATTCCATGTGTACTAGATATATTATATATATGTGGATTTTGTTCCTAGACCACTATGATATAATTTTTATGATGTTCTTGCGATCTCATGTGTTGATATTTTTCCATACTGATATTTGACATATGATCATATTTGATGATGTGTGACATTTTTGTATATACGTGTGACTTGATGAAGTATGATGATGTGTGACAACATGATTTCATTAAATGACATGTACTTGTGATGATGTACTGACATGTACTATGATGTAATGACATGATCTGACATCTTTGTTGCACTCTTTCACACACCACACACACATGCTTCATAATCATCTTTGTTTCTCTTTGTGGTGGATGAAGATAGGAAGTTTTACACATAAAATGTGTCCATTCAAGTGATATGACATCATAATCATCTTTGTTTCTTGATATGACATAATATAATCATCTTGTGCTTTGGAAGATTGCATAACAATGGAAAAATTCTTGATATGACATCATAATCATCTTTGTTTCACTTTGTCACACATATGAAATGTCTTTGTAATTTCATATATATGCTTCATGTAATCATGTCTTTGTTTCTCTTCATATGCTTCATGTAATCATGTCTTTTTTTCTTTATATGCTTCATGCACAATCATGTCTTTGTTGTGACCTTATTCAATCTCCTTGAAGGCTTTTCATATATGAAGTTCACTATTGGTGTGGTGAATAATAAATCTTGTGCTTTGGAAGATTGCATAACAACAAATTCTTCTTGATATGTAATCATAATCATCTTTGTTTGCTTTGTCACACACACATATGATTATGTAATCGTAATTGGTGTCTTTATTTCTCTTTACATGTGGTGGATGAAGATAGGATATTCTAAATTCAACCATTCACACAACATGGTAGTGTGTTTACCTTGTTGCAATCTCCTTGATGTGACCTTATTCAATTCAAATGATAGGGCATTATTTTCAGGCCATACAAATAATTATTCACATAAGCTTATCAAAACAGGGAGATATTCACATTTTATGATATACTTGTTCAAGTTTCTAACACCACAACTATGTGTCACCTTCAATAATAGGAATAAAATCCAAACTTAACAAGTAATTACATTAAAACATATCTATATGACACCCTATTTGGATATTCATTACAACACCAACTTGAAAGGGAATATTTATTATTGATTTCCAATCTTCATTTCTTTAGCAATGAATGGTGTTATGTCCTTCTTGTAGTCAACAATTTAGCACAGAGCCTAGAGTCTCCTCAATTTTTCAAGACTTGGTATTTCTCCCCACATGGAAATCCATCTCCATGTACTTATTGGTTTGCAATATAGTGAAATTACTTGGGTGTTTGTTCAATTGAAGGTAGTTACACATGAGATGCTCATTCCACCTAATACTTAGTGGAGACTCCAACTACATCCTAGATTGCATGAAGGATTATTCCAAAAATATATTAGTGACTACATCCATTTTTCCATACTTGTAAGATTAAAAATATTGAAACTATTTTTGGAGGGAAATAAGAAAATGGAAACAACCATACTAAGACACATGCTAAGAAGCCAAGAATGAAGAGAATGAAAGCATGCCTCGAGTAGTGAGAATTTATGCCTCGAGACCTTGTGGGAGAAAAATCCCTTCCCTCCTTCCCAGGTAGGCATGGTTCAATCTTAGGAGTTCGAGACCACCCGATCTAGATCCAGAGCCCCTTCCCCTTCCCTATTGATCTTGATTCATGTTTTTAGTGCAAACATTACAGAAGCACAACTTGGTGCTCGGTCATCCAAACTAAGAACCGTATAAGCTAAAACTTGAGCGAAGGAGGCCTCTAATCACACCCAAGAATTAAGTGTTTTGGCATTCCTTGAGCCTTTGTGGCATAATTGTTTGCAAACTATCTTTTTAGGTAGTCATAGGCAATGAACGAAGCCGAGTAGTGAGAATTCATGCCTTGGGACGTCATGGGAGTGAACTTCCACCACCAGGCATCCGGTTAGGGGGTATACGCCTTTAGTGCTTTGGCAAGGGCTCCGTGTAGGCCCGGTTAAGAGTCGACCACCCAATCCGGAGCCAAGAATCCCCTTCACAGGTATATAAATCATTTTTAGTTGCTTCTCTTTGCTTGGAAAATAATAAAAGCTTCTCTTAGCTTCAAGAATATAAAATTCTCTACTAACAAACTAACAACCACGTGAAAGTAAAAGCTTTATGGCACTACTAACTCATAAAAGTGTTAGTCAAAGTAATTTAAGTCAATCAAAACCATACTAGATATATACAAAATACACAAATTTAATAAAATATATGAACTTGAATCTAGTATACAAATTTAAAAACTTCAAAGAAATATATACTAGATGAGCATGTAAATTCATTCCAATGAACCATCAAGATTGGATCTACTAACAATGCCAACCACGTGAAGGTAGAAGCTTTTATGGCACCACTAACCTACATAAAAGTGTTAGTCAAAGTAATTTAAGTTGAATCAAAACCATACTAGATATATACAAAATACACAAATTTAATAAAATATATGAACTTGAATCTAGTAGACAAATTTAAAAACTTCAAAGAAATATATACCAGATGAGCATGTAAATTCATTCCAATGAACCATCAGGATCGGATCTACTCTGAATAGTGGACATGATTACTTCATGATCTGACTCTCAAACCTTCCAAAGAATCTTGTTATTAGGCCTTCCTCGATATCTATACAACTGAATATTTGTCGCTAGAACTAGATGCAAATATAAGAGTATTTTCCCATGTGTCTCAAAGTCTTCAAACACCCAAATAGAGGAATTTTTAATGGATACCGTCGAATCCAAGTTCCAGTAACTACCACTGACCCTATGTAGGGTACTCAATATCTTCACCATCTATAACAGGAGAAGGAAACTTCTTTCTTTCCTCATGCAAAACATAAGAAAAATAGTATGTTCCATTTTCATTATCTTTTATCGTAATAACTACAAACACATGTCCTACGGAAAAAAAAAGGTTTCAACTCAAATTTAAATTACATATTAATTTCAATGGACATAACTCAATACAAAAATTATAAATAACCATTTACCTTGTCGCACCAAAATCAAAATGTCATCAAAGTCCTTGGATGTTGCAACTTCATCTAGAGAAATAATCGTGATGCATGTGGAAGTTGATAACTGGAAAAAGAGTTAGAGGCCTATAAATCCATCCATCCACCCATTCTTGTGAATCACACTCAGAGTGGAAAATTTGATACAAATGCACAAAAAACATGCCAAATTTATTGTCCATGTGGCCCACGAAGTAGCATTTGAGCTACAAAATGAGTGTAGATCACTGAACCCTATGAGTGTCATACAATCCTCATAGTTAGCAATTTGTTGTTCCTCTATCAACCAAAAATATCTATGAACTATGGAATTTTCTTGAGAACCATGGGCCATGTTTTCAATACACCATTCCATTATGCTCTTTGCATCTTTTAATTTAGCACCATCTTTGTACTTTAACTCTTCTCTTACAAGAGCTCTTTTCACACATGCCCCTGCACCATCATGCTCTCCTTTTCCATGTCCAACCTCAATGAAACTCCAAATATGTTGCACACCCATCTTGATGTGCATCCTGATCATCTAATAAAACATTCATGCATTCTTAAATCGAGACATGTAATTATCTACCATATATATAATGTTGATTGAAGCAGATGTCATTATCGAGACAAGTTTCCATAAAATAACTGAAACACCCTTGCACAAATTTAGTAGAATGAGTCCGATCATCATCACTAATATACTATTAGTACTCTCTTAAAAATTTGATCATTCTTCAGTACTTGTCAGAGAATGTATAAATGTTATATGCACAAAAATGGCAACCTATATTGAGTTATAATATTGAGATTGAACCTCCATTTGTGGTTACAATGTGTAATTTTTTACAAAAGTGAAAAATTGAAACAATAGTACCAATAGGAAATGTGTCCTTGCATATCTTGAATTGTTCATCCAACCATCGAGCTCTGTGTGTATGCCTAACATACTCATAAACAATTTCATCTTTAAATTTTCTCATAAATTGAAAAATATGTATATGTTATGTAACTAGCTCACACCATTTAGACTCCTTTCCATCTTTCAATTGGTATGGTATTGATTTATATTTATTAAACCCAACTAAATTATGTCCTATTACCTCCAATTTTCTCATGGATATAACTTTCCAATTTAGGTAATCCACACACGTACCACAACTTCCATCTAAACAATCCTAACTATAAAAAAATTTTCCAACTTCTCTTTCACAAAATATCGTAGGAATGAAATCCTTGGAAGATATTGGTGGAACTTGAACACCACATTCTAGTAACATAGTTTTAGAATGCAAATAAGAATGAATACATCAAAATTATCATAATGCATCACAAATTCAACATGTTTCCTACAACAAAAAGTGGTGTGAGCGTGGTTGATTTTCACATAGAATGGTTTCAACATTTCAAAAAAATGTTGACTAATTTTAATTTCTGGATGCTCCTGTTCAAACTTACGAAAAAATTGAGTTTGAGTCATATCTAAGAAATGCTTTGGATGTGGTTCACGATTAGTAGAACCAACTCTCCATTTTTTACAACATCTCTTGTATTAGGTGAAACTCTAGTGTTACCATGCCAAAATTAAACAACAAATTCTCTTATAACATCTAGATATATCTTTTTCTTTATGCGGTGCTCTAGCATAGAAAATGCCCAAAAATCAATGTTATTGGGTGATTGAAGGATATTACGCCTTTCAATTGCTTTCATTAGAGTTTTTGATTAACTTTCAACATTCGGCTTGTTTTCCTAATCAAACACTATTTTTTTTGTTGATTCACTTACAACACTAGTAGCAAGTACATGACGCATGACATTACTATCCCTTGTGTGTCTCTTGACACCAACAGTGTGATATGCATCATGTAGGTTTTCAACAATTACAAAGGTTTGACCACGTATATTAGATGTTTCAATCCTAAGGTGTTTAATGTAGGTCTCATTTTATTCAATTTCATCAAACTAACCAACAACTAACATCTTTGGAATCATTTAAAATTTCAAAATGATTATCCCAAATTTTAGTGGCTTTTCTTTTGATTTTCATTCATAAATTTTGTCAGACATTGGTTTCAAAATGTTCTCATCAATTTCAATAAAATAATTAGGTCTCTTTCATAAAATCCTAGGAGGTGTTTTTGCCAAATTTTGGTTGTCTATGGTTTCAAAATGAATTTCCTGATTCACATTTTCATTGTCTCCTTCAATTTCAACATCAACTACATCATCACGAGTATTTAATTCATCTTCATCATGAGTATTTAATTCATCTTCATCATGAGTATTTAATTCATCTTCAACATTGATAAAAAACATTACTTGGTTCCTCATTTCTTAAAATAGTAGGGGTTGAAGATGAACCTCTTCTTGATTCACAAAGTTTCGCATTCGCTCCAAATTTTGTAATCTTTTTGCCTCTAATTCCTCTGGTTTTTTTTTACTTATTGATTTCCTTTTTGAACTTTGTTTCTTGTCTCCATGATGTTTCAATCAATGTAGGACAACTCCAAATGATGTAGGGCACCTTAAAAATAGTAAAAAATAGCTTCTGATGACAAGAAAAAGTGCAAAAGGTGGCGAATTTCACATAAATTCATATAGTTAGGTCAGAGAATAAAATCACATGGTGAATTGATGTTGGGATTCATGTAAATATGATTCTAAGAACCATGATCATGATTTATAAACTGATCTTGGTTCTTTTACCAATAGGTCAATTTAGAACCACGATCATGGTCCTAACTGTATCATCAAATCCAACCCTCAAGGCTCAAAAAAAAATTTTCCCAAACCTGAGCTTTGGGAGAGGTCATTATGGCATGTGAAAGGCCAAAAACATCAAATTTTCTCTTCCACGGACTTGAACCATGCCGAAAAATTGAAAACATGTCACAAAAATGGTACCATCACGTAGGGGAGACTGTTAGCTTCATAGAAATATTGATTTTAAAGTGAATAGAATATGATAAATATCATTTTATAATTTTTACTAATAGTAGGTATTTAAGACACTTTTTCCCATGAATGTTCATGTCTACGTTTAAGACTACAACTTTTGTTTCACTTGTCGAATGTGATAAAACATATACCATCCCAACCATGGCAAAATTCTATACACGTTAAAAAAAGTTTATTTGATTTTGATATTTTTTTATGAAGTTATGGTGGGAAAATAGAAAGTGCTCCATTTTCTTTATGTTTTCAGACCACTTTCACGGAAAAAATCATAAAAAAATATTGCTCAAAAAATACAAAATAAAATCTATCCCAAGATAGATAGTGGCATCTAACTTTTCACCAAAGGAAAAAAATCAAGTTTTGGTCATCCAAATCGCGGGCAAACAGACTACAATCTTATAGGATTTTTCAAAAAAAATACCAAGTCATTGAATTTTGAGTGTTTAATATAGCTAAACTTGTCCATTTTTAAAAAAAAAATAGTAGTTTAGAAACTAGATTCTAGATGCTACGATTCATATTTATATAACTCCCTACAAGTTGAGATTTCTCTATTTTTTTCAATATGGAGTACACTTATGACGTCCAACTTGTTGCACTTACCCTAATTCCTTCTTTGTTTCCAACTTCAATACCCTAGAATCCTATCACCCCGAGTGTCTCCATCCCTTTCTTTTTGCAATCCAATCCTCAATGTCAAACTAAAATCCAATCTTTTTATTGCTTTAACAAAAATAATATTTTGGTATAAACCCTAATAATGTAGAGTCATGTATGATAAATAAATACTAAGTAACTACTTTGGAATATAGATGACACAAGCAATAAGTTAGATAAATATAAAACACTAAGTACAAGAGAGAGAGAAGGACTTCACTAATTTACGCCCGATATCGGATCTGTGCATACTAGAGAAACCAATGAGCGAAAGGGGAGACTATCACTACTATGCATAGTAAATTTAGGAGCTATCGGTTATTTTAGGACCAAGGTGCTGGACTAGGGCGAGGGCCCCATGCGCCTTAAACCTCTATTGGGCACTTTGTGACTCGCGCAAGAGCTCGAAAAATGGTTTTGTGATGTCGCAAAGTGGTTGATGATAGTCACTATTATTTGCATGTATGTCATACTATGATGGAAAATTTCGCCTAACCTGCCAAAACCTCAAACTTCATCGAATCCCAAAAATGAAAAGATGCAATATGGGGAGTCAAAATGACCTCGGTGGTCACCCAACTGAGTGAACTTACGACCGATCATTGTACTACATCTTAGACTCCATGTAGTTCTTATGTGTGTGATATAATCATGCCCTAGGAATCCCTTGTGTAAGTTCACATGATAGCGGGTGATAACTAGATGTACCAATGTAAATAGATGTGTGGATGGAAAAATGAACTTCCCCTTCCTATGAAGTGTATGCAGAAAATGCAGTCCCTTGTCCCTTGAATGAAAGCTAAATGGATGCCTTTAATGTTCTTAGATGCCTTTGGATGCAACCTTAGGTGATGATAATAGATGTTTAGATCTTGGTCCTTTATTTTGGTCACATAGCTTTATATTTATATGATTCCCTTGTTTTAATTTTGTAATTGAAAACTATAAAGACAACCCATAAGAAAATAAGATACCCAAAAGATAAAAGAGATCCAAAAAGAGCGAGGAAGATAGAAAGAGGTCGGGGGCACCCAAAATGACGAGGGTGTCTGGGGTGCTTTATTGTCCGAAGCCATAAAATATAAATCAATAAAGTATCATCTGGGATGTAAGGTGTGCAAGACCAAAGAGAAAGCAAGAAAGACATAAAAGAGGCCAAATACAACAGTCAATTATTAGTTTTCTCACTTAGGAATCACATGAATGCAAGTATGTGTTTATGGACCTAGAAATGTACCCAAGTGTGTGATCATGTGCCTACATTTTCCCCCACTTTATTTTGTTGAGTGAATACTTGATAACATAAAGTAGATAAGAGATGCACACCTCATAACCATGTAGAGTGTGATGGCGATAATGTGTCAAGAGACAAGTGAAATCGTAGAGTGATAAAAATGAAGCGTGGAAGCTAAGAAGAGGAAGTGACCCTAGGGGTGAAGCGTATGGTGTTGTACCATGTTGTACCTATTGTTTTTCTTGATGAAGGGTTGCTTCTTGTTGTGTATTAAGGATGAACCTACAAAATAAGAGTAAAAAGTAATCAAATATGTGTATATGATTTTTTTGCGTAAGTACGTAAAAGTGATTAAAAATGTGTAAAAAGGAAAGTGTGCACCTGATCCGTGAAGAGTGAAAATGATAGAAAATTTCTTGAACTATTGTATAAGAGTGAGTTTTTGGGTGATCTCATGCCAAGAATGATATTTTTGGGTGACTCACACCAAGAACAAGTTTTTGGTTGATCTCCGCCACATCGAAGAGTGTTGGTGAAAGAGGTCTAGTTTTAATCTCCTTCCATGACTTCTTCCCAAATTATATAGCACTGTAGATGGTGTGATTTTTGTTTAGTTTTGTGTTGTTCCATGTAGAAAAAAATGAGATGAATGCATTCGATTTTTGGAGGATTGTGCACATCTTTGTGAAAACTAATTTGTGAATTGCCATGAACTTCTCTCGATATGAGAAAATAATTGTAACTACCCCTTGGTCATAGGTTCCCAAGAAAGGTCATGAGCTCCTAGGTGCTAGTGTCTATATTTGGGCACTTGGTGTCTATGTTGAACTAAGGACTCAAGTCAAAATATGATTCGTTTTGTCACCGTAACTATGTTTTGTTCTTGTAATGTGTAGGCATGTACTAAAGCTTTGAGCTATTATATGGGGTGAGTGATTCACCCAATGTATGCCCCCAATTTGGGGTGTATACAACACTGATAGGAGCATGTGGTCCAAAGAAGAGGACCAGAATTTGATCTAAAACTGAAACCTTGCAGGGGGGAGGGGATGTGCATGGTAGAAACCAAGGCACATGCAAACAAAGTGGCTAGTAATATGTGTTAGTAGAAAAGTGTCAAGCACGCTATATAAGACAATGTAAATACACAATAATGCAGAAAAATTAGACCCCAAAAATGGGGTTTCAAACATGGGACATCGCTCACAATGTCGCAAGACAATCAGGGCCAAAGAGGCAAAAACATACAAGCAATGATCAAGAAAAACATAGGGCATAACTAACTGCAAACAAAAGCATAAAATGGAAAATAATTTCAAACAAGATGTAACAGACAACCATGGTGGAAAATAGTTCCTGTAAGGAAAATGTTGCACATGAAGCACCCGTTAGCATGTTAGAAAGATAAAAAGTATGTCAAAGCATGTATGTATCAATGGAACAAGTAGTGTGCTAGTAAGAATATGAAGTAGTATAAAATGAAATAATAACACTTGTAGTGTGTAAGAAATTAGATGCCCCTAGGAGCCTCGGTGGGACTGGTAAGAGGTACAAGTGCTAAGAGTCATCACCGTGTGTAAAGAGTCAGAGAAAGTCTCCATTCACAACTAAAGAACAAGTTAACGTGAATGTGTATATGATAAAGATAATGACATACTAAGTATTCGTATAGCATGGGAAACAAAATGTACATGTAAGTATAAGCAAGCAAGAATACAAATAACCAAGATATGCAGAATGTTGTGAATGAGTGAGACAAAATGATATGCAATGTGAATATGATAGGAGCAACTTACCCCTCTAGCAAATGGATAAACATGAGATGAGGTTCATTTATAAAAAAACCCTTGAAAGTCAAGAATGAACCATAGAACAAGAGTGTGTCATCAAGAAATGGTTTGATAATGTGTGCTAGAGAGATAGATCATGAGGCATAGAGTGCTAAAGGTGAATGTGGTGAGGTTCATTTCATATTTAGACCATCAAAGAATCGAGTATGAACCGTGGAACTAGAGTGTGTCATAGGGTAGTATGTTGTGTGAGAATGGAATGCTAGAAATATGTATCGTGAAGTGTAGAGCGTGAAATGTGTAGTGTGTGAGGTTCATATATGTAGTATTCCCTCAACAGTCAAGTGTGAACCTTAGCACAAGAGAGTGCATTGAAGGGTAATGGTTTGAAATGTGTGCTAGATAAATAGAACATGAAGTGTAGAGCATTGATTGTAGAAGAGGTGAGGTTCACTTCATTTTTAGACCCTCAATGATCAGTATGAACCATGTAGCTAGAGTGTGTCATATGGTAATGACGATACAATGCATGTATCAAAGGGTTTGTATTGATGTTTAGGAAATATTAGACACTAAGCACGAAGCGTTAAGTGCATGAGATGATAGAAACATTTGATAACAATACAAGGGGAGAATCTATGATGCCCCCAACTATGTGAGTGATGGAGATCTATGCGACGATGTGAGAAGGACCTTGCCATGGTGGTGGAGTTTGAAATGTGTCTTGGCCATCAATATAAGGAAGAGTTTGTTTGACAAAATGAATTGAACTGGAAGTGGAGTAGGATGGGGAGGGATATTGAATGGTGGTATCTTATGTGGGATTGATAACATTGTAGAAGACTTGAGAGGAGGAGGTGTTGGACTGATTTTTAGAGGAGGTTGCTTAGGAGTTGGTGACGCGGAAGAAGACTTAGTAGGAGGAGATGATGGGGTAGATAATTTTGAATATGGTTTGACATTGGATTGGATAGGCGACTCTTGACTTACGGAAGAAGGAACATTAGAAGTGATCACTGATGCTCATTTGTCATAGAAGGAGCATATTTAGGAACCCATTTGGATGTAGCATTTGGAGATGGACATGTAACGAGAATATTGTGCAACAAATGAGTTAAATCCTTGATGTGTAAGTTACTTGATTCTTCGTTTTAAAGCATAAAAATCATCATCATGATGTCCATTTATTTGATGATAATTGCAAAATGGGAAACCTTGATAGTCTATCAATGATTATACTCTTGATCTTTTGATTTTCAATTATGCTTTTATTTTTCCACCAATGCCTAATGGAGGAGCCTATTAAAGGGATTCCTAGCATGATTTGGTGCAAATATGGCCATTTAGTGTCTACATAACTCAATGCGAAGAATAATGTTGGGCTACTTAGTTGTTTTATCATATCCTACTTTTATAATTGTTAGCTTGTTCCTAAATTGTGTTACCATAAAATAAAATACTTCATAAATGTCTAGTGGAGTGCACGACAACCAACGAACAATATTTTATTTTATTTCTTATTCATATAATAAACATTTCCAACAACTTCACACTCCCATAATTTATCCATAGTTAGATTAATGGTAAAAACCATTTTCTCCACTATATTTAGCCATACCCACGACAAGTCTTAACACCTCAAATTAGGTTCTCTCCATTTTGGTATAAATTTTTGTGGGCCTTCATAACATAAAGTGCAAATCGTTAACAATTATCAATAAAAACTATTATGATGGAACATGGGACTCAAGGATATCTTTTTAACATAGAACATTCAAGTGATAAACTCAATAATAGAAGGGTTGTAATATTTAGGGGATTTACTAAATATAAATTCTAAATAGTAATAGAATTTTTTTGTTGTTGTTTCTTTCTCAGTTTATTATTATCGTCCTATGCAATTAGTGGTTTTGGTTACATCGTTGTGATTTTTCAATTGATACTTCTGATATTTTTGACAATAATCCATGGCCTCATTTTCGACATCAATATGCCCATATAATACGTGGTCAATTTTTCCAACTAAATCTAAAAAAGATTTTATACAATTCAAAAGTTGACATATCAACTCTTTAAAATCTTACGTAATCAACACGTTTCAATTTTAATTTAGGTTAATTTCTATAAAATCAATGGAATATGTTATTAGTCCCAGGGTACTAATGTCATCAGCGTTGGAATTGGTTTTCTTCCATTTACCAATTGTTGCCTTCAATTTCGACATATGTTTTTTATGAACTAAGCGTTTTCCTCCCACGAAGTTGTATTTGTATACGTGTAAGTGTGGTCTGAAGAGAGTCGAACTTATTACACCACATTGTGTGGGAATGGTGTTTGTTTATTGTAGTTTTTGCTACATTAAACATCTCACTATCAATGATTATTGCTTGATTACCTTCTGTTAAATCCATAACCAAATTACTGCTACCATTCCAAGTGCCACTATCATTTGGGAATTATGTCTTTTCTAATGGAAAAAATTGCGGCAGAAATGATGGTCTTTTGCACGGTGAAAACACATGAGATTATTGTAATGTTAACAACGGAAACATACTATGGATTCACTCTCAACTTCCTATAAAGAATACAACTTTGAGAAAAAAAAATTCAATCACGTCATTAGAACTCAGTAAATATGTCAATAAATACCTCTCACCTTTTTCCCAAAGTCTATTCGAAAAGAGTACCTTTGCCATATACATACAATATTATCCAAAGGTCGCCACCCTACATGTTTCCATTGCAACTCAAATTGTGAATAAGAGATGTTTTAGGCTTCTAATTCAAATTAAGAAGAGAAGAAGGTTTAAGGATAAAATTGTAAGATCAATTCTCAAGTATTTATTATCTCCTACTTTAAAATTTAGCACAATGCTCTTTTCTTGATGATCCTTATAGTTTCTTAATGATGTATTATATTGATAAAGTTATATTAGCCTTGCAATGCCATTTGGATGATAAAATTGAAGAAAAAAATTAGGTGCGGTGTTGCACTATGTTGTAGCTCTCGGCGATAAAAAGATGTGAACAGAATTTCTCCTACAAGTCTTGAAAAGAAGGTTGAAAGTGTTGGATTTCTCCTATTCTTATGGATGTTGAAGCAAAATAAGTGCAAAGTTAGGGGTGTTTATTTAAGACCCCAAGGAGAGGGTTTGAGGGGAAGCTTGATTGAAGTAGGAGAAAGTGCTTGTTGTTCGGTCGGAAGGCATTTTCTTCAATGCTTTTCATGATAAGAGAGGTTCGAAGTATAGCCTCCAGAAGAGACAAATCCTCTATTATGGAGATTTGTATGAACTTGTAAACAATATGTAGAGGAAATGTATGCTTCTTTTTATGTAGTTCTTTCAACTAGTTTTCCCATGTACCCCTTCTCTCCTCTTGTGCTTATTACAATTTAGCTTGTGAAATCAAATCCCACAAATATTTCACACAACGAAAAAGATGAAGCTACTTGATTTCCATAGGAGTTGCAACTACAATCGACATTGATGTAACGATAGTCATATTGTCTACCAACCATATATTTCGAGGCTCACCTCAATCTTGCAATCATCATTTCCTTCACACCTCTTTGCTAGTTTCCATATATTCAAGTACAAACTCCATTGAACCCATGCTGCAATAGTACCTTGTCAATTTTGATATATAACAGAAAATCGAATAAAATAAATAAGCTATATAATATTTACAACCAACTTTTAATTTGAAATTCTACATTACATGTAACCCAAGAAATTTCCCTTTTGCTAATATTGTGTGCCAAATTTGAAGCTTCGAAACAAGGTACACACATTTGCTAAAATTTGTTGGATGTTTCGCCGAAGACGTCTACCATACAGACAAGCTCGATGACAACGTCGTCGTGCTTCACCTGCTTCGTCGAAATGAGTCTGTAAACCGGAGCCTGCGCTGGGGTCCACAAACTGTTTGCGTATGCGCTCGCACGGTTCGAACTCGAGACGCATGACGGGTGGGAGAAGGTGGCAAGCTGCGTGCCTGGGAAAACTGCGGAAGATGTGTGAAAGCATTTTGAGATGCTTGTTGAGGATGTGGATGTTATCGACGCGGGGCGCGTTGCTTTGCCGCTGTATTCCCAGAATTCGTATATGCCTGAGTGGTTGTCGTCTGATCAGTCAGCGCCTGAATGGACGACGAGTTCTAAGTCGCCGTTTTCTGTGAGGGGACCGTCAAAAAGGCTTCTGAACAAGATAGGAAAAAGGGCGTTCCGTGGACAGAGGAAGAGCGCAGGTTTGAAATTAGGAATAGACTATAATAGAACATAATCCTAACGATGCTACTGCGGATGTTTTAGTATCTCTTTAACAGTAAAGGTCCAAACATAGAGGATGAATAAATCCACCCAGACAGATCATCTCTGTCTAACTGGCATAGATGGCTGTCGAATTGAAACCCTGATTACAGGACACTCGTGTCATGATAACATTGCTTGTATATCTTGAAGTTGGCCCACAATATTCAGCCACACGTTGTTTGTTGAGTACGTCGTAAAGAACCACACATATTATTTCGCCGGTAGGCGTCCATCTTTGAAGTTGTTTTTATTGGAAAGAGTCAAAATCTGGCAATGTTTTCGAGTAGATTTTTTCCGGCAACATTATTTTCTCCTATGTCAAAATAAATATATAAATATTTAGATTTTCTCCAACGTAATTTGCAACTCATGAGCAATTTCTAGTGCTTATTATATGTAGCATTCTAATCATTCCAAGCCTGCTTTGACATTCATTGTTATTTGTCATAAAAAAAAAATTAGTTGACAGATCTAGAAAATTATATGGATGTCATTTTCCTTTCAAAATTTAATATGCATGTAAATATATTTTCATAATATTATTACACAATACATCAATCGATTTCTAAGCCTCACACCGAGGAAAATTCATGAAACCTTGCTTTCCATCCTCCCGTTGGATTTTTTGGGGTCAACCTACCAAATTCTAACTTGGGAATGGGGTGGGGGCACTATTGTGCTTGCAATGGCGGTGGTAGGGATAGGGGTTGTGGTTGAATTGGTCGTCTTCCGTAAATCTCAACTTGGCACAAAGTGCCTTTGAACTGAAGGCACCTCGTCGTAAGCTCGGAAGTTTCCTCGACGATATCAAAGGTTCCGAGCTAGAATCACACCGTTGTGTGTCGGTCATGATATTCACCACCTACTTACCCCATGGGCTCTGCCTCCGCCTTCTCTATGTCATCCTCAATGACTCACTTCCCACACTCTCCTGCTACCTCTTAGAAGCTTTCCCCAATATTAAATTATATATACAAACTTCATAAATAAAACAAAGAGAAGTGTGTTTAACTTTCACCTCAATTCATAGTTCTTGAAAAATATTTAGACATGTTTATATAAATAGTGTTTTATAATAATCATTAGATGATAAAATATATTTTAATGTATATCGAAAACGTTGATTTCCCTAACAATTAGAGTTCCAATAAAAAAATCAAGTGCAAATTGTTTATCGAGAATTGAAGGGATACGACGATGAGGAAAAAAGGTTTTCATATGTAATCAACTCCCACTGAATAAAATTATTTTTAACGAGTTATGTAGTTAGAAAGAAATGAAAAATAATAACTACAGGTGGTTGGAGGCCATGTGTGTTATAACTTGACGTGTAGGAAGGAGTAGAAGGTCTCCTACAATAATAGCAACCTCCTGTGATTTGATCCCTCAACCAAGTTCATCGGAGAGGGTGAGTGGTCGTGTTCTTCTACTCCAAAGGTGCTAGAGGATAGGAGAATGGAAATCACTAGCCATGTCGAGTAATTTTTGTGATATCCAAATTTGTAAATTCTTTAGCATTTGTTTTTCTAATTATCTTATGGAGATATGATTTGCATCCTTTCTCCATCGATAAACCAACAATTCTTTTCAAAAACAATTTGTTCTACAGGCCGCACTTAACAAACTCCTTAACAAAATCTTGTTCAACCGATCATATCTTACATAATTGTTATCTTGTTTAGCCATTAGGAGTAGGAAACACTTTAATTAAATACCGGGTTTGATATAATTTTGTATTCATGCATAGAGATCAAAGTAGAGGCATCTTAAAATAAGGTCTTACATAAAGCATGTTGAAGAAGAATATCAAACACCATGACCACTCTTCTCAAGCATTGCACCAAGCTTCCTTTCTCCAACATCATTTTCCTTGGTATTGAAATTAGATCTTCCAATTGCTTTAACCATCTTGATTAACTAATTACATGCATGAAAATTTGCTTAAAGTAAGACCGTGCCTTCGTGTAATGGTCTCATTAAATATACATAAATATTGACGTACCCTTCATTGTAAAGAAATCACACTGTCAAGCAATAAGTTATGTTCCATAATGGAGATACTAGGTGAAATTTATGAATCTACTTCAAGCTCCAACCACCAAAAAAACCAAGGCACTCGATAAGGTATCAAGAAAGCTTTAAATTTCATGTAGAATACATCACAAAAATTTGCATTCTTACCGTTTATTAGATATCGACGACAATAAATCAACCTAATTTCACCCGAACTCTTAATTTTCTAAACAGAAAGCAAAAATTTTGGTCATATATTCTCATAATACATCCACCAAACCTATTTAGGGAAATTTCTACATGGCAGGATTTAAACGTGTCCTAAACAAGTTACAAATCTTCAATCAATTGTATTCTTCTTAAAGGATAATTGATGTCATCACATAAAAAAGCGGGCCTTTTAAGTATAGTGTGGTCATCCTGGTCACCATACAAGTCCTAAATTTAACATGCACCTAAATCCCCTCCCCCCATCGAATCTTAAGCATGACGATGACACTAAGTTGTCTCACATGCTTCTTTTTTTGGACTCATTCTCCTTGCATATACCATCACAAACAATGCTAAAAATATATAATCGACTCTCCAGCCAATTTCACCACTTTCACGACCCCTTCCCATTACCTTGAGTAATTTCTGAGAAAACAAAGTATTCTTGATTATGATTTCGTTAAAGAAAAAGAGAAATTTTGAGATCAACAAATATGGCACCCACCGAATCCTATAAATTTCTTGCTTCAGTTTTAATCTTTCCAATGACTTGAGCAACAACCCTCATCACACATAAATTCAAGTGCAATCCAAAAAGAAGAGGAGGCTAACGTTGGTGCTTTTTTAGAGAAGTGGCCTGGAACAACACAAAGTTCAACATATGATCTTGTGCACTAAAAAAACACCTGAAAAAGTAGAGACCATGGTAAATCATAGATCTGAATTGCTGGAGCGAGCTAAAGTTACACCTTTATCCTTTCAAGTTGCTTTTCAATGAGTTCAATGAGGGGATCGTGTGTCCGAACTGGATCCACAGTATCGACAATGCTCTTCATGATTGATTCAAGTGCCTCGTTAACATGTGATTTTTAGGGTTTATCGTCAATGAACATGATGCAAACATCAAACAAGTATCGATCATTGGGTCGGCAAGCCCTTGAGTCTCCATTATAGATTTCTTCTTACGAAATATATTTAATCGTATTGGTATTGATTCGTCAATACCACCACAAGATAAATTTAACTTTATCCAATTTCTTCACTAAATATGGCTTTGGTGTAGTGGTAGGACCTAAAATTTGGTGTTGGCAAGTCACATGTTCCATTTTGGTTGGGACTATGCGTTAACCTTCGTGATAAATAGGAAAACTATTCTACGTTGTCTGCGGTGTCACAAACCAGTCTCCGTTGAATTTATGGGGAGAGAAAAGACATTCCAATATGTAAGCAACCACATTACATAAAATTTTATATCGTTGAGGGCATTGTTTGCGTGGCTAGCATGTGTTCCAATTTCACTGCAATGAGATTTACGACATAATGCAAGTCCACTTCAACAGTTACCTTATGGGAAAATTGCATTTGATTTTTTGACATTGGCATATTGCTATTTTAGGTATAATGTCGATGGTCTTTGACGTTCTATAATCTCTCAAACCAATCACGTTAATGGTGCGTATGCAATCTTGACATGGAGTTCGCTCGGAAAGGATTAAGGGTCTAGATTTGATGACATGGTATCTGTTTCCCAACTAGTTTCACTCAATTAAAATGGAATGGATAAAGGGCGTAGATTTGATCTCTACACAGTCCAATCCAACAAATTCAATTAAGTCAAGAGATTCGATGTCGTGATGATGACGCGGCCTTCTCCCAGGCGAGTAGGCACTTCTCATACGTTTCGCTATTCTCTTTTCACGTATGACAAAAAACAAAATTCTACAAACCTTTCGTTCAGGAAAACAACATATAAGTATATAAGGCAAGGCGTTCACATATACCTCTTCATTTGGCGCCTCTAACGTTTGCAAGTAATCATTTTTACTAATATAGTTGTTGTAGCCACAGTACACAATGTGCATCTAAAAAGTCTATCATTTAGATGAGTGATCAGCATTTGTGCTCTTTCGCAACTCTTTGTAAAAATTGAAATGCATGAGGCAGAATCATCATTGTAGTCGAGTTGAGGTCGAGTTGATCCTCAACCGCTACCTACCATTAATGGAGGTGCTCGCCAACTTTCCCAATTAGATGAACAAATCGCTATAGCAAGGAAACAAAAGTGGAAAAAATCAGTTTTTGCTTGCAACATTATTGTTAGAGGTGAAAAGTTTGCGTCGGTGAGTCCAGTACTATTTCCGAGATGTCAATATTGATTAAGTAATTTACTACTTGGACGAACTGAAAAATTTACCCACCTTGACCAATTTATAGTTGTGAGATTCCCGCAAATGTTATGAGCAGGGGCCGAATTAAGGTTTCCGGCGCCTAGGCGGTGACGGAGCCTACGCCCCCTCCCACCTAGGACCAATGACCCACCTATATGTGAATGTTTTTTAAACAATTATAGACTTAGTATAACTCTTGACACATTTTATTAAAGCTATAAAGGTTTTTTTCTTGCCTTTTCCATAGCAAAACTATCAATGACATCATCATAATTTATTGTTGTAGCGATGTCGCGTTCAATTGTCAAAATAGAAAGGCTATTCAATCTAGTTTCACCCATTGTTGACCTTAAATTGCTTTTTACTCTTGTTAGAGTGGAAAATGCTCTCTCAGAACTAACTGCAATTTCCAACAGGAATGCAAAGAAACATTCGTATTGCAACATCTAGATTTGGGAATGTGGTGTCTAGTCCACTTTTTCTTAAATATTTTGACATTGATGATATACTTGTCAAGTTTTCACGTCTTGCTAATGCCTGGAAATGGATGCATTCAATGTCAAGGGAGGTTTCCAAGTCTTGTGTTATATGTTTTTACTAAATAATTAGAGCATTTCAATATTGTCTCATTATCAAGATCTTTTAAATTGTTCAAAAATCCAAACTCCGCCATTTAACACACTATATGCTTAATTCTTCTTGATAATTCCCTTATTAAGTTGTCTATAATAACATAAAATACCTCCACCCTCATACGATCCCTTCCTGTTTGTGGAATTTTGACATCTCTTGTTTCATCAAAGTGAACTTTTCTTTTTCTTTTCTTTTATTATCAATTTCGTACTCTTCTTTTCCACTAATGATCTTAGCATGTTGCTCATATGTATCAAAATTCTCTCTAATATTTTGAATATAATCTATCAATGAATTATACTGAGTCACAACCATGGTTAAGTCAATGTCTACCTTTTGTAGATATTTGCTAGTTGCATCCATTCTTTCAAGAATACTATGCCAAATACAACACATCACACAAGTTTCTAACTTGTCTAGTTTTTCGTGAATACACTTTGCTTCATGTCGCATGGTAGTTGTTTGATTTTTGTCTTGTGCTATATTTAGGAAAACATCTTGAATTTTACTATATCCCAAGAAAAGTGCTTTAACTGCATCAGCTCTAGCTGACCATCTTGTTTCAGAAAGAGATTTTACAACGGGACAAATTCCATCCAAAAAATTTAATAAAATTTCCCACCAATAAGTTGAGGCACTTAGGAAAGTGTAAATAAGTTGAAGTACTGAAAAAAAAAAATCTATAGTTGTTGTACAACATTCTGCAGCTAAAGATCCAACAAGATTTAAGGAATGCCCTGAACAAGGTACAAACTCAGCCATACAGTTGTGATTTTTAATCCTATTTTGTAGACCTGTGTATTTTCCAGACATGTTACTTGCATTATCATATGCTTTCCCCGACAATCTTTGATATTAATGTCATAGTCATCTAGTGTTGTAAGTACAGAAGCTTCTAAATCACATGATTTGTGTCCAACCGAAGGAATGTATTTTAAAAATCGTTCAACTGGAAAACCTTCTTGAGAAACATACCTTACCACAAATGCTAACTGGTCAGTGTGAGATACATCAGGTGTTGAGTCAACAATAATTGAAAAATATTTTGCGTTGTGGAGTTCTTCAACTATTTTGTTTATAACTTTTTGTGCCATAAGGTCAATAAATTCATTACATGTTGTCGTAGATAAATAAGATGGAACTCCTTTTCCTGCATTTCCATATTGTGAAATGTGATTTGCCAAAAATGGGTCAAACTCTGCAATAAGTTCTAAACACCCTAAAAAAATTCCATTTCTAGAAGATCCTAATAAATTGTCACCACCACGAAAGGCAATACCTCTAGTAGCAAGGAATTTCACAGTTGCAACAATACGCTTTAAAACATTCCTCCAATACTCTACTTCATTTTGGTATTGACTTGCAAGTGTAGAATCAACTCTTCCCAAAACATTACTTCGAGTGATGAAATTAAGAATTGAAGTCCTGTGATCAGGGGAATCCTCATGCTCTCTTAAACTAGCCGATGCATTTTTCCAATCATTAAATCCAATTTTGGAAAATGTGGTTGATTTTGCTTGAAAAAGGCGACAAGGAATGCAATAAACAACTCCTTTTGACTCTGAGTAAAGCAACCATTCTCTTAATTTTCATTCATTGTTTAAAAGTTTCGTTGAAACAAATCTTTAGAAATATATCTAAAACAATCTAAGTATTGGCGTTTTGAATTTGAAAAATCAACATTCATATCTTGTTTTGGTGTATTTAAAATTATATATTCTATTGTATCGTTGTCTATTACCCATTTTGCAAGATCAGGATCAACAATGAAATGTTCATTAACGATGGGTTGAACAATAGTATTTTCATTGTTCTCCTCTTGTTGTGTGTTCTCCTTCTCTTGTGTGTTTTCATCTCCTATTGACTTTGATTGTGTATCGTATTTTTGTCACTAACCGAAGAATAATTCTCATTTTCATTAAAAACTACATTTGACTTTAAATTTTCATTTGATGCACTTAAAAATATATTTATTTTAGGTATCTTTTTCAAAAGGTTTTTTTCCTCCTCAATTTTTTGTTTAGCTTTTTTTCAAAATTGAGCACCACTTAATTTTTTAGTTTTATCCATTTGAACTAAACAGTTATCAAGTTACAATAATATCCCAATACTTGTTGATAATGATGCTATAAATTATAATCAATGACAATACTATTCCAAAAGTGAAATAATATAAATACAATCAATAACAATTACATAATAAGAATAATTAAAAATTTAAATCAAAATGTAATAATATAATTGATGCAATTGAGAACAAAATTAATGCAACATCAAATGTAAGATGCTAGAGCAGTTAGGGTTTGATCACTTAGCTTTATGTTCTTCCCCCAAGATGAATGATGATCTACCAGATCCGGTGTTGAACTTGATTTAAAAGGAACTTTAGGCTTTGGGCTTTGGAGAAAGATCTTATGCAAGCGCCTATTGAATTATGAAATCTTCCTCTCACCGATGAGTGGCGGCCAGGAGGTCAGGACCAACTGAAGTCTGAAATTGTAATACGGTAATACCTGATAGAATGATAAATTTTAATTCTTGAATCCCTTCAGGCTTCACACACAGTCACAGTCAAATAATCTAATACAGATACAGTATCAACATCCTTTGTATCCTTGTTCAAAGCTACTAACAGAACTGACTCAACTTCATCAAATCTTCCCATTACCATATGCATGCAGTAGATAGCCTTCACAAAGTTCCCTAGCATCTAAGCATCTTATTTTTCAGCGCTATTTGAATTTCAAACTGATACAATATAAGATAAATGAGTTCAGACTTCAGAGGTTTTCTGCCATGAAATGTTCAGCAATGTCTCTTGCTTTCAAGCTTTGTATGCTAATTGCTAAGCCTATTTGTTATTCGTTAGTCACACAGGTTTGTTTCCACTTTTGCAAATTACATAGCATGTCAAAATATTTTCAAATGCCAAGAATGACTGAGAAACACCAAAACCTAAAGGTCGACTGTCCACGAACCACTACCCACGCTTGGGCCATGGCACACAAGAATTCAAACTGCTCTGGTAGTGGACCAGTGGTAGTGGTTGTTAAAACTTAATGTTGACACTAGACAGTTGTCACGAAATTAAGACCATGTTGCAATGTAGTCTCTACAGAGTGAGACCGAGAATTGATAGAGTTTAAGTTAAGAACAATCTACTATCTGAGACACTGAGTCGCTCTAAAGTTAAGAACAATCTACTGTCTGAGACTCTGAGTCACTCCAAAGTTAAGAACAGTCGCTCCAATAATCAATTCCAAAGTTAAGAACAGGTCCACAGGAGTCCAGGACGTGTTACAAACCGATTACGGTGTTATGAGTTCACAGCTCTTTGAAAGAATAGACTAACAGCTTGCTCCAAAATTTCATGACCACTGGGCAAAGGCCGAGATTCAAGAATTTGAGAACAATTAAAAAAATGAATTTGAAAGCGTAATTTGTAAACAAAGCTAACTCCTTTTATATCAATTCTTTTTGTAAAATTTTAATTTGACTCCTTAGCCGACTACCTCAAAGGTGCTCAAATTTGACTTGTCAACTGGAATTTTTTTAGAAAATTCGGCGCCCTCATTTTTGTGCACCTAGGCAACTACCTAGGTTGCCTAGGATAAGACACGGCCCTAGTTATGAGATAATGTGTGTCATGAATAGGGTCTCTCCAATTTGTTTAAAGAACTTCTCTTACATGTGTTACACCTTAGTTCGCTTCAGGTGGCTTTGTGCCCACAAACACTGTCGAGAGCCCTTCCCACCGCCACTTGGCATATGGATTGATTGCATTAGCATTTTTTTTAAAACTATTTTCACTCATAAACCTAAGCCGGGTTTTTAAATTAAAATCATTTTTTTAGTTTATATCTTTTAATCTTGGCTTTAATTGTTTAAATTACGAGTTACATTTATTTTTAAAAAGAAGATTTATTTAGTTAGGCTAGGTTGCTATTATGGGCAAGTTAACTTTAATATCTATTACTTTTTTAAAAATGGATTAACTCAAATAATCGGGTAGATTATTAAAATTAGGCATTCTTGGGTTTTTCCTTACTGCAAGGATAATTTTAGTGGCGAATATTCCATTTTTGAAAATTTTGAAAAGGTAAATTTTCTAGCGTGGGTCAGTGACCTGTTCGCCTAAAAATTACAATTTAATTTTTTTAGGGGTCAGCTTTGCCTACCCTTGAAACTATCCCCTATATAATCCTAGATTATTCACCAGGTAGAACACTACTAGCTCACTCATACAACCTGGGGGCATATGTATTATCAAGTACAGAAACGTGCGGCGGGAGGGAAGAGGCTACAAACGCGCAACAGAGAGTGGAGGCTGCAAACGCACGACAAAGAGTTTGTTGACGCGTGACAGGGAGAGTTTGTTAGTGTGTGATAGAGAGAGTTTGTTGATGCGTGACAGGGAGAGTTTGTTGATGTGTGACTGGGAGAGTTTGTTGGCGGTGGTAAGAGTGCGAAGGAAATAGATGCGTGACAAAGAGTTTGTTGACGTGTGACACGGAGATTTTATTGTCGTACGATTAGAGGGCGGAGGATGTAGATGCGCGACAACATCCTCGGCTGACGCGCATTAACAAGGTTGTTGAAGTGCGTTAACAAGGTTGTTAACGCGCGTCAACCAACCTCGCTAACAGGCGTCAACAACCTTATTGACACACGTCAACAAACCTCATTGACACGCATCAACAACCTTGTTAACATGCGCGGCCGAGGTTCGCTGACGCGCGTGGCAGGAGTGCGGAGGAAGTAGATACGCGATAGAGAGTTTGTTGATGCGCAACACAGAGATTTTGTTGTCTCGTGATCAAAGGGTGGAGCCTACAGATGCGCGACAACAAATCTCCTGTCACGCGTCTGTAGCCTTTTGTCATACCACTTAAAAATTAGGTGAAAATTTTTTTGTCGAACCCCCAAAAACTTTGCCTTCCCATGAAACCGGTTCCAAGGATATTCGCCAAGTATTTTCCACCTCCGATTTCTAAGAGGTCTCTTAAAATGAACCATGTTACCGTGTGATTGTAAATTACTTGTCATTTTACCATCTCCTCCTCTCGCACTTGCGTTATTATACATTGGATTTCATGACAAGGGCACACCAACCTAAGTTCGTACTTATGTAGGTATTGACCGCTCTTTCCTATACTTCCCTAGGTTTTGTACAACACTTATTTCCTATCGATAATGGCATTGCCTTGGTATTGTCTACTTATTGGTTCCGTATACTTTACATCTTTATTTGTATCTCGAAAATGAGCACCAACCTATACAACTGTCTTGTTGCATACCATATTACTATAAGTACTTCTTACTTACATTGCATCCATTGTTGTATACTCACAAAAATGGAAATGCCCACCAGGGCCTTGTAGTTGGTTACCACAACACCCATTAACAAATTGCATCTGTATAATATGAATTGGGTGCTTGAGGGTAGAGTACCTCGTAAAGGATCAATACACACTTATGTCAATGAAAAAGATGAGGGTAAGGTTTTAAATTTCAATGTATTTGAGGGAAATGCAACTGCTTATTACAATGACACAATTTATGTAGGTGAGGTTTACACCATGTCAAAAGCCACTTTAAAACATTTCAAACCAAAATATAAAATCACAATGTCCCTAGGAGCTCATTCTCAATATGTAATCTATTCTCCACTGTGCCTGAACCTATAATAGAAATACCCCTCCACCATTTTCATTTCTCTACTATAGGTGCACTTCAATCCCTACCACTTGGGTCTATAGTTGATGTTATTGGTGTTGTAACCTCTACATCCGCCATTTCTACCATTACCCAAAAACATGACAGCTTGTACACAATGTTGTACAGATTGCCATTAAAGACCAGAGAGATATATTATAGTCATAACCTTATGGATAGACTTATGTGTTGAGATGTACACATGGTATAACCGTTGGTCGCTACTGATTGGTATACATATACCAATATTAGCTATTAAAAAATCCAAGGTTACCTCATTCGAACAAAGAAGCTTAACCGTGGGGGCTACTTATGAAACTGCTCCTAGCACCTCTCAAAGTGGAAGCGAAGCCCTTCATATTTGGGTAAGTACCATAGCCATAACAATCGCTTCACTTACATTGAGTTCATAAATATTGGTTGATAGAATTATTACTTTACATGCAGACCCCCACTTTACAAAACCCATTCCAACAAGTTACAGTTGTTGGCACCAGTATACATATCAATATGAATAATTTTTGTTATTTTGTTTGATCTTGGATGATTAATGGTAGATAGTTATGTAAAAAATGGTTATAGCTACAGATGATTCTTGGAATTTCTTAAAATGCAACTTGAATGCTACCTCATGTGAATATAAATATGCATTGCACCTAATGTTAGAAGATGCAACTAGCACTCTATGGGCCACGAGTCACGACCTTAAATTATGCGAAAAAAGCTCTTGTAGGCCTTCATGTAATGGTGTGTTGGACATTATCAAACAGTGCCCTTCCATAAGTTCAAACTCATCATTTCCGTTTCCATGGGTGCTTACAATGGTAAAGAGAAAACATTGTGTATCGTACACAGCTCCACTGCATGTGAACAAGATGCAAGCTATGCTCAAATGTTAACCACATTTTTGGAATCCTCATAATAACATACTACAACGGCCATAACACATACATGTATATGCCCAATACCATGAATCTATTAAAAAAATGTACATAGTTTAAATAGTGGTTGTTCTGTAAATAGAAAACATGTTGAAAAAAACATTATAGTTTTTATATATCTATATATGTTTGTGTATATGCATCTTTGTGTGTTCTGTTATAACATTGTGTTGTACACGTTGGCATGCTATAACAATGTGTTTTCATACCTTACACTTTTGTACATATCTTCCACGCATACTCTCTAGATGAAGACAACTTCTATGACATTGTTACACGCATTTACAATTACAACACTTACAACTGTCATGTGTAGCGGACCATTGCCAAACTCCCACCCTTGTAGTGCAGAAAATACAATTTTCACAATTCTACTAACTCAAAAAGATTAGATGAGGAACAATAGATGGTACACCAAAGATGTAATTGTAGTGGATGAACCCCAAACAATCCTCGAGAGAAATACTATGTGGAATACCGTGCAACCACCCCATAACTAATCACCTACATACAATGTACATCTCTACAACCTTTCACCTATGTATAACACCAATTTTGTAACATAAAAAAATCTACACCTTTGAAAAAAAAAAATAGGCCCTCACAAATAGCTTTCTTAAGATTACCTTATTTCCCAACATTGTTAGGACATACATCTTTCCATTCACAGTCTACTTGGAAGGGAAAAATCTTACATGCCCCTTTTGTAAGTCTTGAAAAATCTTACATGCCCCTTTTGTAAGTCTTTAAGTTGTACACAATTTATACAATGGACTCAAATATAAAAGCAGTTTGCATACATTGCACGTCTCAAACCCTCTTAAGTTCACCTACGACCGCTCTATTATACATGCCACCCATGTAGAGTCACAAAAAAACAACATAGCCCTTCTTTATATCATCGTTGCTTTTAAAAATCATGTGTACCTCCTAATAGTTTAACAAAACCCATTTCCAGAACCCCAAAAACACGAAACCTACTTGCCAATTGTTCCACTCGGACACTCAATTTTACCCGATCAATTGAAAATATATCATTGTTACGTGCTTAAACGCTTTGAAAAAATTATGCATAAATCATTCTACCTGCATCACCTAACCATGCCACCATTCGGCATTGGCTTGCTCTTCGTGAACAACCACTAGTTTAGTTATAAGTGCCCTAATAGAATTTAAACCAATGAATGCGAGGGCAGATATTTGCTAAAAATCTGCATATGTTTGTTAAAAATAGTACTTCTTAAAGATAATTTTTTTATTAGTGGAAAAACTAAAATATACCTAATACTTTTGGCAAGGTCTCCCAATTTCGGAGGTAATTATTATTAAAATATAACAAACCCACGATAAAAACTACGTGCCATTTTGTGGAATATTATTCAATATTTGCCCCCGCCTTTGCATCTACAACAGCAATAAGTGAACTGCACATAAATTAAGTGGGCCCGGTTGCGGTGGTAACTGACAAGTCTGGCCTCTATTATTTATTACAGGCCATTTTTTTCCATTTAGGCCTGGAATTTCAAATTATCTTTGCGTGTCAGATCAAAATTTATTCACGGTTTCATTTTTCTTAATTTTTTTTAATGATTTCTTCTCACACATACAAATAACAACCCCTAAATTTTTACTAGTATTTCACGATTAAAATCGCAAAAAACGGCCCACAGCCTGTCAATTTCCAGGCGGGAATTCCCATCCATATCGCGTGATTCGTATGGACTTTGTCTCTCACAAGTTCCACAACGACGCAGCCACTATTTATTAAAAAAACAAAATAACGAAAAGAATTCCAACAAGTTGACAAGTGAAGAATTCAACTATCTTTGTGGTGGGCTGAGCGAAACTAGTGTTCGTTTAGAAAAGTCATTATATTTTTCCCGACACCAGTTGAAAGATTTGAATTGATTTCCCCATTGGAATTCGGAACCACGTCGATTCCACGATTTAAGACGAGTTGTTGCCAGATTTGCCACTCGCCACAAATCTGATTTTCTTGATTTACAATTTCTTTGCTTTATTTTATACGTGTAATCATTGGCCTTATCGTGATACGGATGCCCACACATGGTCTTCGTTAATTAATGATAGGTATATCACTAAAATAAACATACTCATTAACACTTTTCAAGTGTTAGATACTCCACCGAAAATGACGGTAATGGTAAAATTAATCACCGAAAATGACGGTAATGGTAAAATTAGTTATTTCTGTATTTATCTCTCCCTTTTGTGGGCTCTTTGCTACGTTAAAGAGGTATCCAGGCTGTAGGCCGTTTTTTTGGTGTGATTTTAACCCTATACTACACGTGAAAAATTTAGAAGTTAATTTTTTTTTAAATTCTAATTAAAAAAAAATAGTTTATATAAAAATATAATACTTATTTATTTATATATGAATAGATTATAGAAATATCTATAAAAATTATTGGAATTTACAACCTCTCAAAGAGTCAAACTGTAAATGAATTTTGATTTGAGAGACATAAATAATTTGAATTTCTAAGCTCGGGATAGATGTGCAAAATGGTTTTGCCTAATCATGATGTACATTTACTATGTACTATAACACAATAAATAATTTTAAAAAAATAGGATTATAAGATAATTTAAAATTTATAGAATAATTGTTATACATAAATGACTACAAAATTATGATTTTAAGAGTGATATTTAGTTCGTCTTAAAATTTAGAGATGGTTATTGGTATTAGACAATAAAATTTTTGTACATAACAAAGCTCACAAATCCATCAAAATTGGAAAAAATGTAGAATTTTGACTAAAATTGTATTTAAGTGACACAATCATAGTCATTATACTTGTAGGGCTCGAAAACTATCCCAAAATGTGAAACAAATTTAGGAATCCTAATCCTATTCTTATAGGCTTCAAAATCTCACTAGATTTTCTAGAATTCATCAGTGTCATTGGGAAACTCGCTCTTCGTCACTGAAACCCTAATTTTGCATTTAGACCTTACAAAAGAGGTTTTAAAAATCATCAAAGGTGGAATGGAATTGAGCACTTGTCTTATTTTAACTCATACACAAAACATGGCTTGAAAACAACACACGAGTATAATGCAATCCAATGATATGCAAAAATCTCAAATTTTATCTTTTCAATGAATGTAGTAGATAGTAAATATTATATACTCTTCTCTAAATGCTAAATGTATTCAATATGTATCCTAAATGTACTTTAATGCACATATGTATCTATTGACTTATTGAAATCAAATACGGATGGGCTATTTTGACACACATGCAAGAAAGGCTAACAAATAAGGGTCAAACCTCAAGTTACATAACAATTGATTATAACAATTTACTTTATCCCTATTTAGATACCACAACTCTCTCACCTTCAGTTGTTAGAATATTCAACTGGTCTATTTCATCAAGCACAAGCTTATCACCCTCTTTACAAAAAAATCCCTTTCATTCATCTACCTTATGTGTTTGTATGTTTCCCCATACCGATGCATTGCTTTGCTCACCTTGGTCAAAACATTTTGCACAAAATACTCTTCATCTTTATGGATCCTCCTCATATAGTCTTCTGTTTGAGCTTGTTGGTTATGTACAATAGTGGAAAACCAACATGTACACAAAATGGTTCCCAAATACGCTAAATTGCTCTCCTAGAATAGTTAGTGCATAAATAAGTGTCAACTACATAAAATTTATTGTGAAGATTGTGTTCATTAGTTTCATGATCCCAAAAGAGGGTTATGAAAACCTTGCTCATTTTTTTAGGCTATGAAAACCTCACTCGATTGTTTAGCCAATGAAAACATTGCTTAATTAGCTCAGCACCAAGTTCATTAAACTTTAGTAAGGAAACAACACCTTGTAAGAGGACAATAAAAATAATAGTGTTATTTTTGTGGACGTGTGTTATCCCTCCATTATTATTAACTCATTTGATTTGATCAATTTTTTGAAACCAAAACACCAAATATAATGAAAGTTTACACTCTTTCTAATGTCAAGTCAACACCCAATTCTTATCACGATCAATGCTATAAAAAGTGCTTGATGCTCCTTATTTTTTAATGCTTTAATGTTATCTAAATGTTAAATTTCTTTTGGTTTTATCTCTCATAAATTTACATTTGTATAATGGAAAAAGAGACTCTTCTCAACATGTTAAATATAATTTCACACTTTTTACTTGAACATTGCTCACTAATAAATTGCTACATCATTGAACTAAGAGGATTCAAGGACTATGCATTTGATTGATGTCATTCCTTGCCATGTGGATCTGTACATTAATTTACATCTCTAGAGGTCTATGTTTCTTGGTTCATTTTAAAATCAATATTTCTAAGAAGATTACGGTTTTGGAATTATTCAACTTAGGCAAGCGACTATGAGTAAGTTAGTGATTATGTTCATAGGTTCAAAAATGATTTACTAAGGTGACTTATCAACCACCAAATAGTGAGATTCAAATTATTTTTATCCATAGTCTGCCTTCCATCATAATAGATGAAGTAGTTTTGAACACTTACAAATATTTGTGTTGAACTTTTTCATGTAGTTGAAAACCTTTGAATTCAAACCTATAGAAGTGAATTTTTGTAAATAGTCGGAAAATGCTTCATCTAATTCCAAATTTCAAATAACTAGCAAATAAATTCCTTGGTATCACACACTAAGGGCATTTTTTCATAAAGAATAGTGCCTTTTGTATGGAACTTAATATGAGTCTTGGTAGATTGATGGACCAGGGGTTCCATAGGAGCATGCACTAGATTTGATTAATCCTTCTATTACTATGTGAAGATCCAGCAGTGTATAAGGAGGCATGGGTGCAATGGTGGTCATTCATATGCTTTGAGAAAGTGAAACAAGAGGGACAATTACGTAGGTGTAGGTTACCCAATTTCCACAATAACACATAATTTATGAGATGAAAATGAAGGAATATTGAACTCCGATTGAATATTTTGCAAAACATTTCCGTGAGTGTGATTTTATGTGGAATGTTAAAGGAGTTACTTGACCGGAGATAAAGTCTAGTAAGTTTACAACGAATTTTATTGATTAAGCACATACTTTACCTATTGGAAGTTTGACTCGAACTAGACAATGGTGTACTTTGAGAAGATGAAGGTCATGTTTTTAAAGGAGTTTCAACTTATATCGTCCTTCGAGACGCTAATTTCACCACTTCACACGCTTGAGGGACTTGAACTTTGGTCATTGCTCGCTCTCACATATTAGCTCACACCAATACATCATGTGCTTTAAAGGAGTTTCACATTCCCAAGCTTGAATAAAAGAAAATTTTTGTGTTGAAGGACACAAATCAAGAAACGACCAAATACATGCATGCATACAATGTCGTTTATAAGACTTTGGTTCCCAATATATCTTATGAAATTCATTTTTGTAGTATGCCACCAATATCATAGTACTTTATTATCTCCGTTTTAAAGTACATTGGAGATTAAAATTTTCGTCAAACTCGTGATGTTTTAGATGAAACACTTTAAATGAAAGTAATGAGAAGTTTTGACACATGAATCAAACCTTTCTTAGAGATGCATATCCTCACATCCATGATGCAATCACAACAATTGATGACATCACATGTGTGCAAGAGGCGGAAAAGTGTGAGAATTTTTTTTGTTGATTACAATGTTTCAATATGAATGTTGGGAGACTACATGCACCGACGAGAATATCATAACACAAAAAAATTCATAACACATGTGATTGCCATGTTGTGCAACGTAAAAATTAAGGCTAAGGCATGTGTGTATGATATAAAGTATGCAATACTAATGCACATGACACAATTGATTATTAGGTCATTAAGGAAATGCGCTAAACATGGAATTGAATGACAAGAGAGAGATATTTGTATATTTGAACCCTCAAGGTTAGGGATATGGTGGAATATCTCATGGATGGAAAGGGGAAGGAACAAATTTAGATATTATGGATCATGTAACAAGTGTGGTGTAATGAACCATTGTTAGCTTGAGAGTGTTACAAGATTTTGATTTGTGCATATTATGTTGTTGAGCATACTTGATTGAAAAGTGTTTTAATCTTTGTAAGATGATTTGTGAGAGTTGTGAATCCCATAAGGACGTGAGGATGTTTGAGGTAGCACAACATGAGAAACAATTGAAATCTAAATAAGATGCTTGAAAGGTGGTCGCAACTCCAAAGATGAATATCATCATTAGACAAGATGTAATTCAAATATTGTAAGAAGATTTGCTAGTGACAAATGAGATGAAAGTTAAGATGCGAGATCAACTTAAGAAAGAATCTAGCTTTAAGGAGGTGGCAAATCTTATAATATATTTTAAACGATTAAACAAGGAGGAGTTTTACATTTTTTGGAGACCTACATTCAAAAAATTGGTGGGACCTTGCTAGAGCCAGAATTTGAGTGCATAGAGGAGTAAAATATTGCACACAATACCATGTATGATCACAAAGAGGAGTCAAAAACTTCCCAAAAGTAAAGTTATTCATTGTAAGATAGAAGAAGAGTAACATTATTGGACATAGAGGGACCATGAAGTTTGTTCATAGAGTGACATAACATGCAAAGAATGTGCTAAGAATTAGCAAAGGAAGAATTGTGAAGATATTGAGATATGATGGGCCTTCTTATGTGAAGGCTTATGCACAAGACTTGAGGCATGCTTTCCTAAAGATGTTGATAAATTTTAGATGCTAGTTCATACATGATGCGATATACTATCACATAATGTGCATTGACCAAGGTTACCAAGATTGGCTCAAATGAAGGGAGCTATACGTATGAGGTTTGAGAGTTGTAATATGAAGAAAGGCTTGCTAATGTATTCCAAAGGCTTGTGTTGTATCTCGGAGAGTATTTGAAAGCTTGAGAAGAAGTGGGGACTATAAGCTACTGCGTACTTCAATTTCATCGTGGATGAGTGCTCTATATGGGACATTGAAGACTTGTGCCCGAGCATGGTACATTCACTACAAAATAAGGCACATGTTTACAAACTTGGTGTGATAAAGAATGATTTCATATAGATATTTAATTTTAGTTCAAGCGCCCAAGAGTAAATTAAATTGTCTCGTATTATCAAGGAAGTCTTCTTCATAACGCTTGACATAACCATAAAAACCAAAATGGCGGGTTCCGTTTCTTTTTTCCGCAAAGCCCTGCACTCTGGATTTGCATAGGGATATCACTCAACGAATATTAGACTGTTTTATTTCTAATTGAGAAGGCGACTCGAGTATGAGGGTAAAACCGTTCCTAAATCCAAAATCCGCAAATTGCAATCATATATTTAAAAACTTTTACTTTTAATTAACTATATATTTTGCGATATTTTGGCCTCGGCGGACGCTGAAAGTAGTAAAAAATGAATTTTGTTGCAAAAAATGCGTTAACGTATTCCCCAGATCCAAACAATAACATTTACAATGTTTTACTTGCGTATTGAACCATTTCAATTCAATACGCGCCACAGGCAGTTTCAGATCCCATGACGCAGAATAATCTCCGTCAATAAACGCCCCACGGTTCGACACATCCCAGTCAGGGGATACAGTGTCTTCAAATACCGCCAATTGACTGTAGTCCAGAAAATCGTCCTCAAACTGCCAGTTTTCAACAAACCCTTTTATCTCTGCACTTTCGCCAAAATCTAAAGAAGAATCGCAACCTTTCTCGTTTAGAGATGAGATTGCCTCAGCCTGGCCCTCTAAATTCACGCCGTCCGAGGCCCCAGCAGGTAATCCAGATCAATCACGCCGTCCGTGGTTCCGTAGGCGCTGGTCATATCAGAGGCCAGAGAAGCATCCTTGCTTAATCCGGAGGAGCCCTGATACGATGTCGAACACGAAATTAAGCCGATTTCTTCCCCGAGACTTGTCATAACTCCGGTAACCACATCCTCTTGTTGTATTTTATCTACACATTCAATATCTTCGAATAAGTGGAGGATCTGCTGCTGACTTTCTCCGTGAAAACGTTTCGCAGAATTCAGCAAAGCCTCGATCTCGCGGCTGCGTTTCTTCAGCAGTCCAGACATTATGATAGATATGCCGGCGAAAACAACTGGCACGAAAAATAGTTTACAGAGGTATTGTTATGAGCAGAAATTTCCAAAGGCAAAGCCAGAATGAATGAAAGAATGTGGAGAAGCGGAGATATATATACAGTGTGTATATGTCGGAAACGGCAAATCGGAAAGTGTGGTCGGGGCTCGGAGGAAGGGATAGAAATTAGAATAGTCTCCACGCCAGATATATTAGAAATTAGAATAGTGTACACGCCAGATATGAGTGATGACTCGTTCATGTCTTCCATTTCCTCATTAAAATTTATTGTGAATGGCTCGTGATCCTCCGGACACGTTTCCAATCAGTAATTGAGGTGCCACTATCGGAGAACAATTTCCATGTGAGCGGGGCCCGCCGCCTGCGAGGAAAAGTTGTATCCATGACTCGAGGAAAATTTGGGTGGGTTTGAACTTTAAAGTTTGCTCATCGTAACGGAGGAGATGGGGTCACAACGAATATGGATTATAAACAAACCCAAAAGAAAAAATATCCCATCACAATAATTAACTAGTTACGCCGAAGGCGTTCCCCCTATGGGAAAGGTCCTTGCGGACGTTTCTATGACTATCTTAAATTTGACGGTTTGACACCCGTCTAGACGCGTTTTGCTTTTTAACAGCTTTTAATGTTAATGTAACTTGTCGTGGCATCACAATTTATGTTTTATGAGCACATAGATTATAGATAATATGAAATCTGTCCTTGTATGTTTGGTTGTTATTGCGATTTCACAAATGAGTGGAGCAACTTTAGTGGTTCTGGGATTTATGTTTACTTATAAGTATAACATCTATCATGATTGAATCCATCTTTGAACCTACTTTCACATCCATTCACTAAAACTATCTATCCATAACATAATCACCTTTTTATCCATGTATGCATAAGTCCCATCACAATTGTATCCATATGATATTCTAACTTTCCAAACATAAATCCATAAATCATGAATCATTACATTCAAATATAATTCATATCAACACATGTGTATCTAAGTAAAATTAACATCCATAAAATAACATCATCATCATAAAATCATATCATCATCTAAAGCATAATTAACCATCTATATCTAGACATTAACATCATCAAAACCATAAAATCATACACACTACCACATCATGAGACAAAATCCCAAAATCATATATGACGTAGTAGTGTCCAAAATACATCAAAACATCATATGTCGCAGGTGACGATGCTCAATGATTAATCCCAACACTTGCCCCAAGAGGGGAGGGCTTAATATTGTCTGATGTATAGTTTACGGAACTTGATGATGTATTTACACTGAGACAGGACCCTTAGTGGCCTGCGACATGAAGAGAGGAGGCCTCCTTGTATTCCCTCTTGGGGCACCATTATTTTATATCACTTTTTCATCCCACCCCGACGTATTTTTTGACCCCATCCCTATCCTTTTGTCGACCTTTGTCTCTACCATTTTCCCATTTGTTTGCACATACTTGATGTCTTCCTTTGACCCATTGGTCCCATGACTTGCGCATCCAATCAAGCAAATTCCCCTTGGTTTCCCTCCATTTTGCAGTTGTTTTTCGATTCACCAGGTTAAGTAGGACATTGTCATCGTCTCCTCCACGAAGACCATACTTTTTCCCTACCGAATCGACTCCGAAATCACCTCCATATATTTACTTTCCTTTTTTACTTTTTGTGATACTCATGGTTTACAAGTGAACTTGAAGAAAACTAACCTCATGTACAAAGGAAACTTAGTGGAAGTGGTCTCCTCTTACACTTATCTTGGAGTGACTTTCACGGGCCCTCCTTTGAACATGCTTCATGTAGCAGAAGAGAGATTATGTAAAGGTTATGCAACCCTCAATACACTTGAGAGACAATGTTTCCAACTTCAATTTCAAGATGCCAAAGCAAAATTGCGCATTTTCCAAACTCTAGTGACACCAATAATGTTGTATGGTTGTGAGATTTGGGGCCCTGATCTTCGGCACAGTAGTTGGGCTCATGTTGATAGAGTACTCATCTCCATGTTATCCAGGACTCTCCGGGCAAAACACTTAGTTCCACATGCAATCATCTTGGCTAAATTTGGCACACACCCTCTCTATATCTCAACTATATTTCATCTTGTGATGCTACTTCATAGACTAAGATGTATGGCAGATACACCAACTGGGCAAAATAGATATCCCTTCAAGGCTCTCCAATCATCCATGAGGCTATGTGAATTGGGGATCCAAACCACTTGGTATGCACATTGTACAACTTTCCTTCAAAGCATCGGATTGGATATTAATCGTCTTCCCCCTCTCACATTCTCTATTAATTCTCCCCACATGCTAAGAAGGGAAATTCATAGAGGAATTAGAGAGGAGATCTACAAAGCTTACATAAAATCAACTTGGATTGAACCAATAGAACCATTGCCAAAAAAAATGCACCACTATTTGGAGCATTATCTCCAAATTGAAGATGAATGTGTCATTCCCCTAAATACATCAGGCTTCCACTTGGTTTGAGATTCCCCTTGGGCCAACTATGAGTTTGTTCTCATCAACTTTGCATGGAGACAGAGCATTACATTCCTAGAGACCAACGCACTTGCACACTTTGCAACAATGAACCTAAATCAAAGGAGCACTTTATATTTCGTTGTCCTGTGTACTATGAGATATGTGGCAGGTACTATTGTCTCTTCCGAGAAACTCAAGGCTCATTACGGGCCCTTATCCATTATGAACTCCAAAGGTGTGTAGCTTTATTTATGTTTACTTATAAGTATAACATCTATCATGATTGAATCCATCTTTGAACCTACTTTCACATTCATTCACTAAAAACTATCTATCCATAACATAATCACCTTTTTATCCATGTATGCATAAGTCCCATCACAATTGTAATTGTATCCATATAAAAGCTGCAAAAACCTTGAAAGTGGCATTTTTCAACTATTTCTCGGTTTGGTTGTGAATATATGTTCACATCTTGTGCCGGGTTCTGTTTTTTAGAATTTAAAGATCAAAAATATTATGTGCCTTGTATTAGAAGTTAAAGATGATGAAGAGTATATGATATTTGGTTTTAGTGTGCTTTGCAAATAAATACATAGGGCCTAACATTTGGCCAATTTGGATGTTTTGTGAAATAAGGATTTGGAGTGTAGTGTACACTTGGTAAATTGTAGGGTCGCATTTATAGTTAAAATTATATGGTTAAAGAAAAGTGTGTTCTATTCAATTTGGAATTTATATGTTAATATAGTTTAAATGGATATTGGTAATAAATTTTATTTAACTATTTCTTTTTATTATTATTTGTTAAGGTAAGTATTATATTATAAATTAGAGGATTTAAAGAAATTTGTTAGCCTTCAAAATTGAAAGAGGGAGCACATATACCCCTACCCAAAAAATAATACCAACTCAATCTATAATGAACCACAACAAGAAAATGGACTAATATTGATTCTTTTAAATCAAATTTCTCTTGGCGACTCTTTGACAACATCTATTTTCTACCAAAACAACTCTTAACAAAGGCTCTAATAAAAAGACTAAAACTCATGTCATCATCGATTCCTCTTCCAGCTTCGTGTTTATTTTCCTCTTCCTTTGGAGTAGTAGCTATAAAGGTGTAGCAGCTTCTAGAAGAATCGGGAGCAACAATACCGCAAACTTTGTTGGAAATAATAATAATGATGATGATGATAGTGCACCCCATAAATCCACATACGATTACATATAATATCCAAATAGTTCTTATATGTGTATAAATTATACGTGAGACTTTATAATATATATTTGTAAATATTATAAAATAAACAATTATGTAAACTTCCTATAATTGACACCTCACAAGAAATATTATATATCCTATTACATATATTCGACTATATATAATATCCAAACAATTCTTATATGTGTATAAATTATACGTACTTTATAATATATATTTGTAAATATTATAAAATAAGCAATTATGTAAACTTTTATATCTAATACATTTTATATAGTATATTAGATTTGCCCTATATTTATTATATTATTTAAAAATATAATTTATAAAATATATAAACCTAATTCACTAAATCCCCTTCCTCTCGGATAACGTATATAACTTGTCACTTTATATTAATAATACTATCCTAGACTTCCACCTAAACCCTAAAATCTCTCGACATAATTTCCTTAGGATAAATTTTGATTAACTCTCTGTTGACCCCGCAAACTAATAAATATAACCTTTTAGAACAACTTGAGAGGACACCTGCTAAGATCTCGATCTTAGATCTTCTCAAGATATCCAATGTGCATAAGGACATTTTGTATCAAACTCTTCAAGGGTCGGGAGTGCCTTTAGAAGTCAATCCTACGTACCTTCAAGCCGCAGTGGCAAATATTGCATCAAGTGAGCATCTTACTTTCAACCATAGGGAGATCCCTGCCACGAATCCTACACATAATCTTCCCTTGTACATCGAGGTAGTTGTCACCCACAGGAAAATCAAACGGGTGCTTGTGGACAACGGATCGAGATTGAACATCTGCACGCTTAAGCGGTGTCAAACAATTGAGACATACGGAGGAAGATCTTGAGTCCATATTATTACTATCACCGCATACGACAACGCGGAAAGAGAGTCAGCAGGCACCATTACACTACCCATGGAGGTGGGCCCCACTTTCCATCAGACAAAGTTTCACGTCCTAGACTTGGAACTTCCATATAATATGCTTCTAGGCCGACCATGGATTCATGCCATGCAGTCGTGCCATCAACATTTCATAAATGCATCAAGCTGAAGCATGAGGGACATACTGATTACAATACCGGAGATTCGAGCCCTTTGCTCATTGTAGAGCTCTTAATAGCTTTGCAAAAGGGCACATATGCATGTCCCTCCACGAGATATAGTTGTCCCTCTTCATTCTGAGGCCATGGAATCTCGAGTAGATTCAAATTCTCTTAATTCTTACGCTCATGGGCGTCCACTTCCACATCGCCATTTGATTCATGGGAGATGAAAATTCGGAATATGGTTGTGGGGAGTATAATGTACAACAAGCACTCTTGGTTTCTGACCTCTCCTTGTCGCCCAAGACTAGAGGTCGACCCAACTACCGCTTCAGGAGACCTAGAGAGGAACACACTATTGGGTCATTCCTACCTGGAGGCTTATTAGCCGAGGCAAAATTACTTAATCCACCTACTACTGGGTCCCCGAGGACACTCAACCATCTTGTTATCAAACCCCGAATATGAAAAATCTAGCATAATGATGTACTCCATGGGCTACAAAGGCCTAGGATGTGGGAGGAATGAACAAGGACAAAGAGAACTAGTCCCTCTTCCGTATTTCAAAACAGAAAGATATGGCATTGGGATTCGCCCTTACGGGGCACACCCCAACAATCAAGATGCAACTTGTTCTGAGCATGAGGATAGCTTCGAGTACCTAGACAGCGATACGGATTCCCATTGTAGCCTATATGAGGATCTGGCCTCCACGAACCTTTTCATGAACAATGTTGTCCTGACCATAACCCCCACCGAACCGACCCTTGACCTTGTGTACCCTTCCCTCGTTGAATGGGACCAATATAGAAAGATTCCCATCCCTGTGCCCCAGTGAAATTTTAATATATGTGAATTTTCCATTTTACATCTTGTTAGGGTATATTCCACACTACTCCATTTGTTCATTGTTTGGTTATACATAATGTGTTCGTCAAGAGACTTATTGCCAATATAAATAATTGAGCTTTCTTGTAACTTGAATCATGTCGATCTGGGTAACCTCGTTTCAACTTCCGGTCTCATAGTTCAATGGTGGTAATCTGGTATGGCTTTAGACTATCGTTATATATGGGATATTTTCACATCCATCCCTTTATCTCGGTTTGGATTGATCAACTGGTTTGCCAATGCATGGGTGCCCACATGAAAATGGAAACAAATTTCTTAGATTTATAACAATGGAATGATGCTAATTTTACATTTTTCTATTTTGTTCATTAGAGACACACGCGCACCCACGCACATGCACGCCCACACCCACACACGCCCACGCCCACGCACACGCACACGCACACACACCGTGAACCAGAATATGCTATATGTCCAATATTTTTTAGTACATGAAACATAGTATTAGGCAACTTCAATTGTCTAGGAGATTGGCAATAGTAAAGAAAAAAATTGGTGCTCTTTTATACTTTCAAGGATGTTTGTGCCCCGAACCCTAATTGCATACTGAAACATAGAATTTGACAACTTCAATTGTCTAGGAGACTAGCAGTTGTTTCCTACTCCAAAAAAGCCAAAAACGGTGCTCTCTTATATTAAAGAAATACTTTCAAGGATGTTTGTGCCTTAAACCCTAACTCTAATAGTTTATGGGGCCCCACCTATACTTTAAGGTTTCAGGGTCACCCAAATATAATAGCTAGGAATAAGTACAAATAAGCCTATTTTTTATGTGAATAGTTAAATATTTCATTTCAATAAAAACTTATGTAAATAAACATCAAAACACACATGTAAATAAACCCATTTAAACCATTTTTTTAAAGTATCGTTTCTTTTAAATAAATAAAATATGATTATAACGTTCATTACAAAATTTGATTGCCAACCTAATACTCGTCTTTAAAAAATAAGGTGTCAAACCAATATTGAATATCAAAATTAAACACTTACAAAAAAACTACCCAAAAAAGGGGCAACCATTGATACCTAAATGACAAGAAAGATAGACGCATTCCTCAATGTGAAATTGACATAGCTTATCCACAACCAAGGCTTACAAAATATAGGTCATCCACAACTATCTCAATAATCCTTTTTTTTTGTGACTTAAGTTTTATACGGTAAGTGTGCTTCCTTTTAAAAAATATTAATTAGGAGGAATCCCCAAATGATTTTCCATTGAGGGAGAGTGACCATCTATGACGAAATAATTTTAAATCGAACTCGAAGCCCAAGGCCCTAGCTTTTTATATGACGGGGTCTTTGAACCAATCATAAGGAGTAACATAATGAATAGGAAAATGACATTATCAATAGAGGGACTAAAATAATTTCATACGAAAAGATAATTAATCGTGGCAAAACCAAGACATCTAACTAATATAAACACCTAAAGTTGGTAATTTAGCACTTGATAATGTTATTATTGACATAATCAGGTGAATCATGAATTGTGCACAAATTCTAAGCGTAATTGCTATATCATAATCCATAAGCATACCTATTGCAAGACTTTTTATCCTCGTTACGCTTTCTCAACCACTTACAAAATTTCTCTTATTAATAAAAAGAAATCCATTTCTCCTTAATATCATCCACATAGCTTCAAAATCCCACTCCTGACAATTGGACTTTATTGTCCAAAGATAACCAAATTGTCCAACGATTTGATTATGGGAAAAACAATCCCACTCTAGGCCACCGACAATCGGTTTACAATACGTATAAATATTTTATGGTTTGACATATCCACCATAGTTTGACCTTAACGCTAAACCGTAACTATTTACCCCTATATAAGAAAGTCTAAGACAGTCGTTTACTCACTTGACACTTTCAAGACCTCCAACATAAATCACTCAAAAGGAAAGAAAAACTTTCATAATTATTAGATCGCTACCCTAGGACGCTAGGTCCAATCAAGATCTTCCTATCTCCAAATTGTACCATGAAATGCACATGCAAATTCCCCTTACATTTACACCTGTTATAACTACCCAAAATAACACAAAGCTTGAATTGCAAAAAACTATTCACTTCAATATATTGTGTCGATGATCGCACAAGAGGATCTTTCACCTTCAAACGATTGAAATATATCATGTAGTTGGAGAGTAGAGTATCACATTGGCTCCCCATATCACTTTCCCTAGGATGAGAAAATGCATATACATCTAGCAGGGAGCATAGTACACGATTATCCCTTGTATCCTTCTTTTCATCGTCTTTTACATCACTATTGTACATATGTATTGGCTTGTTTCCAATTCGTGATGATTTTCCACTCCTCATCCAAGTTGATCTTTTCCAAACAAATTTTCAGAATTTTACTTTCACTTTATATGATTATTTCCTTCCTTTACTCACATTTCAAATACTTTCTTACAAACAACTACTGGAAATGGTTACTCTTATTCCACATTACCACACACAATTCCGCCACCCTACATACAGCTCTTTAATTTCTTTCTACTTTCACTTCCTCCATATAATTGACAAATCAAATACCTTAAGCAACGTAACTTTGCTTCTTGCTCACCTTCCCCTTTCCACATATTACTCCTCAACTGCACCCCTTTCGGCGTTTACATCGCATCTTACTTGCTCACGTGTGATTGCTAGTAATAAAATACTAGCAATCTCATGTGTTTCATGAGATGTGAACGGTATATGCTATTTGATTTAGAGGTATAGTTATTATTTTTGTAGTTGATGTTGATTAGAGGTGTGATTGTTTTCATTAAGTGTAGAAATATAGATGGGCCACTTAATTTTAAGGTTGTTTATATATTTCAAAGTTGTTATAAATTCGTACATGAATACATTTGATACCGTTTTCAATAGTTAATTTATTTTATAGTTGATGTGGTATGTATTTAATTTGGCTTTATTGTGTTAGTTGTGCATCGATTGTTTGGTTGGTGTTTTGTTGGAAAAACATTTATTGTACAATTGATAATGTGTGTGATTGAAAGTTGTAGTGTAGGAATTTAGTTGAAATGTTGTATGTGTACATTTAATTATGTTACAGATTCATACATTTAAAGTTGCTTTTCATATTTGAAAACATAAAAAAATGAAGATATACGTACACATAATGAGACATGTATACATTTGCAGTATTTATATCATGAATGGTAGCCTTTAGTGGGCAATTTTAGTTTCAATAAACATGATTACATTTGATACCCCTTGAACGACAGTGTCGGTTTGGATAGAAGAAGTGTTGAGTATAGTAGTAGTGGAGGTGTTATCAAAGCAGAGGGTAGTATTTACGATGGGTTGAGTGATAGTAGTCTTGCTTCCTCCTTTCTTCTTGCTCCGAGTGTTGGTACGTGCGCCATATTTGAGTATCTCTTGAATGAAAAAGCAGGTGAAATGTGTAGATTTGTAAGCGAGGGAACTCTAGAGAAAGTGTGAATGTCAAACCTTGCCTTTTAGTGGTTCCAATGTTGATGATTGCTCTGTGCAAAGTAAGTCCCTGTGACTTGTGGATAGTTAATCCCCATGCCATTTTAATCGACAATTGTCTTCGATTCCCTCTCGAAATAGGGGGTATGGGAATATGTAATGTTATCCCGATACACTCTTCCAAAGCTTCCTTGCCCAATTTCGTAACACTGGTTGCAAATCTATGGGTTGACGCAAGCCTCGTGAATGGTGCCACAGGAACAATCACCAACATTGTCTACGACACATCAATACAACTAGATTCATGAAGACCTAGTTCATGTTAAAGGATCTTGAAAGTCTGTGTTGGGCAATTGTGTAGATACGTGTGTGACAGTATATAAGTAAGAGCATTATTTTGAACATTGGGTGTGGGAAGAGGTTGCAATGATTTTAAAATTGAAGGGGGCATGGACACACTTGGGAAATATAACCACAAAAGGCCTGACGCCCTGTCATACCATAAAGCACAGGATGTTCTGCTAAGGTTCTAGATGATGAGCTATAGTGTTGACACCCAAAAGACTCGAAGACCGGTGACCCCCATAAAAAGAGGATGCGATATAGAACTGTTTGGTATTGGACTGATGTTTGTATGTTTGTAATGGAATTCTGGAAATGTTGTTGAGGACATTGCTCTCTCCCTAATGTGTTGCATGGCACCAAAGAGATGGAGTGTCGAAGGAGCGGGAACGGCAAGGGAATTCTCCACTTAGGAGATTAAGGGAGTTTAAGAGGATCAAAGATCGCATGCAAATTAAGGCATAAAATGTAAAGGGACTTCAATGATACCAAAAATCCCTCATTCTCATTCATGGTTTTTGTTAAGTAGTATTAAAGGGTTTGTTGGTTAGACCTATATTTTTTGATGCAAATGTCTCGTGTTCCATCTTTACCATATGCAACATTTGTTCTAAAGTTCACAGATCAAAATTTTGCTGTACCAAGGCATTCCTGGGAGCTAACACATCCCAACTCTAATCTACGTTGAGCATTGCCTAATTCTAGAGTTTCCACTAGCATTAAGGAGAGCCCTTAAATTTGGTGGAGGGCATGTGTAACCATAGCGCTGAAGTGTGAAAAGAGAAAAGCAAGGTCGAAAATTGAGCGAAAGAAATGAGTGTAAGAAATTGAAGAGGGATGGGGATACCTTCTTCAAAATGACCTTGTTTAAATTCTGAAAGCCACGGTACTCCTGAATGCGCTTGGTCCGTGAGCCCACCAGCTGTTCCCTCTCTTTTTCCACATTGGAAGGAAGCATAGCGCCTGCGTACACAATTCCAAAGGACCCTTCTCCCAGTCGCTCCCCGAGAGAAAAATTTGTCCTCTTGAAATTTCTACGCTTGAGAAGAAGATGATCGAAGAGGAATTGCAGGGGAGCAAAGATATAGGCATCCAACGCACCGATGAGGACGCCAGGTGGAGCCGTCCCGTAAATCCATCCACCAAACAACGTCCCCACAACAACCCATCGCTGATTGTCAGGAAAATCACCCATTAAATTTCCTGCAATCCATGTCAATTTCTGTTGCATTACGCCCACCATCTCTATCTCCATCTACCCACTGCACTTTACAAGGATATTCTTCTTTTTAGATTGTCGGATCGGATTCCTTGCTCTCAACATCATTCTTATTCTCGCCCTGCTCCTCAAAAGTGGGCATGCAACTGGAGTTCACCCTGATAAAAATAGTAAAAACAACATTAAAAAAGTAAAAACGTCACAACCCATGTCCAAACTCACAAACACAACAAAAACGAAAACGTCCGAGGACGTCAAATTTAACACACCATAGAAGCGTCCTAAGAGCCTTTCCCATAGGGGAACACCTTTTGCGTGATAAAATAAAATATTTAGATAAGCTTGAAAGATGTATTTTAAATAAATTAAGATTGGTCGAGATAATTATTGAGGTTTCTTACGTTCACCCTTCGTGAAGAAATAATTTTTTTAAAGAATTTTAAACATTTTAAAATTTAATATATTAAACTAAATGTTAATTAAATGTTAGGAGTAATGTTATTAAAATACCATTTAATTAGATTGGATTGGTGGAAAAATATGTTGGCTTATATTTTTATTAAATATTGGTAATCAACAATAAAAATAATGATTTATTTTCTTGTTGAGTAAATATAAATGAAAAATGCAATGAACTTTTTAATTTTAAATTAATGTTTGTTTAATATTCTATTTAGTTGTCAAAAATAGAAAAGAGAAAATAGACTTTATTCAACTATTTATTTGTTATTTTAAATCATGTAATACATTCTTCATTTTTGTGTATTTTTATACATAACTCCGTGTTCTTACACTCGGAAGGAGTTCGAAAAATCTTTTAATTCTTATTGTAAAGTATATTATTTATTATAAATATTAGTATCACTTATATATATATATATATATATATATATATATATATATATATATATATATATCTCAAGCCCTATTTCAAACCCTAAATAAAAATAAATACAAAATATATTTAGTTCATAACAAACCAATATTCAAAAAAACTAATTAAATCAATAATTATAGTTTAAAACACAACTCAATATTTGAGACGTCTATACTAGTTATTTTCTATTAGGATAAATACCTCTAATCCACTTTTTTTTATTAAATTTATTTTTGTATAGAGTAGATGTATATAATGTTATTTTCGACTTAGAATAAGAAATGAGGGTATCCATTCTACCAAATTCACCTAAGACATGATCTCAACCTCATTCCTTATTTTTATATCCTTGAGACACTTACTTTAATAAATGACTCAACAATACCTTTTATATTATATTTAACTAAAAATTACTTGATTTTCCTTCTCTTTTGTATATATATAATTTTAACATTTAAATTATTTTTACCGATCATTATAATACTCATGGTTGGCATCATTGGCGAATTGGTCGGGAAATGTATGGTGATGGATTGAGTATGGCCCAATGGTTTCATAATTCCTTTTCTCATGTGGTATGTCTCTTCATATCCTAACACTTTTTTATTAAATTATTTATTATTTAAATTTAAGAAACCCGCAATCCAGACTGCAGACGAGGAATCTTTCAACTCTATACGCATCGACACTGAGAGATCAAACAATTTTTGCCACGGATCCATTCAATTTTTTCCCACACGTATCTTGATTCGTACGGCGGGTGTCTGTCAAAAGTTTCACAATAAAACCGCCACTATTTTTAAATGAAGAAAAAAACCACCAAAGAATTCCACCAAGTTGACGTTAAAGAAATTTAGCTATTTTCCACCCTGCCGCGTGTGTTGGCTATTTCTTTTGACGGCAAACGAATGTGTTTTTAAGCCCTTTAAATCAAAGTCAAATGTGGCTGTATTTTTCACGCCCTATTGAAATTACGACATCCTACGTTGCCACATTTGCCACTTGCAACAAATCTGATTTTTATGCTTCGAATCATTAGGTTTACTTGCTGCCTCAATTGTTACATGCGTCTTGCGTATGACGGTCATTTTTTATATAGATTTATAAATAAATTAACAATTGCACATGAGTTGTAATTTACGTTGGAGTGTATAACAATTTTTAGTTTGTTGGAGTTGTAATTTGCGATGAAATGTATGTTATCTTAAAATGTTTGATGTTTGTGTGATGGGAAGGAGAGAACAATGTAGTGAGTTGTCACTGCCTATTATGCCTTGACAGATGTCCATATGTTGTTGCAAAGTTCTTATTTCCATGAGTATCATCACAAAAGTGATCTGATATCGATAAATATCTGTTTGTTTCATTTGATAGAACAATCACAATGGCTCTTGAAGATGACCATGTTTTCTATAAGTTGTAATTATGATATTTACCAAAAATATATCACGTTTCATCATTTATTCGAACACTTGGCTTTTATATACTAAATCTCCTATTTTGGCATTTAAATGTTCCCAAGGTGTATTCAATAACCCCATTTTGTGAATATCCTTACCAACGTATGGTGAAGACTGACCCCAAAGGGAGTATTGACCATTGGATGAGAGAAATGTGTTGTTCTAGGCTAGGGATTGGCATTTTCCATCACTCTTCTAACTCCGTTGTAGAGTTTTTCCAAAATTATAAATGCAACCTTGAAAATCCAAACACGCTTGTATGTCGACTTCAACAATAATCTCAAGCCATGAAAGATGTAAACATCATCAAAGTGAGAAACAATTTCATACAAAATGGTTGCAAGACAGATAACAATAGTATTTGTGCAATGATTGGGAGACCCACGTTAGTTTAAGTTCATCAACTCATATTTGAGAAAAATGCCAAAATTGGCACAATGTAACCATAGATGTCGTAAGGTTAACATTTTGAATCAAAAGAAAAATACAATAACATAGACCCGTGGGGTAGATAGATATACCCCATGGATGACCTAGGTGCAGTCAACAAAAGAAAAGAAAGAAATGCTTTCCCAATTACAAACACCGAGAGTACTTCAACCAAGATGGTTTTGGTCAGAACAATCAATTACCATTATCGGTACCATTAAAAAATGATTACATCGCTGCTGTGAAAAAAGAGAGCTTTGAAAATGAGAATATTGAATAAAAGAAAGACAGAGAGACCAACAATCATCAGAATGTCGCACTACCAAACCCCAAGCCATCTAGAGAAATCTCAAAAAAGCTCACCTCTAGGCCATCAACTTGAAATCCTAACGAAAGATATTCGTCAAGAGTAAGGTCTCCAATGCGCCTCACATTATAAAAGCCCTGGAAAATGAAGGAAATAAGTTAGGATGGTCTACAAACAAAATAGTTGTTTGAGTGCCAGGTCTCCAATGTGCCTCGCATTATGTAATCCCTGAAACAAGGATCATAAAAAAGAAAAGTTAGAATGGGCGAGAAGCAAAATATAATTGTTTTATTGTGTTTTCGAATGAGAGAAATTGATTTATCGTCATGTTAATTATTAGAAGTGTGTGCATTTGACAATAATGAAAGTATACCTTGAGTAGATGAATATCAAACCACCATTAATAAATATCATACCGCTCCTTGGCCAATGACATTATACCTTGGATGAATACGTAGATTATATGCAAGTGTAAGTTAAATCCTCCTTGGATGATGTGTGTTATCGAGTTGCTTCCCTTTTGAATGCAAACTAACACACGAGGATATTATCATTAATTTTAATCCCACATGGATGGCGAAACAAGTACTCCCTACCAAGATGTTCTATAAATAGTAATGTCATTATGATGACATAATTCACGAGCCACGTGGTCAGCACATAATGAACTATTCTTTCACCTTTTACTAAAGAATACCGTGTGTGGGCCACCAAAAGCGGCATACGCCTATTTTTGGAGCCTTCTCTGCACTTCTGTAGAGGGGCCGACATATAAAAATAAATTCATAGGTGCTGCAGATTCAAAGCTTGATTAGATTTTCTACTCTGCAGGTGTTTTCTCGACATCTAATACCTGGAGCTTTCACTGTATGTCATTTTGTGTTTTGGTTTTTCTTTAGATGGTTGATAATATCTGGCTGATTAAAGCTTTCATGATTTTGTCTTCCGCGTCTATGATGGGCGATTTTTGTGACAAACATACCTGGTTTTTATTATTTTGAAGCTCCATCATAATTTAATCTATGATGTCCAATGAGAGATGGAAACCATTCTTGAATGGATATAATTTTAGATCCAACAAATTTTCTGAAATACTAATCTCTAATGCTTGTTGATGCATACATGTTCTTCTATGTTGAGCTATTTGAGTCATAACTGTGGTTTTGAGCTAAAATTTGATGGTAGAAAGTATAATGGCTCTCATCTCTTCTGCATTCCACAAAATACGAGCATTCTTTTCCTCTCATTTATGCCATTGAACAACTCCACATAGACTTTGTGCATCCTGTGTATAATTTGCATGTTTGGTTATAAATTAGTCTAGTTTGAGAGCACTTGGAGGATTGAATCCGATCGAGGTCAGACAGTGAAAAGATATAGAAAGGGATGAAGTGGGCCGTGTGCTCTTGCAAAAACTGTTGGCACTTCTCTGGCTGAGAGAATTCCCAGATGCTTCCATCCAAAATCTCGGAAATATTTGTATGCCTAAATGTCTTCCAAGTTTTAGCATTGAAAAAATTGAGAGATTTGCTAGCAACGTTGAAACAGGGCGTTGATATCAATCTTCAGATCATGAGACAACTTTTAAACAAATATGAACTTAAAAAATAGAAAAGAAAAACATACCTTCTCATCTATTATGATATAGTTGTCATGAAAAATTACAACGCATGCCCATCTTTAGTCACCTGTAACAAATTCAAAACAACGTCAGGGTTTGTGAAAATACACAAAAAAAAATTGAACAAACAATGAATTATGATATGAGGAGAGACATTGAAAATGACAGAATGCACCACAGAATGAAAACCATAAGTTACCTGAACATCAAATTCAACAAAATCTACACCATTTTTGCAGCTTGCACCAAATATTTTATGGTATTTTCCATAACAGAAGGTCTACCCTTAGGATTTTCTCCACTGATAATAACTTTGTTTTTGCCGAACCACGATGACCTACAACAGTGAGCAAGTCTTGCCCACCTTCTAGTTTATTATCTGTTTGCGGCACAAAGTACAAACATCATCAAAATTGAATTTGACTGTGTATATTGCAAGATTGCAACTAAGAAGGAAATGATTTCTCTTATTACAAAGTCAAGAATGGACAATTGGATTGAAGATTATATACAATCTAAAAATCTAAAAAGCGAGATAAACATTGTAGCCTAAAAAAATCTAAAGTAGAACAATCAAATCTTAGATATTATTATAGGAAATATCTAAAATTTGTGGATATCTAAGATAAGACTGTAAAAAAAATCTAAAATCCGGCAACCTATAAAATTAAGACTGCCGAATTTGACACTTTCCAGCTAAGGCTTCTTCAAAGGTGGACGCCTACCGCGAATTATACAAATAGAATTTTAAAAAGTTAAATATATGTATAATATTTATTTATATATTTTGTTAACAGTATAAAAATAACATTGTTTTACATTTTTGAAAGGTAATATTTGGAAATGGCCTATCACCTAAAACTTGTTTGACAGGCATAGGTGGCCACAAATTTAACCCTCGACTCGACGCATTTTCAAGTGTTCAATGTGTTGGTTATAAAATTGATTATTCATGCATTTCTTTTTCTTGTTTTTAGACTCCTTGCTTGGTTATTTAAAGTCTAGATATGGAAAGTGGTTTTGCCTTGATAATGATGTGCATTAACCATGTAATATATGTATTAATGTAATATAACATAATCAAATTTTATTATAGATTAGTAATTTCATGCAAATGGTGCACTTGAGATGTCGAAGGTGATGCATAAAGAAAGTTGAATTAAAGAAGTGAAACATTGCAAGAGGAAGAAATGTGTGTTAAAAACATTTGAATGGATGGATGTCGATCGAGACAACTAGAAGAGATGTTAACCCATATGTTGATGTGTGCGGACATATGTAGCCTACACCATTTATCCATTTGGAGAGTTGACCACCACAATGTTTGACCACCGCAATGTTTAACCACCACATGCAAAGCAAAACAGTGGGCGAGTTCAGAGAAGATGCAAAGTCAAGTGATTCCATCAATGGTGCGAGGAGTTTTCGGATGTATGCAAGTTTAAATCGTAATATTCAATACGGGAATGATGATGTAATATGATGTCGATCTCGGAGGATTCATAATGCAAAGATTGATGCACGTTTGTCACATTCTAAAATTGGTCATTTATTATTTGATACATTTGGAGAACTGGATGAAGGTGGCCGCCATAGAGATAACGTGATATTGATTGATTGATTTTGTTTGATTAACATTTTGATATGTTTTTAATAAAAACATGTGTTTTCAGTAATTAAACAATTATTTGATGATTATTATTAAATGTTGAATTACAGTTATGGATTATTGTTAGAAATAACATGTTTTTTATTAATAGAAAGTTGATTTATTATTTTGGACATGTAATGCACTTGGTATTGTTGTTTGTGCATGTTAATATTAACTTATATTTTTCTTTGGAGTGTTTAATTGAGGGAAAGACATATTTTGAATTGATTTAAAATAATAAATTTGAGTTACACTACACCATGATGGAAACCAATACTTGAACATGGGTGATAATGGTTGAACATTGAATATTTAATAATAGTAAATCTTACATGTCATGATGTGATTGGGTGTTGTCATGTCAAAATTAAATAATCACTAGGTAGTCCTATGACAACTATCAAGTTGTACTATGACAACTATTGGGTGTTGTGTAATCAAGACTCTATGTCCACTATTGAACCATGATCAAGTATTGGTTCATCTCCCTATTCAACATGGGAATACCCGCAACATAGGAAAATAAATGCAACAATTGGGGATTTTTATTCAAAAATTATTTTCCTACGTCAAAACAAAACACACCATGGGAGGAGGACAACATTAGAAAATAGGAGAGGGAGACGTTTGAATGAGGAGACTATCATAAAGTAGTGGATAATTTTTTTGTTTAAGAGAAAAGGAAAGGAGGGAGTTAAATGCGAGGTGTAAACTGGAGAGGATAAAATAAATAGAAAAAAAAGACCAAGTGCGGAGGAAAATAATTTAAAGAAAACAATAACACTGAGGGGATGTCCAAAGAAGGAGGAAGGGGGAAATTAGGGAGGATAACAAGAGGAAAACATACAACAAGAAGAGGAATATAGACAACAACACTTGGAAGAACAAACTTTCAAGGTTGAGATCAGGGAACCTGCTTGGTAGGAGGAGTATTTAGCTCAAAGTTCGAAACCAAGTACACATAAACTCTTGATTTCATATAAGTATTGATATGATAACTAGAAAGCTAAATAAGAAGAATATAGTGAATATAATGATTTTATAATTAGAATACAAACTAGAAGAATAGAATGTATATAATGATCTTATAATTAGAATGCAAACTAGAGGAATATACTCGAATACAAAAATCAATTATTTAGAATGAACTAAATGATTTGATACACGTAAAACCGAATAGGAAGAATATAACGAATATTATGATCGATAATTATAATGCTAAAATGGGAGGAATGGTACCCCAAATGCATACCTAGAGAACTAGATACACGTAGGTTTCTTAAGAGATTTAAAGGATATTGATACATGTGCATGGTTTAATTTTTCCCCTCCATTGTCATGTTACTCCCAATTTTTTTCTTTTCAATTTTCACCCACACAATTAGGGATTCCACGGTCAAAGCTTAATGCCAAGGTGCGAGATTTAAGTTGGAGCTCGTTCCATGCACCTAATGTTAGCTTGCCATGAATTTGAGAAATTCTGAGTTAATCTCTAAGTGGGGATTTTTAATTCCACACTCCTTAGGTGAATATCATCCTTGTATTTAAAACCATACACAAATACCTAACTAACTACCCCCAAGTGCCTTTTTGCCAACTTGTTCGAGTAGTAGTGACTGGGTTTGATGAATAAAATAAAAGTTTGTGTCAGCGACTTGGTAGGTAAGGGAGAGGAGCCAATGGTTGTGCACCTTAAGTTGAGGGGTGTACAACAACCATATAAATATCATAATTTTTTAAAATACCCTTTGATTGATTTTGTTATTTTTATCTAAATATTTTCTTTCAAGCATTTATATTGTATGGAAAGTGGTTTTTTAAGGTATTTAAATCAAGTAGTTTTCCATACAAAGAAATTTAGGGTGGACCATTTGTAGGGCATTATGTCATGCATTTTTTCCCACTTATGTGGCATCATTTGATTGGGTGATTGTTTGATGTGACACATTTCATTGACTACTTTTTTTCAAATTTTAAATGAGAAAGTGGCATTTACTAGTCCCTAACTTTACATCTACCCTCACAATTATTGGTCTATGCTCAAATGGCGATCGCATCCTCTCCCATATGATTTGAAATGATCAACCAACATAAAGTGCAATGGAAAATATAAACTTTGATAGCTCGGAAAAAGAAGTTTGTCTAACATATATACACATGAGCTCAATTGAATTGGGTATGAGTTTTGCAACATTACCTTATAAAGCTCACTTTGAATTAAGTGACCTAAATTAGTTATAACCAAAATAATTGGAGTTATCCCCAATCCATTTTAAAAATAATTTCCCTTAATGATATATTTGCCAATCTGGGGTTTTAATCGAATATATTATATGAAATGATATTTTCTTTACAAGCATAATATTGTCACCTAATGAAAAAATGTCATTTATCTAAAATGTGTGATTGGCATTGTGATTCTTTTTACAAGAGTTCTCATCACCGCAATATTATCAGCAATGAATTTAATTTTTTTTTTGCATAAAGCGACGCATTCACACAAGACTTGAAATAAACAAAAATATTCTATTGACCAACTTACTATTTGACCTTGTTTTGAATACTATCATACACATGTAAGATCTCTCTTTCTTTGTTTCGATACTCATTACTACATCTTTTCTTTTCCTTCTAATGATGTCCTTTCTCATATTCTCGACAACACTTGCACATGCACAAACAACAATACCTAGTGCATTAAATGTCTAATATAATAAGTCAACTTTCAATAAATTAGAAACAACATGTTTTTATTAACACTAGTCCATAGCTATAACATTTAGTATTTCGTCACTTACACCATCTAGTTCCTATTTAATTACTAAAAATAAATGTTTTCATCCAAAACACTTTGTAATGCTAATCAAACAAAGTTAATCGATAATAATATATTGTCTTTATGCCACCACCACCACCTAGTTCTCAAAAACATTCCAAAATAAAAAAATGTTCTGCTTTCAAGATGTGACACCCTTTCCCTCTAAGAGGAAGCATCGTCCTAATGATTATTAATATTATAAAAGTAAAGCAACTAATGGAAAAAATGTGGGTATGATCTATGGACTTCTTCGTATTCCTCCCAAGTAGCACTCTCTTCTAAATATTGGTCCCGCTAGACCTTGCCGAGAGACTTCCTTGTTTCACAAGCAAAGCTTGTGAACCTCAAACACGATTAGGGTTCAACCGGAAGAACTCCCGGATCCTCTTCCTGAAGATATTTTCAATCGATAACATGAGACACATGAGAATGATATCTTTTCAATAAAGACACATGAAAAAAATTGTGCAACCGAGATAGAGTTGGAGGTAATGCAAGTCTATATGCCACTGGGTTGACCACTTCGAGAACATCAAATGGCCCAACATAACAAGGTGCTAGTTTGGAAGACTTTCCAAACTTGATAGAACTCTTTTTTGGTCTAACTCTTAGAAAAAATTTATCACCTACTTCGAACTCTCTAAGAGTCTATTTTCTATCCACATAACTTTTATGCCTATCTATTTCCTCAAATAAGTGCTACCTAATCATTTTTAGCTACTTTTCCACATCCTTAAGAATTTTAAGGCCTATAACCTTGCTATCTTCAACACAATCCCAAATGATAGGTGTTCAACATTTTCTTCCATGTGTAGCCTCAAAAGGGGCCATACCTAATGTCAAATGGAATGAGTTGTCGTTAGAAAACTTAACCAATGGTAAGTAATCTTCCCATTTGTATTGTGTATCCAAAATGCATCCGAAGCATGTCTTCTAGAACTTGGTTCACCCTTTCTATTTTACCATCAGTCTCTGGGTGATAAGTAGTACTAAAATTCAATTTGGTTCTCAAGGAAGAGTATAATTTTTCTTAAACCTTCGTGTCATAGGTGTATCTTTATAAGATATCATATTTTTGGTACTTCATGTAACAAGAAAATCATCTTTCAAATTCTTCGAAAGAAATGGGCTACGTTCATGAGTTTATTTACAACCACCAATATAATGTCATGTTTTTTCTTGGACATTGGAAGTCCTTAAACAAAATCCATACTTATGACCTTCCATTTCCATTTGAGAGGTTCATGTGGGTATATTAACCCAATTGGATGCACATGTTCAACTTTCACTTGCTGACACTCCAAACATATTGAAACAAAATTTGAAACATCTTTTTAATCCCCAACCAAAAATACAATGGCTTGAGATCAACCACCATCTTCATCACTCCAAAGTGACTTGAAGAAGGAGTGTTGTGTGCCTCCTCCAATACTAGGGTCCTCAATCCATCGAGGTCGGTACATATATTTTATTGTGGAATCGAATAATTCTAGTTCTTTCAAACTAGTAACCCTCATATCTACAATCCTAGTTATCGCCTCCGATGTGGATTTGAACTTCTTATAAAGAGTGTATGAAGATAGCTTACTCAAAATCTATTATTTGAAAGTGGTCCTCATTGAGGCCATGGTCGCAATGTGTCGTCTTCTACTAAGGGCATCCACAACTTAGTTTTCCTTTCCCTTAATATAGCTTATATCAAAATCATATTCACTTAAAAATTCTAACCAATGTCGTAGTCATACATTCAAGTTTGGTTGAGTAAATATATACTGCAATCTTGAATGATCTATCTTGAGCGCAAAAGGCTTACCCAAAAGGTAATGACTCCACATCTACAAAGCATGTACTATTAGGTAATGCGAATTCAACTCCCTTTCCTAATCTTCCTCGAGACTTTATAATGTTAATCGAAAAAACTATTTTGAGAAATTTTATTGAATAGTTCATATGCCTTGTGTATGCTTCCACATTTTGCATATATGTCCATGCCCTTTTCTAAAGCTCCCATTTAGACACCGGCTAGAGGATGCTAAAAAAGGTAATGGAGTCTCAAGCATAGACTTGGCAAATGCATTTACATGAAAATTTCCAAAGTTTTTTAAACAAACCCATCTTATGCATATCTTGTAATCATTGTAGTCTATGAGATGACATCTCTGCTTTCAAGCATTTTGTCGATTATTTCATATGCCTTTTTCATGCTTCCACATTTTGCATACATATCTACAAGGGAACTTGCAATTACAACATCCGACAAAATTCCCTTCTCCGTTATGCTTTGGTGGATGTCTATGCCCTATTTCAAAACTCCTATTTTTCCAATGGACTAGGAATATATTAGCAAAGGTGAATTGGTTAGGTTGAACGCTTACTTTGGTTACATTTTTGAAACAAAATTAATACATGCTTAGTGAGATGTTTGTTTTCAACAATATACAATTATAACATCCGTGAGAAGAGGTTACAAATAACAAATGGGAAAAAATATTTACAAAATCGACATCTACAATATGCTAATCTAAAATTTTATCTCTACTAGTGTTTTATCCATGTAAAAAGCAGTAGCATTGTAAATTGGGTGAAACTAAATATCTTGATCCTAAATAAGTAAACATGTTAGATGGTGAAATAGCACAAAGATTCTCTACTTTAAACTAGAACTGTTCAAAACTTTATTCAATGGAAGAAGTTCCTTCTCCCAAAGATTACCACAAAGCTCTTCAAATTTCTACCATGTTACGGCGATCCTTAGATGACGGTGAGTTTAATTCAAAGTAATGGGAAAGGAATGCTCGAAAGCCCCTCAATTTAAATTTTCCCAGGGTTGAACCCACACCTTGGTCTTATACCGCTTGGCAATATGTTTTGCGTCTCCCTGTCTATTTCATCTTGAGGATGAGAAGGTACCTAATCCTTGCTGGTCCGCTACCACTTTTTTCTCTACCACTTTTTCCTCGACCAAACAATAAAACCCCTTTCCGCATCACATTTTGTTGGGTATTTAGACTTATCAACATAAAAGCATCCACAACACACTTACCACATATATATTCCTGCCTTGGCCGACAATTATCATGGAGTGGGTGGAAAGATGTTTTGTAGTAGCGTTGGCGTGTATACACAGGTTGGATGGGTCCGATACGCAACTAAAAGCTCGTTTAGAATTCAACCCTCAACCATATTTTCCACTAGGATTTATTTCTTGGAAAGGCGTCCTTCCCCATCTTGCAACTAACACACTAACGTCGCTCACTCAAGATTACAAAGTCCGGCAAAAATTACAGGCAATCAAATTGTGTTAAAATATAAAAAAGCCAACACTCGTAAATAGATAAATATATTTATTGTTGTCCATGACAAAAAATTTAGCTGGGAAAGACTTGCCAAAAATTGAAACTTTCTAACAAGCTCTCTTACAATGGGGAATGCCTCTCAGATAAAAATCATTTGACATAATCAGTGATATAATGCATATGCACGCACACATTCAATGTAACATATAATCTACATATATATATATTTGTTTATTTTCGTTAATGATAATCAATAAGTATGGAATAAGTAATATTCGATCGTATAATCAATCAATATGATCATATATTAGAGCATTACAAGGTTTAAATTTGATGGCCATGAGTGTCCATCAAACAATTGTTTCTTTGATCATAATTTTTAATATTTTCCACCAAATATATAAAACAATATTATTCGCCGATAGGCATTCTCTTTGAAGATGTCCCTGCTGGAAAGTGTCAAATTCCGGTGGATCCAATGTTTACATGTTGCCGGATTTTGGATATTTATAGTTGCAATAGTATTCACAATTAATATATTTGGTGAAATAGTGTGAGTTGTCTTGCATATTTATTTGCTAAAGCAATGTTTTTTGCTGAACAATGTTTGGAATTAATTTGGTGAAACAACATAAATGCAGAAGTAAATATCAAATATATTGTCACACTCAATTCCCTCCATAATAAATTTACAATCTAACCTCACCGGCATTGATTGCAACTCATGTGCAATTGCTAGTTACTAGCACACTTACCAAAAGGAGGTTCAATGTTACACCAATAGTAAAATATGAGGATTCATAAATTCATAGAAACGATTTTAAGATGTATTGAAAAGGTATGTTTAACATTGATAGTAAGACATGTAAGGCTTACAAAGTAGATGAAACAATTCAAAAATATGTATCTAATCTTGATAACAAGGCAATAAATATATGTATCATGCAACTAATCAACCATAGATATTGTCGTGCGATGGTGAGCTGCGTATTGACCAGGTTCCAGGATGGGTCCAAATGAAGGAATCTTTATGGGGCAGGGTAGAGAGTTGTAATGCGAAGAATGGCTTACCGTTGTATTCAGAAGGCACGCATTTTAAGACTGTATTTTGAAAGGTTGTGAAGAAATGTGGACTGGAAGTGACTATGTACTTCCAATTTTTGCATAGGGATATCAATCGTAGAATATTATACTATTTTATTTCGAATTGAGTAGACGCGTGTGACTGTGAGGGTAAAATCCGCAATCACATATTTCAACTTTTACTTCTAATTAACTGTATATAAAAACTATATTTTTGCGATATTTTAGCCTTCGCGGACGCTGAAAGTAATCGTATATAAATTTTGTTCCAAAAAAATGCGTTAACGTATTCTCCAGATCTAAAAAGTAACATTTACAATTTTTTGCTTGCGTATTGAACCATTTCAATTCAATACGCGCTACAGGCAGTTTCCAGATCCCATGACGCAGAATAATCTTCGTCAATAAACGCCCCAAGGTTCGACACATCCCAGTCAGGAGATACAGTGTCTTCAAATACCGCCAATTGACTGTAGTCCAGAAAATCGTCCTCAAACTGCCAGTTTTCAACAAACCCTTTTATCTCTGCACTTTCGTCGAAATCTAAAGAAGAATCGCAACCTTTCTCGTTTAGAGATGAGATTGCCTCAGCCTGGCCCTCTAAATTCACAACCGGACTAGGCGGTAACCCAAGCTCATCGTCAGAGGCCCCCAGCAGGTAGTCCAGATCAATCACGCCGTCCGTGGTTCCGTAGGCGCTGGTCATATCAGAGGCCAGAGAAGAATCCTTGCTTAATCTGGAGGAGCCCTGATATGATGTCGAACACGAACTTATGCCGATTTCTTCCCGAGACTTCTCATAACTCCGCTAACAACCTCATCTTGCAGTAATTTATCTACACATTCAATATCTTCGAATAGGTGGAGGATCTGTTGCTGACTTTCTCCGTGAAAACGTTTCGGAGAATTCGGCAAAGCCTCGACTTCGAGGCCGCGTTTCTTCAACAGTCCAGACATTATGATAGATATGCCGGCGAAAACAATTCGCACGAAAGACAGTTTACAGAGGTATTTTTATGAACAGAAATTTCGAAGGACACAGCCAGAATGAATGAAAGAATGAGGAGAAGTGAAGGCATATATACTGTGTATATGTCCGAAACGGCAGATCGTAAAGTGTGGTAGGAGGAAGAGATAGAAATTAGAATAGTTTACACGGCAGATATGAGTCATAGAGTGGTGCATGTCTTCCATTTCCGCATTAAAATATTAATAATGCATTGGTTTGTTGTGAATGGGTTCGCGATCCTCCGAACACGTTTCCAATCAGTAAAGTGAGCGGGCCCGCCGCCTGGTCTACACACAAATCCCATTAACTTGGCTATTACTTAGGTGCGTTTGAACATTAAAGTTTGGATAATTGCTTATCCTTATCGTTGGGGGTCAAAAGGAATATGGATTGAATGAATGAATGAAAGATTTTAATGAAGTTTATTAGGCCAAATAGTTTATGGGATCCAAAAATAAAATTAAATCAGCTAAATATATTAAAGAAAGGGGTTCAAAATTATTATTTCTATTTTTTCTTTGTTAATATTGAGCTTTCTATTATGGATTTTAGTTAAGTAATAGTTGTTTTTGCAATCTTATCCTCTTCAAAAAGGGTTGTGAGAGCTTCTGTTTTTAAAAAATCAACATAGCTCTTGTCACGGGGCTAGCTTTGAAGCGGAATTAACTAGCCAACGTGTGGCACCGAGACACTACATTTTTCACTCGCCTTAAAGGATCAAGCTACTCCGGTAGTCCCGGACTACGCCTTTCTCCATCTACAACCCATTCCCCAACAAAGATTCTCAACTATGCACAAGTGAACCCTTCCAACACCCTTCACATCTCGCCCATACAATCGCTCTCCAAGACCACTCGCCGAATGCCACGGCCGCCCATACAACCGCTTCGGGAGCTCTTAATATGCCTTCTTAGTTCACCCGAGGGAATGCACAACTCACGCCTCCAAGACTCATCACCGACTCACTCTAGGCATTGGCCGGCATTTCACACCGTGTCGAACATCCCACCGTTTCTACACAAGGCCACTAAGGAACATCACATGCCCCTATCTCATCATCCATCCATGAGTCTCGCTGAGTTGCCGCGCCATCGATCACCTACGCGTGCAGACCGACGGGGAAGTCCTCCTCTGAGTCCTTCCCGGTGTGAGCCTCTACTCACCCCGACTGCCGATCGCTCTGTCACCCAAGTCCACAACACCAAGGATCCTCGGGGAGCACTGCTTTCTCACCCTATTCCACGATAGCTCGCCATCCTTGTAGACCGCATCACATGCGGGTGAGGTACTCTGCTTCCTCGGCCGATCCAACCTCCTCCGATCTCGCCCCGATGCCATGGCCACTAACATCGGCGTGCCTACTCCTCGAGACACCCGTCTCGCGTCCGTGATCGCATTGACTTCTCAAGTCTCCGCCGTTGTCACCACCACACACCGCAACGGTATCCAAGATGTCCTCGACTCACCCACCATGTCGCACATCACCATGTGAACCATCCTCTGTCCACTTCCCGAGTCTCACCTCTGCTACCGCACCCACTCCGCATCCACACTTCCAGCGCACTCCGATACATCTATGTGAGCACTCGACTCATCTCATGCTGTAACCTCTCGCAAGGCCGAGGAGCTCACCACACTTAGCTCGCTCGCGTCCGAGTTACTTCTCCCCGTTTCAACCTCCGGGATCCCAGGCCTCACTCCATCACGCCTCTTGGCAAGTTTCCCACATGAACTCGCTTTCTAAGGATGTTGCCACCTTAAAGTTCTCCCCAAGTCCACCGTCACTTAACACCGAAGTCCCACCGCTAATCCACGATGCACATCACCGCATGGACATACTCCGCAAGGGTAGAGTATATCTCCAAGGTCTCGCCGAACACCCCATCCTCTCGAATGTCCAAAGCACCAAGTGTTCCACACTCCACTTGGTGGGGCCGTGAGTTCCCCCGTTGGTCTCAGTATTGTCCGCCATGCTCACTGGCTCTTTAGGCGTGCGCCGCACTCTCAACGCAAGGCCTCTATCGTCATAAGGTCTTCATGCTTCAAACCAACTCCCGCTCTGCCACCGCACGCCCACATGAGTTGCCTTGAACTCGCTCCGCATACATGGGCATGTTCTTCTCTCAAGACACCCCCGCACTGCTTCTAAGTGCAACCAACTTTGCTCACCAACCCGCCTCGCCTAAACCTTGATTCCCGAGGCATCCTTGGGCTCATAAAGCATGGTCCTTTCATATTCCCCCATGCACAACTCTTACTCACTCCATAGCCCTCAAGAGTTGCATTGGTGCGCCACCGGAACTTCCCTGAGGTCACCCATTTTTGCCCTACGCACTTAACTCACCCAACAGAGTTACATTGTACGCCACCGGAACTTCCCGAGAGGTCACCCATTTTCTGCTCGCGCACTTAACTCGCCCAACTCGCCTAGATCTTCTCAGAGCACATGCATGTGAGGTCGTCAACCCCAACCCATGCCTGACCAACCATTTGCCTCGGCCGGAGTCCTTCGGCTCCTGGATAGCGCCTCGTGCACTACCTCCTCGCAGATGGGGCCGCCCATCTGGGAGGCAAGGTCGCTCTGTGAGCATGGAGACGCACCCCCCTTATATTCTCCCCCACTTAAAGTGGCGACACCCACGGCGCCGATGCTAGACTTCACAAGCCTGCGCAAAGGATGCAAGGGGTTCGCAACACTTGGACAAAATGTAAATGCACTACTCACATGCAAATACACACGAACACTTCGGCCACCGCTGACATAACACAACCTGGTCTCTTCAACATCTCGCTGTGCTAACTCCCTGTGCTCGGGACAAAAAGTGCCAAATGCTCAACACCTCAGTCACTGTAGCTCCCTTCCACTGAAACTACACTTCACCAAACATCCAACACAATGTCTGATGGGATACCCCTTCTGCAATTCCCACAACCTCTTAGGAATTCTGCATGATGTACAAGCTTCCCTGCCAAGCTCTGAGCCCTTCTTGCACAACATTCACTGCATAACTCTGGAGAACCGCCAACCTCCATGCCGATTGACGAACCACTGCAAGGTTTCACTGCTGCTGAAACTGGTCACACCACGCTTCCACACGCAACACATGATATTCTCCAACTGATCTAGGGGCCTAACTTCACCGCAAATGCTGCCCTTGTTCAGCACTTCTACCAACACCATACCACCACTGTGTCTCTGATGCTGATCTTCTGGAAAACTCTTCACCAAGAATACCTCATTTCACTGCAACTTGACTGATCTACTCACCACCACTTTCAACCAACCAAGGCACTTCCGAAAACACAACTCTTGCTTTACTCCTAATGTAATGCCACTGCCACCATTGCCAACCTGAAATTCCGAGGTTTCGCAAAATTCACCACCGTGATTCTGCCAAGGGAGAGCCACTTTTTCCACTTCATGGCTCGAGTACCAACTTGATATCACTCGCAAACACTGCAATTCAGCCATCCACAATGTATAAGTTCTCACAACAACTTCTCGGGAGTCGCCGCTCTACTCGGTGCTTTCACACCTACCGAGGCTTTCGAGTCACTCGCCACCGCACTGGACTCTACCAAGTGTTATCCTTCACCCAAAACTGCTAGGAGTAAGTTCTACACCACCTCCCACGTGAACCGCCCATCAAAGTGACGTTACCTTTCACCCCCACACCGTATGCTTCCTGTTGCCTCCTCTACAACTGAGATCTGTTCAACCACTGGCCTTCTTCTCCCACGAAGTCTCTAGCAACCTGCACTGGCTTACTTGCATTGCACAAGCGCCAACTCTTGACACCTGCACGGGTCTACAACACCCTGATCACTGAACGCCATGCCGACCACCGTCGCAACTGCATGACTCCTTCCTCATCAACCCTCTGGTCTACAGCTGAGAAAGTTCACTGTCTTCATTCACTCCTCTATGACATCAATAAGGCTCAACTAGCCCTGATACTCCGCTGGATCACTCTAATCTGATGCTGCCCAGGCCCACACCAGTCTTCTTCTTAACTGGAACAACACTGCTCCACTTGATCCAGTTGTGTTGGTGTCCCGCCTTCCGATCGCCAACACCGTTGATTGCCAATCTTCACAAGACTCTCCTGATCCGATTCATCCAACAATCAACTCCCGCAAACATGCACGACTCTGCTCAGCCGCACATTAGGTTGGGCACTTCAATCTGACGCCGCTTCACAAACACACACCGCCTACTTCGTCGCTCCGCCCAACCGCGTTGGTGTCCCGCCCATCCGATCACCAACGATGTCGATTGTGTTGGCTCCCTAGTCTGCCACCTTGTTCTTCAATCAACATCCCACACGCCCGAAGTTGAGAGCTCTTTCGCCAACTACTCGCGTTGGTTTACACTCTGTCCCCAACTCCAAAGACTCGATGCTCATTGTGCTCTAGGTACCAAAGAGAGCATCACTTCAAATGCACTGACACCACCGATCACGCTGAGTATCAAGTACAACATTAACTCACAAGGTCCGATACCAAATACCACGGGCTAGCTTTAAAGCGAATTAACTAGCCAACGTGCGGCACCGAGACACTACTTTTTTCGCCGCCTTGTGAGGATCAAGCTACTCCAAAGTAGTCCCGCACTACGCCTTTCTCCATCTACAACTCATTCCCTAACCGCATCTCCAAATATGCACAAGTGAACTCTTCCAACACCCTTCACATCTCCCATACAACCGCTCTCCAAGACCACTCGCCAAATGCCACGGCCGCCCATATAACCGCCGGAGCTCTTAATATGCCTTCTTAGTTCACTCGAGGGAATGCACAACTCACGCCCAAGACTCATCATCGACCCACTCTAAGCCATGCCGCCGACACATTGTCGAACATCCCACTGCTTTCGCACAAGGCCACCGAGGAACATCACATGCCCCTATCTCTGTCATCCATCCATGAGTCTCGCTTCGAGCCGCCACTGGCCACCTACGCAGACCGACGGGAAGTCCTCCTCGAGTCCTTCCCGGGTGTGAACCTCTACTCACCCCGACTTGTTGACCGCTCTGTCACCCAAGTCCACAACACTAAGGATCCTCGCGGGGAGCACTGCTGTAGCTCACCATTCTCGTAGACCGCATCACACGCGGTGAGGTACTCATTTCCTCGGCTCGATCCAACCTCGATCTCGCCCGATGCCATGGCCACTAACATCGGGCGTGCCTACTCCTCGAGACACCCGTCGCGTCCGTATCGCATTGACTTCTCAAGTCTCGCCTTCACACACCACACCGCAACGGCATCCAAGATGTCCTCGACTCACCCCACCATGTCGCGCATCACCATGTGAACCATCCTCTCATCCACTTCCCGAGTCTCGGCCTCTCTACCGCACCCACTCCGCATCCACGCTTCCGGCGCACTCCGATACATCTATGTGAGCACTCGACTCATCTCGCGTTGTTTTAACCTCTGCGAAGGCCGAGGAGCTCACCACACTTGGCTCGCTCGCGTCCGAGTTACTTCTCCTCTGCTTCGACCTCCGATCCCGGCCTCACTCCATCACGCCTCTCAAGCTCGTTTCCCACATGAACTCGCTTGGTGAGGCTTCTAAGGACGCCGCCACCTTAAAGGTCTCCCCAAGTCCACTGTTACTTAACACCGAAGTCCCACCGCCGATCCACGATGCACATCACTGCATGGACATACTCCGCAAGGGTAGAGTATATCTCCAAGGTCCGATGAACACCCCATCCTCTCGAATGTCCAATGCACCAAGTGTTCCACACTCCACTTGGTGGAGTTGTGAGTTCCCCCGCAGTGGTCTATATTGTCTGTCATGCTCACTGGCTCTTTAGGCGTGCGCCGCACTCTCAACGCAAGGCCTCTATCGCATAAGGTCTTCATGCTTCAAACCAACTCCCGCCTCGCCACCGCATTGCCCACATGAGTCGCCCAACTCGCTCGCGTACATTGGGTATGTTCTTCGCTCAAGACACCCCGCATTGTTCCTAAGTGCAACCAACTTTGCTCACCAACCCGCCTCGCTAAACCTTGATTCCCGAGGCATCCTTGGGCTCATAAAGCATGGTCCTTTCATATTCCCCTATGCACAACTCTTACTCACTCCATAGCCCTTAAGAGTTGCATTGGTGTGCCACCGGAACTTCTCGGGAGGTCACCCATTTTTGCCTCGCGCTTACTCTCCCCAACAGAGTTACATTGGTGCGCCACCGGAACTTCCCGGGAGGTCACCCATTTTTACTGCGCGCTTAACTCGCCCAACTCGCCTGCATCTTCTATAGGCACATGCATGTGAGGTCGCTACCCCAACCCATGCCCGACCAACCGTTTGCCTTGGCCGGAGTCCCTCTAGCTCCCCGGATAGCGCCTCGTGTTCTACCCTCGCGCGGATGGTGTTTGCCCATCCCGGGAGGCTACGCTCTTTGAGCATGGAGACACACCCCCTTATAGCTACTCTAAATGCACTCATATGCTACACACTACATTAAGAAATGTCATTTTGTTTCCACATAACCCGACTCCGCAAAACCGACAAACTCTTTCAAACCATTCCTCTCTCAACATTGTCCATCTTCCTTTTCGCATTTAAGATGATACAAACTAATTTTAAAATATAATAAAATATTTAGATGAGGTTGTAAGATGTATTTTAAATGGATGGTTCATAATTATGAATGAGGTTTATTCTTTCATATTTAATGAAACAATGAATTGTTAATAAGAATTTTAAATAATTATGAATTTAGTATATTTTGCGGGGTTCATAATTATGAATGAGGTTTGATGGTTTTACACTTCATGAAACAATGAATTTTGTATTAAGAATTTTAAATAATTATAAATTTATCGATGAGTTTTTTAATATGAATTTTAAATAATTATAGATTTAATTTATTAAATTAAAATTTATTTAATTATTATGAGTAATATTATTAAATTTAATTAAATAAATATGTTTTATTTAAATGTAATGAAAATTATTTTAGTTTATATTTTTATTATATATTAGTAATTCATGATAAAAAAATAATACTACAACTTACACTATTATTATTATTAGTTTATATGGTTGGGTAACATCGATTATTTTTAATATTCGACTACAACTTACATAAATTTTCTTAATACTTTTTTATCTTAATTCATGATAAAAAAATGATTTTTTTTTAATAAAATATAAACGATAAATTTAATGATATTCTTTATTTTAAATTGATGTTTGTTTAAGATTATATGTAACTAATAAAAAATAGAGAAGAGAAAATGAAATTTATTCAATTACTTATTTGTAGTTTTAAATCATTTGTATATCTTTATTTTCATTTAAGATAAAAGACCTTGAATCTACATATATTTTTGTTTGCAATGAATTTATTTTTTGTAAGGAGTAGGTACATAAAATGTTATTTTAGACAAGTAGTGTCAAGGACTAAGGGGTATCTATTCTAACAAATTCTCCCGAGGTAGATCTCGACTTCATTCCTTATTTTAATATCCTTAGAATACATACTTCTATAAATGGTTGGGTAACATCGATTATTTTTAATATTAGACAACAACTTACATAAATTTTCTTAATACTTTTATCTTAATTATAATTAAATTTTAAAATTATAAATTCATATATATTTAAAATTTGAGCATATTAATCATTTTGACATTTAAATTATATTCTTAACTGTCATTGTAATACTCAAATTATAAAAGTTGCTGTAACCATGGTAAGTTGGCCATGGATTATGGCCCAATGGACTCAAAATTACTATTCTCATGTGATATGTCTCTCCATATCCTGACACTTTTTATTGGTTAAATGATTTATTATTTAAATGTAAGAAACGCACGATACAGAGTATTGACTATTTTCTATGGAATCTTTCAACTCTATACACATCCAGCGACCAAATATTTTCCGCCACCGCTGGCAATCGGCATAGGGAGCTTGTTTGTAATGCCTTCCTATTTCAAAATGAACAAAAATAAAACAAAGAATTCAACCATTTTCCACCCCGGTGCGTGCGTTGGCTATTTCTTTTGACCACAAACTAAAGTGTTTTTAAATGGCATCCATCAAAGTCAAATATGGCTGTATTTTTCACGACACTACTTATGAAAGATTTGAATATTCTATTCCCCATTGAAATTACGATGATCCCAGGTTATGTTATGCATCTAATCATTAGCTTTATGTCGATGCATTAATTGTATCATTAAAATAAGCATGATAAAAAATACATGCCCAAACCTAAAGTACGCGTTTTCAATTGTTAACTTCGTGGATTGTAAAATTGATTATTTATGCATTTATTTTTCGGATAGATGTGGAAAGTGGTTTTGTTTTAATTATGGTGTACATTAACCATATAATATACGTATTAATGTACTATAATACAATCAAAGTTAATTATAGAAAAATAGAAAAATTAGGAGTATAAAATAATTCATGTATTTGAAAAGGTTAGAAAATTAGGGTTTTAAGGGTGTTATTTATATAAATTTAGAGATAATCATCGCCATTAAACAATAGGAAACATGTCTAGAAAATAAGGTTTATGAAATCTAAAAAAATATTAAAAAGTGGAATTTTGAACAAGTTTGTATTTAAATGAGATAAGTACAACCATGATGCTATGATTCAAGGAATTGTAGGGCTCAAAATTAGCACAAATTGTGGCAATCTTAATCCTATGCTTCTAGGCTAAGAAAATATTGCTCTCTTTTCTAGAATTGATTATGTCATGGGGAAACCGCTCTCCTTCCTTCAAATCCCAATTTTGCATTTACACCTTGCAAAATATTTTAAAACTTAAGATAAAGTGGGATGCACTTCAAGGCTAGTCTCAATTTGATTTTGATGGAAAGCATGGTTTCAAAAGAACACACAAATAATATATTGATATGTAGGAGCCCCAACCCTTATACATTCAATGAAGGCAACATATAGTATATGTCATATGTTCTTCTCCAAATTCTTGAACTCTTCTTTGGGATGAGGATGCTTCATAAATAAAATAGATTTCTTACACATATGTATATATAAACTTAATATGAATGAATTCAAATAAGGACCTTACTAACACACATGCTAATACACATGCAAAAATGACCAATAAATAAGGTACAAAATCTCAAGACACATGAAGGTTAATTATAATAATTTTCCTTATCTCTAATTGGATACTCTAGACACCCCAAAATTACACACTAGTTCCTAGAACTATCCCAATTCATATCCTAGCTCATATCCCCTTACGATTGATTAATCAAATTAATTAATCATGTACATCCACCCCTTGATTAATTAAATTAGTTCATAGCACACTTTAGCTAAGTTAATTATCATTTATTAAACAAATGATTAATTAATTATCTTGCACATTATAGCTAATTAAATTAGTTACTTAATTAGGAAAATCCACATATTTTCCTAGTCAATTGCCACTTCATTTTCTTATTTAACTCAACTTGAATTCCACTTCCTCATTATAGTCAATCGCACTTGAACTACACTCCTCTGTCCCACTTAAACCGCACTTCTAAATTCCTAGAAATGAGGGGGTAATTGATCAGTACGTGCAATTCTATTGCCAGATGTAACTTTTGTTATTCCAAATGTCTATTGCCCCTTGAAATATGTAACTCCCAAAACCAATCTACTTTCTATTCTCGGTAAACAAAAAGTGGTGTTAGTTATAAATTCAAACTAAGAACTAAACCAAACTAGTTCCTAATCTAACACACCTATTATCTACCTCTGATTGAGCAGGATAAAAAGGGAGAAAGAATGTTATACATGCACTTTTCCTCTGAATATCCAAAGCTCTTCCCTTGTTGCTTTGGATGTGCTCAAGATAGTTTGTTGCAATGATTTGTGGAGTGATTTGGACAACACCTCCCCTTGTTGCTTGATGATTTTTCTTGATAGCTTGATGGATATGAAGGCTTTCTAGAGAGATTTGGGCAGCATATAGTTGCAATTTCATAAGCTAGTTTCCAAGAGGGCGGTGAGCCAAATTTATAGGTTGTGGGAGGAAGAATGAAGGGTGGAGATTGATCCATGTAAGATGTGGATCAATGGTGGAGAATTGGTGAGAAGGATGGAGAATTCTAGAATTAGATAATTCTAGAAATGTAGAAATGGAGGGAGGAAAATATATTTAAATTTTTGAATAAAAGGAGGGAAGTTTGGAGAGGCTTCTAGAAATAGAAGCCTCTAGATTTAGAGGTGGAACATTTGATTAGGCTAGGATTAGGTGAGATTAATTATGATTAGGGAAGTGATTTGATGGAGAATCTAGGTGTAGGATAGGTGTAGAGTAGGTGGTAGGTGAGTAGGAATTTTTAATTCCTAGAAAATAGATAATAGGGATTAATGATAGGATAATAAGATATTAATAATGGATTAAATGATTAAAGGATGAGATGGGATTATTGGGTGAATAAATGGAAATAAGTGAGGTATGATAATACGTATAATAATAATTAATCTCATGACTAATTATTATATGATTAGTGACGGGGTGATTAACATTGTATAATAAGTATGTTATTTGTTAAATTGGCATGTCAACATTTTACATGTCTACATTTCCCCCTCTTTGAAAGGTTATTGCGTAACAATGACCATTCAAAGAAAATATGATGGTGATGGTGATATGATGTGATGCCCCGTCGATGGGTTAGATGGGGAGAATCGATGCGGGTAACCTCTCGAAAAGAGGAGAGACTTAAGTTGGTGGATGAGTAAAGATTAGAGGATGTATAGGAGTAGGACTATAGGGTAAGAAGATTGGAAGATTCAAATGATTAGAAGATGTGAAGAATTGTATGACAGATTAGAGTATTAAGGATCAAGAGGATAAAAAGATTGGAGGATTCATAGGATTAGAAGATTTAAGGCATTGAATTAGATGATTAAAAGATTGAGGATTTGAAGGAATATGAGTAGAGGACTAGATGAGTAGGATATTGAAGGATTAAAGGAGTTGTTAGATTTTAGAATAAAGGATGCCCAAAACTAGGGTGAAGATATAGGATTAGAAGATGCTCTTGTCGGGGATTAGGTTTTGAAGAGTTTTGTAAATATAGGATGCCCTTGTCAAGGAGTACAAATTGATCATAGGATGCTTTGATCGGAAGGTGTTAGATTTTTGGGATGAAAGGGATCAATTTTGGATAATAGGATGGTTGATGAAGCAATGAGAAATAATATTTGATTGATTAATAAGAGGGTATTAGAAGATGCCCCAGCCAAGGGGTGAGAATATGAGATGTGGGCCTTGGATTTGATTGATGAAGAATTGATTGGATAGGGGCTAAGAAGGTTGGATAGTTAGTTGAGTGATGAATATGATAGGGCTAAAAGATGATGATGAAGGGGGTGTGTTACCATAAAGTGCCCACCGTGATCATCATTAGTAATTAGAGTTTAATGAGTGATAAAGCAAGGTGCGGAAGATAGAAAGACAATGATGGTTAAATTGCCGAATGTGGGTGTCCTCATATCATCACCATATGAATTCAAAAAAGAGGGTCCTCAGTATCATTGAACCGTGCAAAATAAAAAGAAACCAAAGGGGCCTCATATCATCGGCCATATGAAAAAAGGTAATTATTAAAACAAACATCCACAAATATGCATGCAGAAAAAGGGATGAAATGGAATTGGGATGTGGGTATGAAAATTGGTCGATTTGTGTGAGGTCTCTACAATTTTTAATTTTTTGGATGTTTACGATATATTTTTATTTTTTTTAGTTTTTACGATTTTAATTTTTTTTGGATTTTTACGATTTATTGGGTGATGGATAGGGAAATTTAGGAAGGGTACGAAGAAATGTGATGAAAAATAGGTAAACGAGGTGGAAGAACAACCACGTGGAGTGTTTTAGGGCATAACAAAGGTATAAACGGCCTCGGGGACCATTTGACAAGTCATTTTCACCGCGCCGATAGAGAGAGGAGATATTTTGAGAGAGAACAATGGCGTATGCAAGGATTGCACGATCATTGAGCGGACCGAGTGAAGAGTTTCCAAAGACCGATAGTCGATGGACTTGCGGTGAGTGCCTTGTGATTTTTATGGTTTTTAATTTCCGTGTTTTTGAGAATTTTTAGTGTTTAGGTAATTGTAGGCACTAAGGGGGTAGAAAGTGGAACCTATGCACTGAAATGGCACCTATGTGCCAATCGTGGAACCTATGCATCGTTGTAGAGGGGTAGGACAAAATGTGGCTCCTATGTGCCTAGGGAGAAACAATTTTGGTGCCTATGCACCCTGGGAGGGGGTATGGATTAGCGCGTATACTCTAGATTGGCGCCTATGCATAGATTTCAGCGCATGTGTAATGAATAATAACACTTATGCTGAGAGGGAAGAAAAGTGGTGCCTATGTGTCGAGTGGGAGAAATAAATGGTGCCTATGTCATAAAGTGGTGCCTATGATATGAAGTGACACCTATGTTGTGTTTTGGCGCCAATGAGGGAATAATGGCTCATATGCATGACTTAGGGTCTTTTGTATGGGTGAAATGATGGAAATAGGATAAATGATAGGTAGGGGCTAAGACTGTGATTTGATGTGTGTAGGTAGCATTGATATCGTGTTGGTTTAATATAGCTTATATCAAAATCATATTAACTTAAAAATTCTAACCAATGCCATTGTCATGCATTTAAGTTTGGTTGAGTGAATATATACTACAATCCTAAATGATCTGTCTAGAGCACAAAAGGCTTACCCAAAAGGTAATGCCTCCACATCTACAAAGCATGTACTATTAGGTAATGCATAATTCAACTCCCCTTTCCTAATCTTCCGAGACTTTATAATGTTAATCAAACAAAACTATTTTGAGGAATTTTATTCTATAGTTTTTGTTCCTTGTGTATGTTTCCACATTTTGCATACATGTCTAATAAGGTTCCTACAACTACATTTTTTAAAAATCAAATTTAAATTATATCGATGTCCATGGCCTTTTCTAAAGCTCTCATTTAAACATAGGTCAGGAGGATGCTAAAAAGGTAATGGAGTTTGGGTATAAACTTGCCAAATACATTTATGTGAAAATTTCCAATTTTTTTAAACAAATCCATCCGGAGCATATCTTGTAATCATTGTAGTATATGAGAACACATATATTTCAAGCATTTTGTCGATTAGTTCATATGTCTTATGCATGCTTCCACATTTTGCATACATATCTACAAAGGAACTTGCAACTACAACATCGACAAAATTCCTTCTCCATTATGCTTTGGTGGAAGTCGATGCCCTATTTCCAAAATCCTTTTTTTTCACGGACTAGGAATATGGTAAAGAAAGGTTAATTGGTCAAGTTGAACACTTGTTGGATACATTTTTTGAAACAGAGTTAATACATGCTTAGTGAGAATGTCTCTCTTCTCGTAATATACAATTGTGATATTAATGAGAAGAGGTTACGAATAAAAAATGGGAAAAATATTTACAAAATCCACATCTACAACATGCTTAACTAAAATTCAATCTCTAGCTAATGTTTTATCCATTTACATGTAAAAACACTAGTATTGTAAATTGGGTGAAACTAAATATCTTGATCCTAAATAAGTAAACATGTTAGTTGGTGAAATAGCATAAAGATTCTCTACTTTAAACTAGAATTGTTCAAAACTTTATTCAATGGAAGAAGTTCCTTCTCCGAAAGATTACCACAAAGCTCTTCAAATTTCTACCATGTTACAAAGGTTCTTAGATCACGTTGATTTCAATTTAGGGTAATGGGCAATGAAGGCTCAAAATCCCTCAAATTTAAATTTTCCTTGGGTTTAACCCACACCTTGGCCTTATACCGCTTGGCATTATGTTTTGTGTCTCCTGTCTATTTCATCTTGAGGGTGTGAAAGTGCCTAATTCTTGTTGGTCTCGCTACCATGTTTTTCTCTACCTTCATCACTTGACCAAAAATAAAACCCTTTTCGCATCACATTTTTTTAGGTATCAAACTTATCAACATAAAAGCATCCAAATCCCTCTATCCACAACACACTTACCACATATATATTCTTTCTTTGGCCAAAAATTATCATGGAGTAACTGGAAAGATGTTTTGTAGTATTGTTGGCATGTACACAGAGGTCAGACCAACTCGGATGGGTCCGATACCTACCTAAAAGCTCATTTAGAAGTCAACCCTCACACATATTTTCCACTAGGATTTATTTCTTGAAAGGTTTCGCCCCTTCTTGCAACCAAAACACTAACGTCACTCACTCAAGACTACAAAGTCGCAAAACATTACTAAGCAATCAAATAGCGATAAAATATCGAAATGCTTTTCGTTAGAAAGTATCTTTCTTTCTTATCCAAGAGCCGAGAACTCTAAAGAATTAATTTAAAAATTTATCAATCCCTTAAGAGCTTAGTTAGATATTCACCAAAAGGAAGGGGCGTAACAGAGTGGCTTCTAATTGATTAATGGATGATCGGCGATTGATTGATGATCTATATATGTAACCCGAATGGCCCAAATGAGTGGTTCGGTTGAATTTAGGGCATTCGCCATAACCCCAAAGACATCGACCTCATCGAGTTGGCGAGGTGGATCAATGTTGAAAATTCACCAAATAGCTAGTTTGCATATAGGTCTAGGGCCCCACCCCAATATAGAGAATGAAATTACACCTCCACCGGCCCCTTTATCTATATATGGGGTGGCTCAGGGAAATTCAAGTCAAGGTCGCCCTAAAGTCCCCAACCCGTATAATATCACTCCCAACTCCATTATTCCATCCCAACCATATATATAATATAGGTAGCGAGATCGTCATATAGAGTATAGATAGGGACCCTAGAAATGAATGGGTTGGCCTCTCTATCTACACATGACAAATTCCCCATATATCTAAATAGAGTCTAGAGGGCAAAGCAAGAGATGCCATAGATAGATAGGGCCCGAAGAGGGCCTATAAGATATATATATATATATATATATATATATATATATATATAGACACCACATCGCCTAGTTCTAAACATTTCCTAGAGCGACTTTAGATCTTAGACGAGCGCCTTTAGATCTTATCTTGGAGGTTTCACATGTAGTTATGCATTATTTAACTAGGAATCGATTTGATGAAACATTTTTATGCCGATGGCCCCTATCTAGTTCTATAGTTCGGGGTGGGGGGACCTGATCATTGGGATCATCCCTGTCCGTATGGTGCCATAGTGATCTATAGGGCCATAGTGATCTATAGGCATTCGTCGTGCCATATAGAATCTAGATGGAGGATAAAACTAGACTCTTAGCTTTATTCATGTTACATATGCAATCGTAGGCCACATGACTTCAATGGGGAGGGAACAAAGAGAAAGGTGGGATCGTGAGGGAATTGTTGAGGTGCAAGGGTTGGGGACTGTTCGGTCTAGACGACATGTAGTCGCCATATCTATAGAATTGTGCCCATATATGGATAGGCCTAGCCCCTATATAGAGAACTGCCTCAAGGTGCCCCCTTCATATATGTATCTAAAATATAAAGGGGCCCTCCTCGACACCTCTCTATCTAGGCCCCAACTCGTATGTCCCCTATATATAGATATGGCGAGAGCACCATAAATGGATAGCCCCCACCTCATATCATATCTAGATATGGGTCACCCCATAAACACTCGTAAATAGATAAATGTATTTATTGTTATCAATGACATAAAATCTTGCTAGGAAAGACTTGTCGGAAAAGATCAAAACTTTCCAACAAGCTCTCTTACAATGATAGGGAATGCCTCCGACATAAAAATCATTTGACATAATCGAAGATACACGTATGCTATGCGCACACACACACACACACACACACACACTCAATATAACATGTATATACACACAATCAACATAATACATATTTATATAGAACACACATCATATCCATATAATATATATATATATATATATATATATATATATATATATATATATAAATTAGTTTCATTGTCATTAATAACAATCAATAAGTATGGAATAAGTAATATTAGATCACATAATCAATCAATATGATCATATATTCGAGCATTACAAGGTTTAAATTTTATGGCCATGAGTGTTTATCAAACAATTTTTCTCGTAATGACAATTTTTAATATTTCCCACTAAATATATAAAACAATATTACTACTATCACATGTACCAAAAGGAGGTGCAATGTTATGCCGATAGTAAAATATGAGAGTTCATAGATTCGTTGAAGTGATTTCAAGATGTATTGAAGACATATGTCTAACATTGGTAGTAAGGCATGTAAGGCATACAAATTCGGTGAAAGAATTCAAAGATGCATCAAGAGGCATATCTGACCTTGGTAACAAGGAAATAGATATATGTATAATGCAACCAATAAACCATTATGTTAGTGAGAGGGCCACTTATGCACGATGGAAAAGTGACAAGCGAGCGTGGGAATCTACAAGTAACTCTTCCTCACACCGGACCTCCCGACGCCGTGCCGAGACAAAGCCAAGTGGGGATGGAATATGTATGGGATGCGAGACAAACTAGTTAAGCAATCTAATGTCTTTAATACGCACTAGCATAACTTGTGAATCTAAGGCAAAGAAAGCTCTCCTAACTTGAACTCGTGTGATAGATTGATCGGCAAGGATGACTGCTCGAAGGCTCCAATCAATATCGAGCTCTGGCGTGATTCGATCTATGGATTGTGGAATACGTGGAAAATGACTGGGATAGTTTTGTGTACGTCTCCAGACAGGGTCATACAGAGGATGGTAAATATAGTTGACTCTATGGACGATTCTTTGGCCTAGTCCATAACTCTCTAGCCTTGTTAGATGTTGTATCTAGTAAGGATAACTATTCAATGATGATAGGTGGAAGTGGAGTGGATCTAAATACTAGTGTGCATAGGCCAGTGTCTATGTCTGATTGAATTACGGATTCGTTTGGTTGTGGATTTGTGGATCGCAACCGTAGACTCTTGGTTGTTGTGGTCCTGCTATGGTCATGCGCAGAATCAACCCCTAATCCCTAGTATCCAGTGATCGTATGCTTTCTCAGCTTCTATATTTAGGATCAATAACTGTGTGATCTTCTCAGAGTACCTCACAGGCGTTCTTGCAACCTGAATTCTTAGGCTGGTATCTATGTCCGTGAGAATGTCTCCTACGTCTGGCTGTGGGACCAAAGGATCACAACCGAACGTTTGCTCTCTTTCGAGCCCTTCTACAGTCATATGGATGTTACCTAGGGTAATCTGTAGTTTGGTTGATTTGACCAAAACGTGTGCGCTTGGTCGTCTTCTATGTTTAATCCACTTAACTGGGAACTGATCTGTTGTAAGTCAGTTGTTGTTTGGAAGACTTGGATTCTAAGATTCTGGTCTATGTCAACAATTGCTGTGACGAGATTGGGTTGAGGCACGATTGGCTCGAATACGTATTCTCTGGGCTCCCTAGGTCCCGTGATTGTCATACAAAAGCAATAATGTAAATTAACTATGGCAAAGTGAAATTTAACTACTTTGAATATATCTATAGCATATATGATTTCTCTATTTTTGTATTTTCTGATGAACTATTTGAATGAATTTAACAACTAATTTAATACATCTAGAAGTTGACAGCTAAGATAATAATTTAAAACAAACAAGATAACCGAGTATAGCTATTTGTCTGTGTAATTTGTAGAGCTATTCTAAATAATGAAATAATTGATCTAATCTATTTGCAAGGCCCTCGATCCTACCTCAGAAGTGAGGAGTGAATCATAGTTTCTCAGAAACTATCAATCCCCACAGCTTCCCTGGCAATATCGAGAGTAGAATTAACTGAAATAAAGCGATTGGCTACTTTATTTGATATGTTTCTAACTAGAACTTTGAAAGCTAGAACCTAGATTCCGCAGTAAGTGGTGGTGAATTCGATGGTGTGTGTGATCTTGTCCCTCAAGTGTGATCTCCGTGTTCCTTCATGTCCACGTGGATCCAGAAAAGCGTGTAATGCTAGCATCAATAGAAGTAGATATTGAGACAAAGGCAGCTCAAGATACAGACTGAATATAATGCGAGTAGGAGAGGGATAGCGCAAGAGTACAAAGCTTGGCTTATGCAATTCCTAGCAGGATTTATTGCGAGTCATGCAACATGAAACGTCCAGAACCTGAAACTATCCTGTATGAAGAACAAAACCTGCAACTTTAATGGCTTCCTATTGGTAAACAAAATATCCTACTCCAATGGATTGGATGAAATAACAACAGTACTTGCACAAGATGGATATGTGGCTTACTAACAGTAAAACAATGCTAACTAAGCATGCAATGAAAGAAACTAAGCATTCTAAGCAAAATGAAAACTAAATCTATTGCAAAGAGAAATCAGAGGAAAATTTTGAGGGGCCATTTGCTTGAGCACAAGCCATCTATTTATAGCATTTACATTTACCCAAGGTAAAAGCCAAATAGAACTCTTAAACTATAAACAATGGCAAAACACTATTCCAGGGAACCAGAATCATAAATGCAAGCTTATGGCGGTGAAAGAAAGCTGGTAAAACGTTGAAATTACGTGAGTCGTGTTAAAAGATCTTTCTGGAAAACGCGTAAAGGACCGCCACCCAAGCAGGGCGGCGATTTCGTCACTGAAGAGCAAAAGGCCAAGAAAAGAGGGGAAAAGGGAAAAACAAAGCACGCGGGGCTAAGCGGGGCATGCGGGATGTTAACGCACATTTGGAGAGGTTTTTCGGATCCCGAACACCTTGCGAGGAGACTTGTATCATCATTGGGGCACCTGTCACGTTGTTCGCAATACAGTACCTTACAATTTTGGGTACGTACATATTGCCCCCTCGGAGAAGTGTTTTAGCCATGAAGAGGCGTAAAATGGTGGGTCTAAGTATGGCGGTCCCGAAATGGGAAGTTAGAAGTTATACCTGATACATCCGTGTGTTGAAATGACGCCGTCCAAAATTCCCACTACCTGCAAAATGAAAAGAGAACTCAAGTGCAGATAGACGCAATAGTTTGGAAAATAAACGCTAAAATAACAGAAATGAGAACGTACCATTTTTTCGGGATAAGAACTTACCTCCGTTGGTGCTCCAAACCCAGTGTGAAAAAAGACATTTAAAACGAATCGGGCGCTATATATATGAAAGTGGGCCCATTTTCCTATTCATTTGCTCGAGTTGATTTGATTGGTTTTCACTTCTAGAACCCACGGTGACGGTTTCTTGCGTGAGTAGAGTCAAAATGTCCGTGACGGATAGTGATCATGCCTCCGCGAGCGAACATCGACCCGTGAGATCACAAAGTTAGTTTTCTTCAATTTATCCCTTTTATCCCCTTAATTTTGAAATGCTAAAAACTTTGTCATGGGGGGGTAATTTTTTGAAAATGTTAGTGTTAAAAGGTACATCTACTGGGGGCGCCTATTGGGTAGGCTTTGTTTTTAGGTAAAATGGTCCTTTTTTGCATTTTTTAGGCTTTTTAAGTTTAAAAACCCGCATGGGTTTTCGGACCATGATTCGCCGCCCTTAAGGCGGCGCGATTCCGACTCCTGCTCAAGGTGGCGGTTTTGCACAGAATGCAAAAAGATCATCTGTTTGAAATTATTTTTGCATTTTTAGCATTTCTACATGCTTTCATGATTTTTCCAATGTTACTCGGATGCTAACTTGCTTTGTTTTGTGTGTTTTTGGGTGTATGCGGTGAGAGAGAGAGTATATCCGGTGGAGTAGAGAGAGGGAGTGTGATTGGCTCCCAGGGGTACTAGATGCCCTCTCACAGGATGAGGAGGACACTCTTCAGCGGGCTGGGATACTACGCATTTCACGCGTGCCCCATGTTACACCATCCAGTCACATTCTTTGTGACCTGTTCTCATATTGGGATGCTGATCGAACACCTTCCGATTACCAGGGGTCCGTGGTGAGTGGACCATCACTTTAGAGGACGTTTACCGTATCCTGGGGGTCCCGATCATCGGGAGACGACTCACCCTAGAGATAGCAGGTTCATGGGCCCAGATTGCATAGTGGGCTACATACATGGGAGATGCAGTCATCTCCACGGGGTCGAAGAATGGGGTTAGAGTTCGATCCATTCCTAGCTTACCCATCCCCTTACTTTCCTAAGGAATCATGGGGATACTTGCCTCGAGACTGATCGGGGACAAGGGAGGAGATACATTGTTATATTGCTGGTCCCCCATTATTGCACAGATAGAGGGACACGGTCGAATATATGCTTGGGGAGCGTAAATTCTTGGGACCACCTACCACGACTTATACAGGGTAGTCCGTTTACAGGGGCAGTCCTTGAGCCACTCGACCTTAGTCATGAGTTGGGCTAGATGGACAGACATGTCGGTGCTCCGAGCACCTCATCGCCCGCTTACTTCCTTGACTACTGCCGACATGGAGGCCACACCATATCAGACTATGGCAGGCATATGGGGTGAGGAGGCTCTTACTTTGATCTCCTGCTCCACCACAGGGCAGCTTATCGATAGAGTGGGGCGAGTGGAGATACACCCTTTGGCCAAGTTCCTCGGTAGTTTGGCCTACCTTACCAAGGTATGCGTCCCCGTAACGCCAATATACGATCGATCGTCCGATAGGCCGAGGGGGAGCCTAGAGGCCATGGTTGGACAGTGGTTACTCCTGGCATTCCTATTGCAGCTAGGAGGATAGTACGTGCCAAGAGGAGAGCCGGTGTGCCTTAGGCACCCTTGCTTCAGATTGCCGCGGGTCCTGCCCATAGCAGCGATGACCCCATTGAGGTAGACTCTGAGTCTGAGGAGTTTACAAGGGGAGAGACAGAGGAGGAGACCGAGGATAGTGATCCTGAGTGGCATGACACCCAAGATATCATGCAGGCAGAGAGGGCCGAGCAGAGTGCAGAGAGGGTGACTCTGGTTTTAGAGGAGCCACTCTCCCAGGGCCATGGGGAGGATGAGTCTATTGCGCAGGGTGCTACGTTACTCCAAATATGAGTAGCCCCTTAGTCGAGTGGTGACATTCGTGGCAGTGCCGATCCCATAGATCCATCCTGGAGGCCTGGTGATCCGAGTAAGTTACCCTCTCTCCTTTTAATGTTTTGTTTTTTTAGTCAAGATCTCCTTAGTTGCTATCTCTCCTCTTGTTTTATCTTGTATTTCTAATCTCTTGTTTGGTTTCTAATTTGTTTTCTCTTTTGTTTGCAGAGACCGCCGATGAGTGGCGGGACTTGATTCGCAGGGTATGTACTGATACCCTGATGATCCCCATGGAGAGGACCCGCGCGAGAGTTGTGCGTAGATCTTTGGGAGCCCTCGGTGGTAGCACACTGCCGACGTCTTTGCCCGGCGCATGTGGCCAGGATGGTATCGACTCTCCGCATGGAGCTAGCAGGGTATAGGACGACTGAGCGCTTGATGAGGAGCCACTCTCATGGTGAGACTGCGGCTGCCCCTTGGGATCTAGAGCCCTCCGTGCATTCAGAGCGCCGGCGTAGCCGGAGTCCTAGGCGTGGGCGTGCGCCATCAGAGGGGTCTCGTAGGGATTGAGAAGCCTGATGGCTCTCCTAGATGTTGTATGATACATTCTTTTGTATATCCCGGCTCTTTGAGCGTTTTGACCATGCTTAGTGCATGATGGCATTGTACAGATTATTTTGATCATATATATATATATATATATATATTCATTCTGGATCAAACCCTTGGCATTCATGGCTTACTTTCCCTTTCCAGTTTCCTTATGTAGATTACGATGTATGTATGCATGCTCTTTTAGAATGTATGTAATGGAGAACAAATGATGCAAGTGTTTGAATTTCTTTTTATATTTCATGATGCTGATATATGATAATGTAGATATAATGTGATTTTGAATTTTAGCTTCTGTAAGCAATTTTGAACACTTCATATTTGTTTTGGCAAAGTGATGAAAATAAACTGATATGATGAGCAGATAAACCTGCCCCTACCCCCAACTCCACGCAACTAGTAAGATGTGAGGGCTCATCACCGAGAGTTGGGAAGGGCACAAGTTATGAGATGTGTTGAAATGATATTGATGAAAGACAGACAAAGCTTTGGCGGAACCAAATTAGGATACCACAAGTCCACTCCACTTGAGTGACTTCATAGTTTTGGATGCAACTTGCTTTGCGGTTTATCCAGACTTAGATCCGTAGATGGCCACATAGTAGACAAAATCTGGGTTTTTAGGATTTTAACTCTCTTGGAATTTTGAACATCTGATTCATTTGTTTTTAACTCAAAGCTTCAAGGTTTGAATTGTTTGTGTATGACCTTTTGCATTCGTTTGTCAAGAGGACCCCCTACACTTTGCCCCATGCTACTAGTAAGAAGCATGGGTTTATCACCGTGGGCCAAGCATAGGCGAGTAAGGGCATTTCCATCCTTTCCCAACCCTACGTCACTAGTAAGAGACGCAAGCTCATCACCAAAGGTTGGTGGGGCAAGGAAATGTGTAAAATTAAAATTTTCTGTTTGATCAATGTTTGACTTGTTTACTTGAGTAAAATGTCAGTATGTGTTTATTTCCAAAGAGATATACATATGGGATAGATGTGACACCATGAAGCTTCTAGAATAGACCATAGGTAAGACACCTATCCTAAGAAGAAACCAAAAGTGAGAATAAACTTGCAGATCTTGGTATGGTTACCGTTAAGACTTTGTCATATCTAGCTTTATTTGATGACATGATTTCGAGATAATTTGATGATATCATGAAAATGGAGAGGTATGATTAGAAAGTTTATGCCAACAACATCATGAGTTTGTAATGAATTGCTTTGAGAACAAAATTCCTTGATCACAATTTGTGTATGAAATAAGCGGACAAAATGATCTTAATCTATATGAAGATGCAATGTAAATATGATTATAAATAGTGCTAGTTGCTTACGTGTAGAATCGTTTGAGTTGTAGGGAATTGACCGTTTTGCCAAATTCCTCACCTTCCAGTGTACATAAGAGGTATGCACCATTTCCATAGTCTTTCATGACTCGGTATGGGCCTAACCATTTAGGCCAGAATTTCCTTCCTTCGCCGGTCTTTTTGTCAATACGGTTGTCTAGCCTTAGAACTAGATCACCTTCATATATGTCGCATTCATAGACTTTCTTGTTGTATTGCCGGCACATCCGGTCAGCATAGACTCTATGCCGTTGTTTAGCATCTAACCTAGCTTCATCTAGGCTTTCTAATTGGGAGAGACGTGCTTCCCTGTAAGCGTCTTCATCCAGAATCCCTTGTAATGAAATACGGAGACTGGGTATTTCAACCTCAAGTGGGAGAACTGCCTCTGCCCCGAATACTAGCGAGAAAGGAGTTACTCCCGTTGGCGTTCTTATTGAGGTTCGGTGGGCCCATAAGGCCGGATATAACTTCAAGTGCCAATCTTGTTTGTTTTCTTTCACCGTTTTAAGGAGAATGGCTTTTAGTGTTTTATTTGTTGCTTCAGCCTATCCGTTGGCTTGTGGGTAATACAAGGAAGCCGTATGATGGCTTATTTTAAATTTATTGCACAATTTGTGAACTTCATCATTCTTAAAAGAAGTCCCATTATCTAAGATAATGACTTGCGGGACACCGTACCTGTAAATGATTTGGTTCAAAATGAATTTGGCGATTACAGAACCCGGTACAGTAGTAAGAGGCATAGCCTCTACCCACTTGGTGAAATATTTGGTGGTCGTGATTATAAAATTATGGCCGTCTCAGAGACGAGGGGAATTTCCCTATCAAATCTAGGCCCCACGTGGAAAAGGGCCATGGAGTAGTAATCGGTTGTAGAGCTTGTGCCGGTATGTGGATCTCATGGGAGAACTCTTGGCACTTATGACACTTGCGTACAAATTCTACTGCGTCGTGTTCTAGAGCGGGCCAAAAATAGCCCATTCAATGTATCTTACGAGCGGTGGCATGGCCACCGAAGTGGCCTCCACACATTCCACTGTGAGATTCATGGAGAATCTTCTTGGATTCTTCTGTGTCGACACATCTTAGAAGCATTCCATCGAATGCTTTCTGATAGAGCACTTGCTCTATAATGACGTATTTAGCTACGATAATACGTAACACCTTCTTTGTTGCGGTGTAGCCCTTTTGGATACATATGGTCCATGATATAATTAATGATACCCGTGTACCAAGGACACTCAGAGATAGAAGGTCGGGTTTCGATGTAGTATACGCACTCATCTGGGAAGTCCAGATCTACTAAATCGCCTCCATCTAATGGGTTATCAGCTAACCAATCTGCGATGATTTGTCCCTTAACGGACTTCTGATTTACAAATGTTAATTCGAATTCTCCCATTAAGGTTATAAAACGTCCAGCCTTCTTAGATAAGGACCCTTGTGTGAGAAAAGTTTGTAAATGGTCCGTTTTTACCATGACCCTTGTTTCTTGATTTAGCATATAATGTCTTAGGCGTTTGGTTGCAAAGACTATGGCGAGGCATTCTCATTCTGCTTGTGTATAACGCGTTTCATAGTCGAGTAGTGTTCGGCTAATGAAATAAATCACACGTTCTCTCTTGTCATCGTCTTCTTGAGCCAACATACAGGCTAGCGAGACATTGGTAGCTCGTGAGTATAAAATTAACAGGCGATCTAGCTTAGGTGGCATTAGTGTAGGTGGTGACAACAAGAAACGCTTAACTACATTGAAAGCTTCATTGCAATCTTCAGTCCAATCAATGCTATAATCTTTCTTGAGTAAATTGTTGATTGGATGAATGGCGAAACTTAAGTCCGGGATGAATCTCTGGATTACACCCAGCTTTCCGAGAAATGACCTGATTCTAGATTCATTCGAAGGTGGGACCATTTCAAGGACAGCCCAAATTTTGGTTGGGTCAACATCTATCCCTCGTGACGATATGATGTAACCTAGGAGCTTCCCTCCTGTTACACCAAAGACGCATTTTTCTGGATTTAGCGTGACTCCATATTCTATCAGACGTGAAAGAATGATGCGAAGTACTTCTGGATGGTCACAATGCTTCTTGGCCTTAGCCAACAAGTCATCTATGTAGGATTCCATGATCTTATGAATTAGATCGTGAAATATATATGTCATAGCTCACTGGTATGTAGCACCAGCATTCTTGAGACCAAATGGCATAACAACATAGCAATAAGTTCCCCAAGGAGTTATAAACATGGTTTTAGCTTGATCTTGTTCAGATATTCTGATTTGATTGTATCCCGAGAATCCATCCATGAGAGACAAAAGTTCAAATCCAGTTGTTGCATCAACAATGACATCAATGGATGGCAACGGGAAGTCATCTTTAGGACACACTTTGTTAATGTCTCGGAAATCTATGCAGATGCGTATCTTCCCATTCTTCTTGAGAACAGGAACGATATTAGATACCCATTGAGAGTAATCGACTGGTTTGATGAATCCTACTTGGAGGAGTTTTATTACCTCCTCTTTCACCATGAGAGCTACCTTGGGTTTCATTGGTCTCGATTTTTGTTTAATTGGTTTTGCATCTGATTTAGTGACGAGGTTGTGTACCACAATGTGGGGTGTAACTCCTGTCATTTCCTTATAACTAAATGCGAAAGCTTTTTGATGTTTTTTGAGGATCCGAGTGTGTATTTCTACTTCTTCTGGGGTTAACGAGGATCCTAATTTCAATATCCTTGGTTCATCTTCCGTTCCGATGTTAATATCAATTGTTTCTTCGATCAAAGAGGCGTTACCTTCTTCAAACTCAGGTGGGGCTGGAGGTAAGTCCAAATTGTCCCCATTTTCTACTGTGTTTATGCTAGGCTCCATTTACGAGGGAAGCTCCATCATGGGATTTCCGAAGTGGGAAGACGAATGTGGGATTAAGGACAAATCTATCATATGATAGGAGAGATGTAATGCCACATAGGTGTTTAAGTAATTCAAAGTGGCCATATCACTATCAATGTGGTCTAGGATAGTAGATTTGTTTTCATTTTCGTTTAAAAGAGAATTTGTCATTATTTTTATCAATGGTTCATCACGAAGGGATACTATGAAACGGGTGTCCTCTAACTTACTGTTTGGAGTAAAACGTGATGCTGAAGTTGCTATCGAATCAGCAAGAAGATTTTTCTCTCGCGGGATTGCTTCAATTGATATGAAGTCAAACTCCTTGCTTATATTCAATACAACTGTTTTGTAAAGCTGTAAGTGCTCGGATTTGGTTTCATATATCTCAGAGACTTGGTTTGCTACCAATTGTGAGTCTCCTAAGACTCTGATGTTATCGACACCGATTCTCTTAGCTAAGATGAGGCCAAGGAGGAGGGCTTCGTACTCAGCGCCGTTGTTTGTGCATTCGAAATTTAGTTTAAAGGAAAATGGTAGGACTTTCCCTCGGGAGAAGTAAGGATTATTCCTACCCCAGCTCCATAACGACATCTAGCCCCATCAAAATGGAGAGTCCAATGTTTAGCTGGGAGTATAGATGTTGGGACATTTGTTGTGTTAACATCTTCTACCTCTACCATGCAGAGATCTACCACTGGGAGAGAACCGACACCTAGGGAATATCCCACACCTACAGAATCAAATGGTAAGAACATTGGTAGATCTTGTTCTATTAATTCAACGATTTTTGCAGTAGTTCCTAATGATATTGTTTCTACAGTGTTAGCCTCATCTTTGGGGTTAGGGTTGCCTTGGCTAGGCTCATAGTTTCAAGATCTGTCGTAGGTACCAAATTTTCTTTTGGTTTTGCGTCGGTAGGTTTATTAAGTTGGTTTGTTGGGAGTTCAAACTCCGAGTGCACACCTGGTCTTTTTTTTAAGTCAGCTAGGCGTACATCAAATAGTTTTGGATCACCTTTGGCTACAAATATCATTCCTAAGTGTAAAAACCTTACTTCTTGAAATAGCGTAGAAGGGATTGCCTTCATACGGTGTATCCATGGTCGGCTGAGGATCATATTATAGTTAGTTTCCGATCTATAATATAAAACTCAGTCCAAGATGGTTTTGGGTCCGAAGGTGACCGGTAATATTATAGTTCCAACCGAGGTGGCTTTAAGGCTATCATAGCCCCTTAGTGTGTTTCGAGTCATGGAACAATTGGTTTCTCCATACCCTAGCTTTTGAAGGAAAGAGAAGGGGATTATGTTAACTGCCGCCCCATCGTCTATCATTGCATGCTTTACATAGTTGTTATAAACCCATACTTGCAAATGTAAGGCTAGATCACCTCGGCATGCAATCTCAGCATCTGTCGGCATTTTGTTTATCTCGAATATGAATTCAACATCCCTATCCGCCTACCCCGGAGGATGAACATCAAAGTCCACATGATTTACCTATGTTTCAAGTGGTGGAGTGATGTTAATTAAACGACCTAAACCTAAAGCTTCTAAAAGAGCAGCCCTGTGGGTAGGAGAGTTCTTTAGTAAGTCTAAAAATGAAATGTGCGAGAAGGTTTTTGTTAGGTCGTTAATTAAATCATAGGCACCCATAGGTTTTTCTATGATTTGTTGGATGTTATCCGCCTCTGGCAGGTGGCTTGGACTTGGCTGAGAGAAATACTCTCATGTCCTTGTTACAGCTTCGATGGGTAGTTCAACATCTAACTCCACTAAACCGACTACCTTAGGTCGTGGCTGACTTCCTAGTTGTGGCGCAACTAATGGATTTAGCGAGGTCGAGGCTTCATGATCATTTTTTCCTGTCATTACACCCTTGTTCGTCCCAGTTAGATTTAGCCTATTGTTATCGTGATTTGGGAGTGGATCATTAAAGATCTTCAGGGATGCGTTTTGAGGGGAAACTTCCCCTCGAAAAATATTTGATGCCGATCGATGATACAGATCTGCAAGAACATATCCATGAAAAGTTGTCTTTGTTCATCTGGCAAGCATTGCATGAATTTGTTGTAGTCATGGCACGTTCTAGTGTCATGGCCCCGAATTTTGTGGAAACCACAATACGAATTAGGATTGTAACTCCTAGTTTGTTGGTTTGGTGTGTATTGTGGCCCAAAATTTTGATCAAACCGTTGTCTATTAAAATTTTACGTTTGTTGTCTTTGGTTTGAATTCTGGTTTTGGTACCTAGTTGAATTTTGGCTTGGACCCTCTGTGGGATTTCACCGTTGTTGTTGTTGTTGTGGATGGTTAAAATCCACTGTATTGATTGTTGGGGTAAAGTTGTTGTTTCGTTGGTTGTTTATTTGTGATGGAGTATTGACAACATTTACCTTCTTAGGCTGGTTGGTTACTCCATCTGTTGTTACACCCCAATTTTTATTAAGGATTTTAGGTCCTTGATTGACGTTCGTGGTAGTAGTATAAGCTGTAGTGTTCTGGTTGGAGGTGACTAACCTCCCATTTGCTCCATATGTTTGGCAACCACTATCAATTGCTGCTTGATCTATTCGAAAAGCACTCTCAAGTACTTCATCATAAGTTCTTAATGGGAACTTCTGGACTTCTTCCTTCACTTCTCTGTTAAGGGAATGAAGGAATAAATCGCATAGTTCCATTTGATCCATGTTTGGAGCACTTGCCGAAGAATAAAGAACTGTATGCCACCTTTGGATGAAATGGGTGACAGATTCGTTGTGTTCTTGCTTGATGTGTAAGAACTCCCTGATTCCTATCCTTAATAGTTTATTCATGTCAACGGCCTTAATGAACTCAAACGAGTTGTTTAAACGAATGGATAGAAACCTCGGGTATTCTATAATACCAATGAGAGCGATGCCCTCCAAAGTTTTTGGGAATATCTTAGCTAAATTCCCATCCCATGGGAGTAGTTCTCGAATGGTCAGAGCGTAAGCTTTGATATGTGCATTTGGATCTCCCTCACCTTTGTATTTGGGTAAATCGGGAAGAGGTCTTGGAAGCATGACACTTCGTATGGTGAAATCTAAGGGCTCTTTCAAGTATTCTGAATATGTCCCTATCGCATAGGTTTCGACCATTGATGGTGCCTGAGGGGGCGGAGGTGGAATGGGTTGTTGATATGGCGTTGCATATGCATTGGTAGGGGCATAAGGAAACACCTGTGTTTGACCAAACATGCCGGGAGAGGAGAACATATCCCCTTGTGGTGATTTGGAGTACATGTTTAAGTATGACGGGGTACTGTCCAGGAATGGATTGTTTTGTACTAGACCAGGAGGAACAGTGTTAGAGATGGTGGGTCTAGTTGGCGTTTGTTGTGAATACTGAGGAGTCATGCCTAACGTGCCTATTCCTGTGAGAAGGTCTACTTGGCTAGGATGATGTGGAGGATTGGAACTTCCTACCTGCATAAATTGCGAATTTTGACTTGCTTGGGCAAGTTCTAACCCTCTAACCTTTTCTACTAGAGTTGAAATGACTTCATTTGGTGAAGTCACGATATTATGCCTGCCTTGGTGGCATTTGTTGCATGTTCTGATGTTGTATAGGTCTATGATACCCCGCTATGAACTGATCATTATCTTGCCAAGTTTCTTCGAGGGTATTTCCTATATGCAGTGGCATAGAGGTATTTTCTTGAAAAGAGACCTCGGGTTGTGTTTGTAAACTTCCTATGGGTGGGTACATACTCCGAGAGCATTGTTCATTCCTGGCATAATGTACCAAACGTTCATCATCTAAAACCTGGTATGGGTCTGATTGTCTACTAATTTGTGGTCTAAGTAGTACCTGAGGAGGTGAACCAGATTCTCCTGTGAATGTCATATTGTTTGAACCTGAAGGCTCTATTTGTTGCGTTTGAGCGAGTTGTTCCAACTCCTCTGTTTGGAAGGACGAGCTATATCTGATCCTTGGAGTTTGTGTTGACAACTGATTAGTTGAATAGTTGTCACCCCACACTAAGAGCGAGGGTGATGATTGTCTATTCTGTTGGGCGTAGTATGCCTCAAGACCCAAGAGGGGTCTGCCATATGCATCGAATCCCGACATATTCGGGGGTATATGAATACCCGCAGAATAATGGGAAGGAGCGAAAGTGATGGTTAATGAGGTAGAAAATGACTAATGAGATGGAGAAGGTGAAAAGTTGTTTGTTTCACGTCAGGTTCACCAATTTTGTACGATGGAAAAGTGACAAGCGAGCGTGGGAATCTACAAGTAACTCTTCCTCGCACCCGACCTCCCGAGGTTGTGCCGAGACAGCCGGTGGGGATGGAATATGTATGGGATGCAAAAAAAATAGTTAGGCAATCTAATGTCTTCACTACGCACTAGCGGAACTTGCGAATCTAAGGCAAAGAAAGCTCTCCTAACTCCGAATCGTGTGATAGATTGATCGGCAAGGATGATCGCCAAGGCTCCAATCAATATCGAGCTCTGGCGTGATTCGATCTATGGATTGTGGAATACGTGGAAAATGACCTAGGATAGTTTCGTGTATATCTCCAGACAGGGTCATACGGTGGATGATAAATATAGTTGACTCTATGGACGATTCTCTCGGCCTAGTCCGAACTCTCTAGCCTTGTTAGTTGTTATATCTAGTAAGGATAATGTTTGATGATGATAGGTGGAAGTGGAGTGGATCTGAATACTAGTGTGCGTAGGCCGTTATCTATGTCTAATTGAATTACGGATTCGTTTGGTTGCGGGATTTTGAATCGTAACCGTAGACTCTTGGTTGTTGTGGTCCTGCTATGGTCATGTGCGGAATCAACCCCTAATCCCTAGTATCCAGTAATCGTATGCTTTCTCAGCTTCTATATTTAGGATCAATAGCGCTGCGATATTCTCGAGTACCTCACAGTGTTCTTATGCACCCGAATTCTTAGGCTGGTATCTATGTCCGTGAGAATGTCTCCTGTGTCTGGCTGTGGGACCAAAGGATCACAACCGAACGTTTGCTCTCTTTTGAGCCCTTCTACAGTCATATGGATGTTACCTAGGGTAATCTGTAGTTTGGTTGATTTGACCAAAATGTGTGCGCTTGGTCGTCTTCTATGTTTAATCCACTTAACTGGGAACTGATCAGTTGTAAGTCTGTTGTTGTTCGGAAGACTTGGATTCTAAGATTCTGGTCTATGTCAACAATTACTGTGACGAGATTGGGTTGAGGCACGATTGGCTCGAATACGTATTCTCTGGGCTCCCTAGGTCCCGTGATTGTCATACAAAAGTAATAATGTAAATTAACTATGGCAAAGTGAAATTTAACTACTTTGAATATATCTATAGCATATATGATTTCTCTATTTTTGTATTTTCTGACGAACTATTTGAATGAATTTAACAACTAATTTAATACATCTAGAAGTTGACAGCTAAGATAACAATTTAAAACAAACAAGATAACCGAGTATAGCTATTTGTCTGTGCAATTTGTAGAGCTATTCTAAATAATGAAATAATTGATCTAATCTATTTGCAAGGCCCTCGATCCTACCTCAGAAGTGAGGAGTGAATCATAGTTTCTCAGAAACTATCAATCCCCACAGCTTCCCTGGCAATATTGAGAGTAGAATTAATTGAAATAAAGCGATTGGCTACTTTATTTGATATGTTTCTAACTAGAACTTTGAAAGCTAGAACCTAGATTCCACAGAACAGTGGCGAATCTGATGGTGTGTGTGATCTTGTCCCCTCAGTGTGATCTCCTTGTTCCTTCATGTCCACGTGGATCCAGAAAAGCGTGTAATGCTAGCATCAACATAAGTAGATATTGGGACAAAGGCAGCTCAAGATACGATCGAACACAATGCGAGTAGGAGAGGATAGCACAAGAGTACGAGCTTGGCTTATGTAATTCCTAGCAGGATTTATTGTGAGTCATGCAACATGAAACGTCCGTAACACGAAACTATCATGTATGAAGAACAAAACCTGCAACTTTAATGACTTCCTATTGGTAAACAGAATATCCTACTCCAATGGATTGGATGAAATAACAACAACACTTGCACAAGATGGATATGTGGCTTACTAACAGTAAAACAATGCTAACTAAGCATGCAATGAAAGAAACTAAGCATTCTAAGCAAAATGAAAACTAAATCTATTGCAAAGAGAAATTAGAGGCAAATTTTTAGGGGCCATTTGCTTGAGCACAAGCCATCTATTTATAGCATTTGCATTTACCCAAGGTAAAAACCAAATAGAACTCTTAAACTATAAACAATGGCAAAACACTATTCCAAGGAACCAGAATCATAAATGCAAGCTTATGGCGGTGAAAGAAAGCTGGTAAAACGTTGAAATTATGTGAGTCGTGTTAAAAGAACTTTCGGAAAATGCGTATAGACCGCCGCCCGAGCGGGCGGCGGTCACGTGACCGCCGCCCTGAGCAGGCGGGCGGCGGTTTTGTCACTGAAGAGCAAAAGGCCAAGAAAAGAGGGGAAAAGGGAAAAACAAAGCATGCGGGGGCTAAGTGGGGCATGCGGGATGTTAACGCACATTTGGAGAGCTTTTCTGATTCCCGAACACCTTGCGAGGAGACTTGTATCATCATTGGGGCACCTGTCACGTTGTTCGGCGAAAGACATACCTTAAAATTTTGGGTACGTATAGCCACCACTGGTGTTGTTTCTCTAATATTGACACAAGGATCATAATATATTACCACAGACGAGGGAGCCAACCTAGACATGATTAATTATTTGGTTGAATGTGATATTTTTGATTCATGAAGCAATTCCAAGGTGCATCGAGCATGCATCGACACCATGCATGTCTGCTACCACCGCCTCTAGTAGCATCAGCCATGCTAAAGACAAAGGTTTGGGTGTCACGATTATTGGCATACTATATTAGTAAAAGGACCACCTCCATTACATCATTACCCCTATTGGCGTGAGGATCATGATAAACAATGCTTATGTCTAAATCTTTGAGATACCATTTGTCACCATTCAATAAGGAAATTAAAAATAAAGTTATTAAATTATTAATTATTTATAAAAATATCATCAATGTTTAACACAAGTCATAGTCATGATGAAAAAGTCTCCCTCATCATAGACATATCAAACGAACAATCAAATAAGTCATGAAATCGATATAGCATGAACATTAACAAATCTCCTACCAAGCAAATACATTCTCAAGAAAATTTATTCTTAGTTGTTGCAAAAACAAGACAAACATGGGTAAGATAGTCTACCTCATACCTCTTAGTTGTTTACCCTCACCGACTAGTAAAATCAAATTAAATAATTGCAAAAACAAATTTTGTAATTATTTTCCACCCCAATTGACAATTTTGTGCAATGCAAGATAAAATTATATTTACACATATAATGAAATTAATTATGCCGAAGGTGTTGCCCTATGGGAAAGGCCCTTCCCTACGTTTCCACCACTATGTTAAATTCGACGTCCATTTGGACGTTTTTGTAAAGAGATTAAATTTGATAGTCTTTTGCTGTTTTTTCTGTTTTTAGTGTTTAAATGGAAATTACGAACTACAAATTTGAGCTCGCGCATAGGAACAATGATTTATAGGTAGGAGTTTTTAGTTTTTTTAGATTTGTTTGTGTTAGAATACAATCATTTAATTTTGGAGGCAATGGAAGACGAAACGCCGTTAAGAAACCTTAAGCCAAAATTTCAACCGACGGATTCTTCCAAAATGCCCCATTTTAACAAATTTAACGGATTTTTTTGGCAAAGAGAGCTTCAATGTGAAAAGAAACCGCGGTGCATTTGTGGTCACAACTCCCACAGGAAACATTTCCACAAACGCGGCTAAAAACAGTTTAGTTTTGGCTCATCCCTAAGTGTGCCCCGTGAAACGTCTGAATCCTTGAGTTATAATCCTAAGAGGTCCGGAGATCAAAATAAACAACGGTAAATTTTACTAAGCTAAATTTAAACCCCAGTAAGCTTGTAGGTGAAAATTCACATTCTCAAATTTCAAAACAAACTTCGTTGTGTTGATTTGTATTTCTTCACTTCTCTATCGCATGAGCAACCACTTTACTTAATTGGTTTTTTAAAAAGTTACTTAATTAACTTTAGTTATTTTTTGATATGGTGTGATTTGGAGGAAGATGTTTAATTTGTTTTTTGATTCGACTTGGCCATTGGCTAGTGGTTATGCTTTGTTTGTCCGGGCCCCGGAGTGGGTGAATGTAAGCATCTTCATAGTTATCGAGGGAAGTTACCTAAGTACCCTTTTTAACGTATGTAATGGGGAAGAATAATGTGGAGCCACTTAGTTGCAATGATTGAATGTATGTCTAACCACATAGTGAATTAAATTGTGTTGAGTGATTCACCTACTTTAAGTTGTCCTAAACGTGAATAGTCATAGTCCCAACAAAAAGGCGTATGTTCTCACTCCAACAAAAGATGCATCGAATTAGATTCACGACGTAAACTTTATGTTATTATCTTTTGATAGCATTTGGACACGAAATGTGTGATGCGAATGTTGAGGAGGGTGTGTTGAAGAAGTTAAACTTTGGGGCTAACATCAAAGAAGGAAGAGTGGAAATAAAGAAAGAGTTTGGGGGAGGAGAATTTTAGCGGTAAGAAAAATCCCGGAAGAATTTTCTTGGGAAAGAGGTAAAGGGGAGTAGGAGAAATAGGGAGAGGAGGTTAATGTTGTGAGTATATTTAAAAATTCACATACACTAGATAGAGTAGGTCCACATCAATTAGAATAATTCAACTATGAAACCAACAATAAGACAAACAATTTGAAGACAAAAAGTTCTATGAATTCATTAATCAAATACACAAAGTTCTTCCTTGGTTATACAAGATTACATAAAAAATTATAAAGTAGAGAGAAAGGAAGAATATAGAAAAAGAAATAGAAGAAATGTAGCTTTATTGCTTGTAGTAGTAGTGATACAAATCCCAACAAATAACAACAATCAATAATTTCCAACCCCTTTGAAAAATTCATTCAAATTTATAGCTTACAAAAATGCCTCTTCCTCTTCCCCCATGCGACTTTTCTTCTCACCATGTCACTTGTGACATTTCACTTTCCTTTAGGAATGGAATTAGGTCCTTTTCTTATTTTTGAAAAGGGACTAAAATATAATGCAACATTAAGTCACTTAAGTAAATAATATGAAAGAGTAAAAAAAGTACATTACCAATAAATGACATACAAGTAAGCTAACTAGCATGTGTAATAAAGTGACCATGAACAAGAAAGAGTAAGCAAGAATAAAAGAAACCATAATATGCAGTATGTTGTGGATGGAAGGAATGAAATGCAAGATGAAGTGGTAGGATCCATGTGCCCCCAAGTGAATGGAAGTGTATGTAGTGAGGTTCATTTTGTTTTCCCCCTCAACATTCAAGAATGAACCGTAAACAAGAGTGCATCATCGGAAATGGTCGAAGTGTGTGTTGTGTCTAACGTCTTGTGATGAATGTGTAAGTGTAGTGGTGATATGTGACATAGAGATGATGTGTGTGTGAACTCTATAGCCGAAGTGTATATCACGACAAAATGAATGTATAAGTGATGATTTAGCCTAAGCATATATCACTATGAGATGAATGGATGAGTGATGATTTATCCCTAAGTGTATATCACTACAAGATGAAAAGAGGGAGTGGTGATGTAACCTAAGGTGTATACCACTAAAAATTATAGAATAGGTGACGATTTAGCCTAAAGCGTATGTCACTAGCCTAGGATTGTCACATGATGAAAGATTGAATAGAAAATGTATGATGAGTATAAGGTCCATTTGATTTGTAAACCCTTGGCAATCGAGTATGGATCGAGGAGCTAAAGTGCATCATAGGGTAGTGAGTGCAACATGTAGAAGACAATGTAGTGTATGTAACGATAAAATTTGACCATGTGATGAGTGGAATGTGTAAGGACGCAATGTGTAGAATGCAATGTAAAAAGTGTAGAATGTGTAAAATGTGATGTATAGAGTTTCGTACAATGTATATATATATATATATATATATATATATATATATATATATATATGCTAGTAATGTAGGATATAAGATGATGTAATGTGAGACTCATATGTGATGAAGACTAGTATGTAAAATATGTGTGAAAATGTGCGGTGTAAAGCGAGATGTAGGATAAGTAGTGTAAGACGCGTAGACAATGGTGTATGCCCAATTATGAATAACATGATGCATGATGTATAAATGCACAAATGTCAAAATTTTATAGACTAAATGTATAAGGTATGGTGTATAACATGTGAAGTATGGATAGATTTGGTTTGTATGCCTACTATTCGGTGTGTGGGGTTCAATTTTAGTAAGCACCTCAACGATCATGTGAACCGAAGAACAAGAGTGTGTCATCGGAAATGGTTGATGCAATAATGTGTGATGAGTATGTCGATGTTATAATGTGTGAAGGTAGGAGATTTATGTATGATTATGTAAAGATGAGAGATGTATCTATGTTAACATGGTGGGGGGATGTGTTAGATGCTATGTCCCCCAACCGTACTATGATGATGGAGATCGATGCGCAACGTGAGAGTATCATACCATTGTGGGAGAGCATTTTCTGTGTCGTGATAAGAGTGAGGGCCAACATAATGGTAGGCCGAAGCAATAGTAGGACCATGCGATAGTGGTGGAATTTTAAATGTGTCTTGACCATCAGTAGAAGGAGTAGTTTCTTTGAAAAAATTTATTGGATGCGAAAGTGGAGTAGGATGGGGAGGAATATTGAATGGTGGTAGCTTTGGTGGTATTGGTGACATGGTTTGATTTGGTGAAACCGTAGAGACGAATCAAGTAGGAGGTAGTGTTGAATTAATTGTGAGGGACGGTTTCTTAGGAGGTGCTTGACTTATTGTAGAAGGATCTTGAGTAACGTTGGCTTAATGCTCATTAGATATAGATGGATCAGATTTAGGAACCCAATGGGATTTATCATTTGTATTAGAATGTTGTGCAACAAATGAGAGAAAACCATGATGCACAAGGTACTTGATACTTCGTTGTAAAGCATAACAATCATTGTCATTATGTCCATTGATTTAGTGATAGTTGCAATATGGAAGACCTTGATACTTGGCAAGCCTATAAGGAGGATAACCATGAGTAGATGGCAAGCTAATGATTCTATGAGTGATGAGTTGTGGAAGAATATCTTGTTTCTTAGCATTGAGATTAAACATGAGAGGCGTAGGGAGTGGTACAACTTTGGGTTCACTAATATGAGCACATGTAGAAGACATATGATGAATATGAGAAGAAGAATTATTGTGAGCTGGAGAAGTATCCTTAAGCTGTTGAATTTCAGATTTAAGAGATGTGATTATGGATTCCATAGCCTAAAATTTATCTTGAAATAAAGAATGAAGAGCTTGAATGGATTTGCAAATAGATTGATTGGAATTGGAATCAAGGGAGTCCTTAGAAAGACAACCAATAATAGCATTAAATTGGGTAGGCAATATGTTGATAGGAAAACAGATAGTTTCTAAGGTTTTTGAAGAGCGTCTTTACAAGATGGGTGCATTTGAATCAATTGAAGCAAAGAGACTTGATAGACATTAGAAGCCATGATAGAAAAGATAAGAAAATCCCTAAAACGAAGGTGGATTCAAAAATTGGGTTCACCAAAATGATTAACTAAAAATGAACTAAGGTATAATGGGGATAGTTAATCTAAGCTATGAATAGTTGTAAATAGAGTAAAGAAAGTATGTAAACGATCTAAAAAATCATGAAAAAGGGAAAAGCTAAACCTAATGTGCAATAAGGAAGAGGAAAGAACTCAGTTGAATAACATATATGCTCGTAGGAAAGTGTCGTAGTGATGACTAGAGAAATCACAAGTAGGAATGATTGTGTAGAAGTCCTCGAAAAGGATGGATCTAGGTGACCAAAGAGTGGGTGAAGACCACTGCAGTATGGATGTAAACCGTGATGACCAATGGGTCATAGGAAAACATCAAAATATGTGCAAATGAATGTGAAAGATGTGCGCAATCCTTTTTCTGCAAGGAATCATGCGAAAAAATCATGTGTCCGCAAAAGGGACGTGGATGAAGATAATGATGCCCCAACACAGAGGAACGAGAGGGTAAAAAGGTGAGTTATATGCGTCATCAAGGACAAGGATGAAAAGGTGCACCAAGATAGGGCACGAAGATGACATAATGGGAGATGAATGTGTAAATGAAATGCCCTAGGGGGAATAATCATAAATGTGCACATGATGAGTAGATAGGATAAAAGGATGAGATAGAATGCCCTAAAGGGGTGATAAATATGATGGTAATCATGTTTCATAGGAAAGATGCATAAGTGTTAGCAAACTAGAAGGTGAAAAAGAAAAATCATTCCCACTTATTTGATAAGTAGGATAAGAAGTCAAGATACTTTAGCGACAAAGCAACAACAGAGAGAAGTATTCACATAAGAGAACAAGATCATATAGGCGTTACCGTTATGGTATCCTCCAATTCAAAAATGTCACGGAAGATGGGACAAAAGATGTAGATGATAGATGATAGAGATAAGAGAAAGCGGACATGGTTGGAGTAGAGCAGACGTGGTGGAGGAGAGGAATCAAATAGTAGAGAAGGACGATAAGAGAGGTGAGAAGATAGATGAAAGAAAAAAAAGAGAGAGAATGATAGTTAATAAGAAGGTAGTGGGAAAAGATAAGGGGGAAATAAATAGGTAAGGTATGAGGGACCTAGAGAAAATAAAATAGAGAAAGAGAGCAAGAGAAGAAGGGAAGGAGGAAGTTTAAACAAGAAGAAGACGAGATGAGAAGGGAAAAGAGATTAGAAGGGAAGGTGAATGTACATAGATATATCATAGTAAAGAAGCACCCGAGAGATAATAAAGAGGAGAAATGATCAAAGAAATAAATGATGAAGGATAAATAAGAAGACAAGAAAATGACAGAAGAAGGTATGAAAGAGAGATGGAGATCAAAAACAAAGGGAGAGAAAGAATGGATCATGAAAGAGATGACAAAGATGAGAAGGAGAAGAGGTGAAGAATATTAGAGAAGGATGATTGGAGAGATGAATAGGAATAGTAGGATGGAAAGATGAAGGAGATGAAGAAGTTAAAGAAGATGGGAGAGGAAGTAGAATAGAAAAGAGAAAGAAAGGAACCATGAGGAGCTAGGAGACTACATAGGAGATGAAAGAATGGAAAAGAACTGATGTATAGAGATGGAATAAGATAGGGGTGGTAGAGAAAGAAGTTCAGTAATGGGGGAAATGGAAATAGGAGGGAAAGAAGAGATGATAGAGCTGAAACAGGAAGGGAATTGAATCCCAGTGTTAGGGGTAAGACCCAGGTAAAGAATATGAAACAAAACACATGGAAATGCATGTGGATGGTGAGATGATTAAAAATATGGGACAACTCTGGTGAGTTAGGCTATCAATGGAGAAGTAAGATGAAAGTGTAAGGAGAAGATGGGATGAAGATGATACAAAGGAAATGAGAGAAAACCAGGGGTAGAAAGGAGGAGAGGACAACAGAGAAAATGATGTAAAGGCAGTATGTGATGAAGACAACCAAGATATTGAAGATGGAAAGGCAATACCAAAGTGGAGGGATGTTAGGAGAAATCCTCCGATAATGACTGAGAGGGCACAAAAGAAAAATGAACTTTAGGAGAAATCCACCAATAATTCTTAAGCGTGAAAATGGAAGATGACGACGACATAATGTTAGATGAATCAATGATAATGACGAGTAAGCATGGTGGTAGATATGGGGGAGTATTTTGGAAAATGGAGTGGAAAGAGTAAAGAAAGGAGGGATAATGAATGGTGTGGAGAGGATGATGAGGAGAGAATGTAATGGATGAGGATGTGGATGAAGATGAAGGAACGAGGCATAGTAAGAAATGGTATGAAGTGATTAAGTTAGATTTCTGAATGAGGGATGATGGAGATGATATTTGAGGAAGTTTGAGATATTTTGTGTGAGGAAAAAAAGGAGGGAAGAGGATATGTTTATGGAGAATGAAGAGAAAATACGGATGGTGGGAATGTGGAGTAAAGGGGAAAGGCAAGAAGACAGATCATTCTTAAGAGAGACTCTTAAGTAAGATTGCCATGCCATAGGAATGGTTAAGTAGGATCACCAAGCCAAAGAAGAAGAAGAATGATGAAAAGATGAGTGGTGTATACCAAAATGGAACCAGAGATGAAAGGAGGTGATAACAAGGAAACAAAGGAGTGTGACATGAGTAGATGGAGGAATGTATGCGGTGTAGGATGGAGAGTGTAAGGGGAATTCTTAATTATGAGGCCTATGTTGTGTGAGTGATGATACCAAAGCGTTAAGAAGAAGTTATGGAGTAGGAAGATGTTTCTAGTGTTGAATGGAATAGAAAATAGTGGAGGAGTTTCTACAACAGCGATGATCTTAAGAAAGAGATGTATTGTGATTAAGAAGCCTGCGTGAAATGGGTGGTTAAGTAGGATCGTCAAGTGAAAGAAGAATGAAAGGGAAACAAAATGATAGAATAGATGCCAGTAAAAGGACATTAAGAGAAAAACACAAAATTAATGGCCCGGGTGGAGGACATGTGAAGTATCGAAGAAACAACGGAGAAGGACGAAGTGGGTGAGAAGAGCAACGGAGAATGAGATGGGGTGGATTTTAGGAGAAAATTGGGTTGAAAAAGGAGACTAGGAGGAAGGAATGGTCAACAAATGCGATTACAAATGAGACCTTGTTCGAGTGATGACAGTCTATCTTAAGTAGGATTTTTGTGTTTCCCGAGGAGTTACGTAGATGTGCCAAGTTGGGGATGAAAGGCTGTGATGATGAAGAAGATGATGTCAGTGCTAGATGACAAACAAAAATAAGAGCGATGGGAAAGAAAATTGGTGGATGATTGTAGAGAAGAGAAGGATGATGCGAGAGAATGGATGGAGAAAGATAACATTGGTCATGGTGGGGGATGAGAAGTCTGCCGAGATAATGAATGCTACTTGAGGGATAATCTCAAGTAGAATTCAAAAGTCGTAAACGAGATCAAGTATTATTCCCAAACCAAATAGTGTATTAAAGAGAGTGTAGAAACAAGAATAAATTTCATAGATTTATGGATGATATTAATAGGGGACATCCTTAAGAGTAAAAATATAGATGCAGATTTAATGATATGAAATTTGATTTAAAAACATAATTGTAATAAAAGATGATTTTGATGAGATGGGTGTCACATAACCATAGCAAGGGCCATGTAAGAAAGTTATGCTCTTAACCTGGATAAGAAGTAAACAAGAAAAGGTACTACTCAAAGCATTGCACTTGCAACCGATAGCAGGTGTTAGTACATAACTAATGAGATTTGATTATACCAAAAGACCAAGAGGGAGATATGGATGAAAGATTCTCATACTCCTAATATTGACATGACAAAGGATTTGAGATGTAACTTGTATGTGGGAAGAAGGTTCTCCAAAGGTGGTGTTTCTTAAGTCTATGCCCCAACTCTGGGAAAGGGAAAGAACAATAATAGAAGAAAGTTGATCAATGCGGGAAGCTTTCTGAATGCCATAAAAGAGTAGCCATCCTTCGAGGGTATGGTCATAGATGGCGAGAATGATATCTCGTCCTTCGAGGGATCAGTCTATTTATTTTTTCTTTGATTTTGATTTTAATTTGCATGATTTTCTTTTTATTCTGCCTTTTGCGTTTTGTATGCACAACTGTCCTTCGAGGGATCAGTCTGTTTTTGGATAACTTTGACTTATTTTTACATGCATGGATGTTAGCTTTACATGGGGGAGAGCTAGGGATAGCAAATTAGACCACTTAGGAGGGGATAATGACGGTATAGGAGACACCCCTATACCCTTTACATATTGGTTATAAAAGAATGAGAGGGTGATGGATGTAATGATTACGGGGTTCTCACCGAATGGGAGAACTTATCCATAATGAATATGCTATAAGTAGAGTCGTGGTACTCATATTCAAGGTCATATCAAAGTAGTGACGGTAGACCACATAATTCATATCATTACCATGATAGATGGAAGTGGATAATGGTGGAGACATGGTCTAAAGATAAGACTATGCTCATAAGTGTGTGTACTAACAATAGAATGGTCATAAGTGCAATGCGTTAAGGGAAGAGAAGCTAAGTGAAAATCCCTTAACCCATACTTATATGTGATAATATATGGTCCGATCCAGTTGGGAGCAAATTTTTCCTACCGAATCCTTGATTAATGTTGCGTCCGAGATAAGATAAGAATTTTAGGAGGATGAGTGAAGGTAGAACTATGCACTACTTGTGAAAATATGCGTCCCTAACAAGATGAATAGATGGTTCTCTGAAGGAGGGGTAATTATGACTACAATGGTGGCTTTTGAATAAGATGGAATGGATTAAATAGAACATCGCGAGATAGATGAGATGGAATCTATGTGTTGCTTTTAAAAGTGAATAAACAAGAGAAATATATGCGTCCCATCGAGATGAAATATGGCCACAAGGGTGGACTTTGGTGAAAAATATGGTCCTTATTAGCAGGACAAACATGGCCTCAAAGGAGGACTTTGATGACACAATCATGGCCACAAAGGTGGACTTCAATGAAAAATATAAATATAGTCTCTTAACGAAGAGACAAACATGGGCACCATAGTGGGCTTAAGATGAAAATAAATGGTCCTCTAAGGGATCGATGCAAATGGCCACAAAAGTGGGCTTCAAATGAGATGAATATTTGGATGAGGTAAATAAAACAATGTCAAGGATTAAAGTCTCCCAACGTGAAAGGAGAGTTGTTTAGATATGAAATGCATTAATCGAGATAAGGACAAGGGGAGGTGACTCCCTAGCGAAAGAGATTGTATTACTGTAGGAAAATTAGATGTGGATGATTAGGTAGATGCGTTGGGGATCATAGGAAAACAATGTTGATGAATAAGGGAGGACCTTCTGTATGAGTAATAACATGCGAAGGAGAGATGTTAATGAAGGATGGAGGAGAAGACTTAGAGACTTTGATAGACGTGGAATTAGTTGTGGATAAAATGGTAGAGGGACAATCCTCAAAAAGGTCTTCTCTTTCAATGAGATCATGGATGACAATTTGAAGAGCCTTACAACGCTCAGTGCTATGACCTCGAGGTATGATGGTAGGCACAACTGAGGTGGGGATTAAACCACGACGACCTCTTACTATGTGGGTTAAATTCCTTAACAGGTGGAAGTGTAATGGCAGAAATTTGTAATAAGTGTTGAAGGGTTTCTGCATATGATTCAATTGATATATTAGTATATGTATTTTCTTGGGAATCCTTTAACGTAGATCTTGATGAAATTGTTTGGGGTGTGGTTGTATGAGTTGTCTTGGAGGATTTCTTCATATCATTCCACAATTTTGATTTGAATCTCAAGGGAATGCTTTGGATGTTTTTTATTTTGTTTGGTGGAGTGATTGTGATGCCTTAGATGGAGATTGATGTTTCCCCAAAATAGATGATGCATATTTGGTATTCGTTGGAGATATGTCTATCTTATTTTGGGGACACACAAGAGATCATTGTGGAAGGGTACCAAGGACCGTAGATTTGGATGACGAAGAAGCATTCTTGGAAGGGATGATACTAATTTCAGTCGAAGGGTCTAAAGGTTTTGTCGTAGTTGATAGGGGTGGAAAGATTATTGTTTTCATGGTGACGTCCGAAGAAGGTGGGTTTGTTGTGGAGGCATTTGTAGATGAGATGAGAGGGTTATCTGAAGTTGTTGTAAGTTGAGGTTCTGTCCAAGATTCTGCAAATGATGTGGAAGAAGAGGATGGTGTGTTTGACATGATTAGAAGGGTGGAAAGAGGAACTGAGAGAGAATCAATAGATGGTATGATAGGTAAAGAAGAAATAGATGTGGATGGGGGAGTGTTAGGAAACCTGATGGATGAGGATGTAGAAAGATGAGTTATATTCATTGTGGATGGGGAAGTATATTCCCCTTGAGTGAGGAAATCATCTTCCTGAATGAGGTCATGGATGATGGTCTGAAAGGCCCTACATTGCTCAATGTCATGGCCTAGAACACGATGATAGGCACAAATGCAATTGGGATTGAACCATGGAGGTTTACTACTATAAGGATCCCGATGTCTAATGGGAGGAAGCATGATCGTAGAAGTTTGAATTAGATGTTGAAGGATGTCTGCGTAGGATCCAATCGAGGTGTCAAAAAGAAGGTAACTCTTATGAGTTTTAAGATGATGTTTTGGCTTGGATTTAGACATGGAAATATGGGATGTTGATGTATAAACCGATATAGATTTTGAGGATGGGGATGGATTGCGTTGTGGTTTTAATGTTTTGGTTTCAGTTTTAGTGTTAGTTGATGATTCAGGGTCATGTGAAATGGATTGAGGAGGTACTTGAATAACTTTGATGGAGAATGAAGGATCCTCTTTAAAAGATTCTTCACTTGGAGGTGACATGGTTGTGGAAGTGTGTGAAGAATGAGAGGACATTTTCATTTGAATAGATGAGGTCAATAGTGCAGATGTTGAAGTGGAGGGAATAGACTGGTTTGGTTTGGGAAGGATACATCCTTCTTTAATGAAGTCTTGAACAATAGCTTGAAATGCTCTGCAATGTCTGATATCATGTCCAGGGGTACGATGATATGTGTAAACGAGGTTGGAATTAAACCATGGTGGTTTCTTACTACAAGGTTAAAGGACCTAATAGGCGGAAGTGTTATTGCAGAAATTTGTAACAAATGTCGGAAGACCTCCATATATGATTCAACCGAAACATTCAAAGGTGGTGTGTCATGCGAGAATCTCCTAGTTTTTGGAGAAGAGTGGATGTTTGATATAATTCATATGTTGAGGACAAAGTTTGAGTATGTTCATGTCTTGATGGCTGGAATCTAGTTGTGATTTTCATAGTGTTGGATGATTTTCATTTAAGGGATTTGGGGTTGGTGTAACACCCACTAATTCCAAGACACACAAGACAACATAGCAAAATACGAATAATTTTTTTGACTTGTTTGAAACATAACACGTCACAACAGTGGTCACAATGGCTACAACTAGCTCCTTGAACAACTTGACACAATGATGACCACAAGGGCAGCAAGGAAACACTCAACACCCATCAAGGACAGTTCACTTTTCTCTTTGACAAGACACCAAAAAAGACCAACCCATAATACCTATAGTTCAGGACACTCCATGAAAAAATCCTTTAAGGTTATGTATTCACTAAAACAGTCTTTCAAGACCTGACTTTGTGGTCTAGAAGATTCATGTTATGATTCATACAATTCTTCTTATAGGGCTAGGTTTCTTTTCTTTTATACTATTGAGTAACTATCTTAAGATCATCTCTAATATGACATTTACTCGTTTACAAAAAAAAGGAGGTAATCAATTCCACAAGGCTATCTATCCGAACCCACACTACTGAAACTTGTTTCATACCTCCATTGCATAAGGAGGCAAGTGTAAGCTCAAAAGAAGTGGAGTATCATTTAGGTTTAGAACCCTAATCTTCTTTGTTCAAGGATTAAAATTTTATCATAACTTAAAAAAGGGTTACAAAGTACTATGGCAATGGTTAGAGAGAGAAGGTCAATTTATTTCATCATCATGATCTCTGTAGTTATTAACCGGTCTTTTAATGAGACTTAAGGGTCCAACTGAATTTGGGTAAAAACTTCATTTAGCATTCTCTTGATTAAGTTCACTAAAGGATGCACAAGGGGTTCCCAAAATGGAAGTATTAGACTTAAAGTGTTCTTGTTCAAACTCCCCTACTAACTAAGACATAACTATAACCCCAAAACCAACAATGATTTTACTTTTTCTTAGAATACTTATCATTTCACAACCAAGACAATAAAGTTTAATTCGTAGCTTAAGGTTAGCGAGGGTAGATTCTTTTACACCGGTAGATAACCACTTTCTTTCCAATTAAAGACTCTTAATTTTATCAACCAAGTACAACTTCATTATTATCTTCTTTATTTATTCATCTATGTATTCGTCTTATTTTATTTTTGATTATCTTTAGAAAAAGGATTTTCAACCCACTAAAATATGCCTAGAATAACATTGATACCAATACCATGGAGGGTTACTAAACAAGAAATTTTATGACCCGAAAGAAGAAATTACCGTTATTTAACGAGAACACAAAACACGGTTATAACATTTCCATTCAACATGGCACATGAACCAAAGGAGTCAAGAGATTTGATTTCACTTTGGTTAAGAACAAGAAGGTAACAAAATAGGCCAAGCCATGCTACAACATTTTCATGACTGCAATTGATATTACCAAAAGAATACTCATAACAAGGTCAAGATTGAATATTATTTCTCACAAAGGTAATTACAAGTTTAACTACAAAAGAACAAGACAACTTTATTTCACAATTACCGAACAATCCAAGGCAAGAGGCCTTCCAAACTCCATTACAAGCACCATTGCAAGAATTACAACACATTTGACTTTCGTACAAGGAACCACATAAAACAACCCGATGAGACCTTCACAAATCTTTCCTTTATCAACATACACAAGCCATCTACACAAGTATTAACTCGAGTCAGTTCATGAGAACTGAGCATGTTAAGACTACCCATTGAAATAGTAAGCTAACATTTAACAATATCATGAAAGGAATGTTCTAATTCGAGAATGGATCAAAGCACAACCCACTAATCAAAATTCTTCACACGAGAAAGATATTTATACCAGCCAACAAGGAGGAAGCCAAAAATTCAAGTACGAACGATATCTCAATAGTCAAGGCAAGGCCTTATAGGTTAGAAAACACAAGGTCAATAGTATTGGGATTTCAATCATGTAATCCTATGGATCACGTGATTGAAATCTAATACTCAATTCATCCATCTCAAAGAAAACTTGAGGAGTCAAAACGTACTAGCTACGACCATAGATGCGAAACAAAACAAAGTTATTCAATCCTTCCAGGGGGGGTTTCATAGCAATATGGTTTCGTCGCCCTCTAAAAAAACAACTATAGTTTCAGTTTTAATCAAGGAGTTTACCACTTCCTCCTTACAGGATCTCTTAAAAGTAGTACTTGTTAACATAATCAAATCCACTCTTCAAAAGCATACAAATGAGACACAAAAGGGCCATTATTCTACCAACAAACCTCATCATAATCGTCAATTTCTCTAAATAATATAAAGGAAGGGTAACCCCAAAATTCATTAATAATTTTTACAAATTTCCGACAATATCATATATATTTGAAAACTGATTGCCTTAAACGAAGTCACAAAAAGACATTTAGTAACCAAGTCTGAAATATAAGATATTCGAGTTCGAAAACAAGGGGTTCGATACACGGTAGGCAATACACCATTGATACCCCAAATATATTTTTCCTTCAATAATAATAAAATGGAGATACAACACATTGTCGTAAAGATAGACAAGGTCGCATTGTCACAAGTAACATTTACTTCCAAATCAAAAGAACATATAGTTCAAGAATACTAACGGTAATGTCAACTACCATAAACATATCGAAGTCAACCATGTAATTTACAAATTACCAAACTGACAGATTCCACTAGCATTGGTGAATTGATACCCCAAATAATATACACAGTGTGCAGGTCAATACACAACCCTGAGGGTTTTTCCTATTTTATTCCACAAATCAGTGCCTCCACATAAGAGAAATTTGCTAGAACTCATCTCAAACATAGATTAAATTTTAATTAATCAAGCAGTAACTTTTATTTTGAACATTGTATCAAGAGCTCGAATACGGGGCTGCTCGATGAGCAGAAGGTAAATAACGAAACCTTTTTCTCTAAAACCAAAGCGAGGAAAACGTCTTTTCCTAATGTCAATATCCAGTTCTTCCGAATATTAAAAGAACATAGACACTCATATATATATATGGTTATCAATTTAATAAAACCATAAAACCCCAGAAGAAGGGTTGATTTATTATCCATAAAACTGCTTGAGCTCAACTAATCCAGCCCTACAATAAGCCTTCATTACATACACATGCATAGTTACAGAAATGAACAATACCCAACACAATCTTACCCACATGCAGAGTTCAATCCAGCCACAAAAGCCCAAATATATTTATTGCAGAATATGATTTATGCAAATACCAAAAGAAATAAGCTATCAGGAGAGGAAGAGAACAATCTATGCCTAGATTTTGTTTTTAAAAAAACCAAGCAACAAAACCCAACAATATTTATTTTCTTACAATTTGGTTTGATTTACATAATAATGTAGAAGCCCATTTTTACAAATATGAAATAGAATAAGCCATTAAAAGGGGAAAGAGAGCAATTCATGCAAAACCAACGAATTTAGAAGGAGATACAAAGGGATAACCAACACACTTAGGCAGTAATTAAACCACCATGAAATCCTTTTCTAGGTGCCATTTCAGGAAGGAAGAACATTCATTTCAAGATACTAAAAGAAGGTAGCAAAGTATTGCAAAGTGTAGATTTAACATGCCTGAAATGCATTCTTGATTCACCCAGCCTGTAATTTCTCCTTCATCAGCACATGTTGCTTCCCCACAAGGCACTCCATCTCTGCAAGGGGTTTCTAGCCCAACAATACACACAACCAACGACCATGGGAAGAAGCAGTCACAAAACTGCAAAGTAAAATGTATGCGGCCAACAAGGGAATGGAAGTTTCTTCCCCAAATTCGTCCCAAAAGAAAAAACGTGCCAGGAAGACCACTACCAATACACATTGAAAGAATTAAAGGAGGTCAGAAATTCCAACCACTGCCAGCTAATACATAAATTTTGTAAAGTGAGGCAAGAAAGAAAGTGGCGCCCAACAGAGGTAAAAGACATTAGGAGAAGGCCACACAAATCAATGACCAGGACACTGCTAAGATGGTGAGGGGCGGTAGGTGGAAGGAAATTAAGTTTTTCAATTAATTCATGGCCCCCATCAAAGCATGTGCCACCACATACCTTCCTTTACTTCCACGCAAAACACTACTTTTAAGCTTATATATATATATATATAAAATAATTCTATTTGAACTTTAATTCTATTTGAACTTTTAACAAACGTTACTACGAAATTGAAAAAAAAATCAACCCATGATGATCAGAAAGAAATATGATGGTCCTCACAAGGTGTTACAAAATTCCGCTAGAAAAGGTAAATGCATTAGCGATAGAAACAAGGTGGTATAATGGAAGGAAAGGAGTCGACTTTACTTCAAACGGGGATCGCGAGCACAAACAGATATGAGGTATGCCTTGGATCATTGAAATTGATCCAAGGCATGACCGTCGACACAACAACAACAAGGAATGAGGTACAAGTAATGAAGTCGGTTGCTACGGTAACTTTCTCAGTAGTGCCAAAAGCCGCACCTACACCAATTACTTGGGTTCGCAAGGTGAGCTTGAAACTTGACAACAAGGTACAAAATGACAAGGCATCACTGGAAATGGGGTTCCATGGAAAGGAAAGGAGTCCGCCGAACTTTGAGCAGGCGTTACAGTTGGATTGTTTAGAAGAAGGAATATTATTTTCCTATATAAGGGAATTTTGAGGCAATATTTGAGAGGTTGCATCCTTGGGAGGAATGATAGTAATTTCTACTAGAGAATCCAGAGGTGGTACTGATAGAGGCGTAGGAAGGAATATTTGTTCATTAGAATCTAAGGAAGGTGAAAATTGATTTGGTTGTGTTGATGAGGTAGAAAGATTATTTGAAGTTGAATCCATTTGAAGTTATTTCAAAGGTTCTTCAAATGATGTAGGAGGGGAGGACAATGTGGGTGTGGTCTCAATGACTGATGTAGTAAGTCCCGGAATTGGGATTGGGTCTATGGTTGGCATTATGGGTAAAGATGGAATAGATGTAGATGATGTAGTGTATGAGGTATATTCAGATGTGGAGTCAATGGTGAATGTGGGAAGAGGTGCCGAGGTAAACGTATATATGACTGAGGTTAGTGTGGGGGTGAGGGTTAATGGATTGAAGAAAGGGGGAGCTTCTAGTGAGGTAGGTATGGTGATTGATGAAGAAGGTATATCTATGGATGGAACTGAATTTATACCCATGCAGTATGTATAGTATTTATGATATGGGCATTGGGAACTTTTGATTTAGAAGTAGTGGTGGTTTGACTTATTAAGGTATGGTTTGGAAATGATTGTTTAAACATATTTAGTGGTTGATTAGGTGAATCATTTGGATTATCGAAGATATCCTTGATTGATGAGTCTTTGGACTGAATCCTTGAAAGTACAACATCTCTCTATGTCGTGTCCTCGGACTTGATGGTATTTGTAGTAATGGTCCTCATGATACCACGTAGGTCTCAATCTAGATTTGTCAATTGGTTGGATAAAGCGCAACTTGATCAAATGTGATGTTATTAATTTTTCAAAGATGGTGCTATATGATTCTCACATAGGAGTATAGGCGGGTATTGGTTGTGTGAATCGTTGTTGGGCTATTGTAGTAGATGTCGGTGTAGGAGATGATTTGACAATGACAACATTGGCAGTTTCCTTTGACTTATCATTTGATGTGGATGGTCTGACAAATTCTATTTTGGGATTATTTGACTTTAATTTTAAATGCCCCTATTCTAGGGCACGTGTCTCAAGCTTACGAGCCATGGTGAAAGCTTCTTCAAAAGTGTGAAATGATTGGATTTGTAAAGTCGATGAAATATGCTTCGCACAAGAGCATGCGAAGAGCTTGATGAGGTCGGTTTGAGGAAGAGGAAAAGAGAATTGGTTTATAATATTGCACCATGGATTCATCTTCAAATTGGTGAATGGTATACAAGATCATTGATGGTTACCTTACATGCAATATTTATTGAGAAATACTCGAGAAATAATTGCGCAAGCTGAGAGAAATAAAATATGGAGTATTGAGGAATATTATTATACCAATCTAAAGCAAGGCCAACCAAAGACATGGGGAATGTATGGAGCATCAAATCTTGGTCGTGCGTAATGAGATAACACGCATGTTTAAATGCTCAGAGATGTTGTTGAGGGTCCTCCTTGCTATTAAATTTGGAAAACTTTGGCAATTCCCAGTGTGGAGGATATGGTTTCATTGGCACGTATGGATGAATGGGTTCGTTACATATTTGTTCGTAAGACAATGTAACTTTGGGCCAATGATAGTAGCCTCTAGATTGGCTAACCGACCTACCAAGTTTTTATGGGATCATTAGGAAGCACTGTTTAGAAATGAGAGGTGGTGGTTGAACTTGCGAATGGGTGGGTGTCTGAGGAACTTGGTATGGGTGAGTGTAAATTATGGATTGTGGTTGAAGTGGAGGTGATAAAATGTGGGTTGGTGGGAAACAGGGGCATGGTATGATTCTTTGAGATTGTGCAAGTTGTTGAGGTAATCTGCTAAGTGGGGATATGGGTATAGATGGGTTGATATAATGGAAGTGACACTTGCATGTTGCAAAGATATCGTTGGAGGAAGCCGAGAAGTAAGGGCATAGACCTGTGATGTAAAAGGAATTTGTTGTTCAGATAAGGGATTTGACACATGGGATGGTTGAACGAAAGTACCAGTGACAATCGGGGTTGTCGTAGTGATAGGGATGGTAGTCACGATGGTCATGTTGATGTGAGGAAGATTGCACAGAATAGGCGTGACTACCTGGGTGTTCTGGTGTGCCGATGGGTTGGTGGAGGATGAAGTAAAATCATGTAAGGCCACAAATTGAGGAATTTTAGAACTAGTACTATAAGGATAGACCTACTGAAGTGCTGGGCCATCCAAAGGAAGGTGTATGTATCTTCTTAAGAGATAATCTGGAAGGACCACAGGGTTGGTGTCAAGAATTTTTCTAAATTCTGGGTCCCCAAGAGGGAAGACAAGTACCAATAGACTGATCCGACGAGAGGCGGAGTGGCGCCCTGGATGGGATGGATCGGTTTAACATCGAAGCATGAGTGACTAGTATTGGGTAAAATATATTGGTAAAAGAATGGGTATTTATGGGGGCCTGGGAGAGACATGGATGATGAAGCCACTAGGATGCTTATCGACTAAGATGAAGCATTATGTGAAGCGTTGTGTTCCATTTTCTTTGTACTAGATCGAGTGCTTACTAACATGAAATTTGTTATTATAAAAGCAAAACAAGTGAGGCACACAACAATTTTTTTTTTTTTTGATTTTGATTAAAGAAAAAGTTAAAAATGGTTGTACGAGGACCCAAAAATAGGTGAACTATGTTTGGTTTCGTGTAAGTTATGGTGGAAAATGTCTCAAATTGCTTTTCTATTGGGTGATCAAATCTAATCAATGAACCAGTGCAAGAAATGTTTTGGTGTGTTGATTAGTTTTTAAAGTTTCAGGAAGTGTGTGATGATAGGTGTGATGCGAAAGTTAAACCCTAGTTATGATGAGGGTCGTCAATCCTCGCCATTAATACTCAGTAAATCCGAGTTGGTGTTCAAGGTTTGTATTCATTAAGAGAAGAAGATATTGGAAAGTAACTCCTTTAAACACAAACCAAACTTGCATAAAATAAATCACACTTGTGGAAATTAAAAGGCACACTTGCAGAAATAAAGTTTGCATGAAAGAAACACACTTGCATGAATTGAAATGCACACTTGCAGAAATAAAGGCACACTTGCATAAATTGAAATTGCTAAATTGAAAATAAAGGAAAGAGGAAATGACACCTGCAGTTCACAAAAGAAATTACATAACATAAAAAATAAAAATTTACAACAAAAGGAAAACTGCAGAAATAAAGAAATTACATAACATAAAAAATAGAAATTTAAAACAAAAGGAAAACTACGAAATAAAGAAATAAATATTAACACATTGATCCATCTTCCTTGGAATGAGTGGCCAGCTCATTCCTTGGAAGAGGATTTAATTCATACTTTTAATTCAGAACTTGCAGAAAAACTTTACTTCCAAAGATTGGAAAGAAAGAACAAATCTTGATTACTTGGGGAAAAGAAATTACATATCTAAGTGTGGAAGGTTGCATTTATAATTTATGCATCCAACCAACTCCTTATTTTAGGAAATACAATCTAATCTTATCTTTATTCCAATCCTAACAACTAAGATCTCCATCTCCACAAAATATGGAGAGAGATATATTATTGAAGTCAAATCTTATCTCACTTATTTTAGGAAGATTTGCTCCCAAATCTTCTCCTTGCTTTTCGGTAACAAGAATCATAATGATTTTATTCCTCTACATTATTGGAAGGAGAATTTTCCTCAAAATATTATTTTTACCAAATACCTTTCTCATATTTTCCATTTGAATTTGTTGTTTTTGATTGTGGAACTTTTGATGCTTGTCAAATACGCTTTTTCCTCGGACTGCAGTTCACTAAAAGTTAGATTTCTCTTGATTGGTAAAACCTGTAGCAAATATGAATGAGGTTTTGTTAAACATATTGCTATGAATAAAAACCTCTCTCATATTTTTCTGTTTGAATTTTCTGTTTCTATTTATGGAACTTTTAGTGCTCGTCTAATACACGTTTCCTCGAACTGCAGCTCACTAAAAGTTAGATCTCTCTTCATTGGTAAAACTCAGTAACAAATTTGAATGAGGTTTTTGTTAAAAACATTGTTATGAACAAAAACCTCTCTCATATTTTCCATTTGACTTTTCTGTTTCTGTTTATGGAACTTTTAGTGCTTGTTTGATACATGTTTCCTCGAACTGCAACTCATTAAAAGTCAGATCTCTCTTGATTGGTAAAACCTGTAACAAATATGAATGAGGTTTTTGTTAAAAACATTGCTATGAACAAAAACCTCTCTCAGATTTCCCATTGGAATCTCTGAGTTTTCATAATCCCTCAAAAATTGTCATTCCGTTGATGCAAGTTCCGGAACTAAAGTTGTCATTCCTTTTATGCAAGTTCCTGGAACTAAATCTGCAAGTTCCGAACTAAATCTGCAAGTTTCGGAACTAAATCTAATTTGTCCATGAATTGAAAGTTCCAGAACTAACTGTCATTCAATTTATACAAGTTCTAGAACTAAATCTGTGAGTTCCGGAACTAAACCTGCAAGTTCTGAACTAACTCTGTGAGTTCCGAACTAACTCTATGAGTTCCGCAACTAACTCAAAACAACTATAACTTTTGCATGCGACCTCAGATTGAGATGATTCTTTTTTTGAACTTGCATAATTTTTCGAGAGGAATCTGAATATGAAATTATATTTGATTTTAAATGTATTGTTCATGATCAATTCTAGTTTTCCCAATACTAGCATTATCTTTCCTTTATGACCTACATACACAAGACTTTGCATCTTTTCCCAAATAATCAATAGGATTAGTCAAAAAAATAGATAACAAAAGATTTATAAAGAATGAACAAGATATATATCCTATATTCTATCTTAAGAAAACTATAAGTTCCTAGATTACATTTAAATCCACTTTCAAAGGTAACTTGGAAGGACAAAATAATGGTAATTTATGGCCAATTTATGGCCTCATCAAGTTACACTATGTGAGAAGACAGAATGCACGGGTTTGTTTTAATCCAAATTCGAAAGATGAAATTTGATGTTGAAAATCACCGTAAAAATGACAAAATTACCATGCGAAAAGAGGAAACAGGGAAAACTGGAGAATACTTGTATATCGCTTTTCCTTTTTATCCTGATAAGAAGTGAGACAAACAAGGTGTATGTTGATAAGGATAGGTTTTGGAAGTGATCACCAGTCAGTGGCCAAGGAACATTTGGGTACCCTTGAATTACACCATGCACAATTTCAATTGAGATTGACGGATGAGAATTCAAGCGTGTCTAATTAGTTTAGTAATTGTATTTGAGAGCGTTATTATGTACCTGCAAAAGTGAAGAAGACAATTAGCGGACGCAGTTGACAAAATAAAAAAACAAATTCTAAGTCCTGTCGTTTAGATGTTAACAACAAAGTTTACTGACGGAAATAATAACAAATAATTATTCTCATTAAGAACCATAACAAAAATAAAGAATAACAAAGTAATTATCCTAATATAATTGTACCACCTAGGAAGCTTAACTAAACTAATAAAGCAGCCTCATGTAATTAGCTTATGAATTATAATTATCAAGTCGTAACTAATGAACTCGTAATAAAACAATTATCCTAGGAGTACTAAGTACAAATCGTAACTAATTAACTAAGAAATAAAATGATTATCCTATGAACAATTATCTTAGGAATTTTAATTAACAAATTGTAACATGAACTAACTAGTAAAGAAAACAATTATCTATGGATATGAACAAATCGTGATTATTTAACGAACAATAACACCATTATCCTATATAAAACCTAACTAAGTAATTACTAATAGAATGATGTATGGATGTGATGGGTTGAAAGGATGATGTTTTGATAGAAGAGGCTTGTGTCGAAAGTCAACCTACGTGTGGTGTGTGGTCGAGCTATGTGGCAGCCGGTGCACGTCAAAGGGAGATGTGAAAGGAAACGCACTGTGGATTGAGACATGAGAGGTTAAAGGTAGTCGATGTGGGAGATGGATGGAATCTCAGAGTAAAGGAGTTGGATAAACAATGAAGAGGAACGAAGCGTGGGAAGGATCTCGGTTGTGTGGGAATAATGGGAGAGCGGGGGTCGGTTGGCGGTGAAGAGAGCACGAGAGAGGAATAGTGGTTTTGGAGCAGGGATTACGGGAGTTGGGGCATGGAAAGCAAATTGGGACGAGCCGTGTAGGAGATTCGAGTTGGATAGAGAGTGGGTATGTGGGAAGCAAGCGAAGGAGGTGAGGTGTTGGAGTGAAGTCGAGTAGCATGGTGGAGGATAGAAATCGGGCGAGAGGAGGATGGTGAGTTGGTGAGTTGAGTGTGGGAGCAGAGTTAGAATGGAGAGAGGAGGTGGATGAGTGGAATGAAGATCGAATGGGAGGTAGGAAGATGAAGGGGTCTGCATGGGAGTGACGCGGTGAGGATGGGTCATTGGGAGATGGAGAGCGATGGATGTTTAGAGGGGGATGCGTGGAAAGTGAGTCGGCTTACGTGGGGAGAGAGTGGAGCGGAAGGTATGAGTGGACGGTGGATGGTGGGAGAAATGGGTGGGATTGGCTGAGTGGAGAGGTATTGAGGATAGGTAAGTGTGGGAAGGGAGGAGCGGAAGGTATGAGTGGGCTCGGTGAGGAGAAGGGTAGGTCGGTTAGGGAGATGGGGAGTAAGGTGGAGATGGGGTAGGGTAGGGTAGGGTTAAGATTATTATTTTTTATATTTTATTTATTTATAATTAATTATTATTATATATATATATATATATATATATATTATTAACAAATAAATAATAACAATAAAATTTTACACCTATTATAAATGAATCAATAATAGACCCTTTCAAACGAGAAATCTACTTACCCCAATGGCGACATAAACGACTACATGTATGCACCACAACACATGGACAAAGATAATACCAAAGAGCCTGCAAGTGGGTGAGTCTACAAATGAAAAATGCACAACATATATCTAGATTGATGCGATGTTATACTTAAAATAATATAAAACACAATAACGGTTATCCGTATGACACCTATACAAAGTAAACAAATAGAAACATGACCAGAACTTGGATCTGGTCCCACCGAGCGTGCCAAATGTTGATCGGAGTTTCCTACTTCTTGTCCAGATGAGTGTACGAGAAATCAACAAACACAAAACAACGTCGAGTATACAAGGGCTTAGTACCTTGGAGATGGTGATGGATGATACAGCGCAAAGTTGATGTCGAACTCATTGGTGTGATTCCAAAGAAACTGCGCACTCACATACACTAGAGAAATATTGATTAGAGATTTTATGCGGGGCTACCTGACAAAGCAAATCCGGGAAGCATTAACTCCCTCGGTGGCTATCAACCCCCATGTGATAAGAATAATGATAAAATAGAATCCAAACAGATAACATGCAAGTTGATAAACAAAAGAACCTGAAAGATGCCAATATGTAGATGGTGTTATTGATCAGATGTGTGCAACATGAATCTCACTACATGAATCAAATCATGAGTAGAGTACCATGGAAATTCCACATGTTATCAAAAAGACAGAATAATAATGATATTATGATAAATGGCTAAAATTCCTCAACATTCACACAAATTTTCTCCCCTATTTTTCAAAGGGGGGAAAGCCCATATTTATAGCCTAATGGTGAGGTTAGACTGCAGGTTAAAAGATACTCAGGGTTGAGTAAAGTAACCATGATTAAAAGAGGTGATACGATAAGGATGTGATAAGAGGTGGGGATATTAGGTGAAATAATGTATTCTCTTTTTGAATTTTAAGAGTGGGATGTCGGATGGGTGCATTATTGCTCATGTTTTGCATTATTTTTGAGATATAACAATATTTGGATTATTTAAATGGGTTATGTAGAACCCATTAATTAATTAAAACCATGAATTAATTAAAATGTAGATGGGTGGGATTTAGAACAAAAGAAAAGCGGGAGGAGATGTTAACGTGGGATGATGAAGAGGGGTAACACCCAAAAATAGGTGTCTATAGTAAGCTTTTAAAGTTTTGTTGCATCATTCAATTCATATCGGTATTCATCTAACTATATCATATAAAAAAGCATATGGCAATACTATTCAAGATGTTTCTATCATCTAACAATACCATGACAATATATTTCTATAAAAACGTTATATTTATGTTTTATCCCACATATCTTACATTTAGGGTTGAGATTTGATGGTCCACCCTACCCGTTAGGGTAAATTTTCATGATGGTCTATAGTTTATATCAGACATTCTTTTAACAATTATTGTATATACATCAACATATTTATATGTTAAATTTATGTATCTTAAACATTCTTGTATATACACTTTACAACTTTATGACAAATCTTGTAAATTTTTGTATGAAACATGTTGAGAAATGTCAAATTATCAACCACATTGCATATATCACATAAATATTTACTCAATAATATATAACTTAATGAATTTAACATTAAAAAAATCAAGTCATAAATAGACGTAGACATTTTCCAAAGATGTAAGAAATATCGAATGACTATTGACTCAATGGTGAAGATGCTTGGCTCTTAAAGAGCCCACCAGGGTTCAATTCTCGCTGCAAGCGAAGTTAGGAGATGCACCATAATAAGGGATGAGGTCGGATCGTGCCTCAGTGAATTTGATGGAATGGATACCCCTCAGTCCTTGGCCGCTTAGCCTAAGAAATCTACCCACTTCACCGTGGGGGAAGGCGGTCCACGGACCTGCCAAATTTCAATAAAAAAGTTATAAGAAATGTTGAAATTATGCAAAAAAACAAGACGGGCGTCAAATCTCAGCCACACTTACATTTCATATGCAATTGGTATTTTATTATTTATGCTCGTGATGCACCAATGCTACAGAGAGTTATAACCGTACATTTGAAAAGGCGTTGGAATTGGAAGATGCTCATAATTCGTATTCATGTGGCATTGTGGCATGTCCGTCCACAACATCTTCGGTTCGAAATTTGGTGAACGCCCCTTCCACAATAAAGATGACGATTGCTCTTTTCGTGGAATCTTTCAGCTCAATAAATCAAATATTTCCTCGCTTGGGCATCGAGAATGGCTCGTGGGCCCGTGGCTATCTTGGTGACAGAATAGCGTGCGATCCATCCCGGTGGGATTGACTGTGCTACCACTATATGTATTCCACACTTTTCAAAATCATGTAAATAAATGCAAATCACAGATGATGGGAGCATGCCCAGGATAGCCGACACCTCGAAATGAGTAGTCGTACAAAATTTATCTGTCTCACAAGAACGTTTCCAATATTTAAAATGGATTAAATAGAAATTCCATCAAGTTCACGATAGATAAATTTCCATATTTTGCAATTTTAAACTACGCTTATGTGTGTTAGATATTTCTTTCTTTCTATTGCAGAAAGAAAGTGTTGTATTTTAATCCCATCCATTAAAATCAATTGTGGTTGTTTCCTTAACGATACTAAAAGATTTGATAGACAATTTAGCTAGAATAGAAACATTATTTGATGTATATTATATATACATACAATTAATAATATATATATATTGTCATCGTCATGAATAATAATCAATAGGTATGAAACAAGTACTATTAAATAGTTATATTTAAACATCACATTTCTTTGTAGAGTCAATTTTTTTATTATTTCATTTCAAAATATACAATAATATTACTAATAATATTTTGTGTATATATATTTATACAACTTATTTGTATTTTTGTAAAGAAAACATTAATTTTTATTTAGAATTTTGTTTTAGAATTTACAACCTTCGATAGAGCTAAACCATTAACAAATTTTGATTTGACAAGCATATATAATTTGAAATTTCGGTAGGGGTTGAATTTCACTGGACGTTTTCATGATTTTAGTCGTAAAATACTTGAAAATATTTTTAAAACCGTCACATACTACTTGCAAATTACTAGTATGACTGACAATTTTTATATAAATTTATTGTTAAACTATACAAATATATATACAATATAAAAATAACACTATTTTACATTTTTGAAGGGTGAGATTTGAAATTTACCATCACCTAAAAATTGTTTAACACACATAGGTGGCCGTCAAATTTAACCCCTGAAGAACAGGTTTGAACTCTTTCAACATTAACTTACTAAATAAATATTACGCTAACTTCCATTAGTGGTGGCCTATCCACTATTTCCCTCTAATAAAACAAAAAAAATTAATGCGGTTAATTAACAAGTTGAGATACCCGAGTCCGGTGTTGAAAATTGTGCCCTTCACAGCCTTGTTAAAAGGCTTCCGAAAGTCGAAAAGTGCAAGGAAGAATTTACCCGTTAAAAAAATCAAAATCTAAAAACTATTTGACAGTAAAGAAGGTCTGCGCTTATTTACAATTGTCATTTTAAGGGAAACATATAAAAAGTGCTAGTCAGTTGACTTGGCAATAACGTTACAGAAAAACTTGCATTATATTAAATTTTAATTGTATCTTTCGACAAAGTGTATCTCGGTAGTGGGAGAAATATATTTTTGAAATTTATTTATGTGAGTTGTAATTTGTAACATAATAGGCGCTAACAACCCGACAAAGAATCAAAGTGGAGCTCCGAGCCGTCATAGCAGACCTGTGATTCTCGAGTCCCAACTCCCATGAATCCCAATCTCCCACTATCCATAGACCACCTCCCATCTTCCACGGTTCACATAAACATTAATTGTATGAGTATCTAATGTGCAAATGAATAAAAAATGGTTTTAATTGGACATTCAACACAAACTCTATTGAATGCCAATAGAGGAGTCTAGACACTCACGCAATCGACAATTACACAAATCCGTAACCTCATCGTGCAACCACATTGTGCGTACTACATGTAGTAAATAAAAACAAATAGATGATTGATAGGGCCCGAGCCTTAATGAATTTCTCTAAAAGACCAATATTGATTATTAATTTGACAATTGTTTCACAAAAATCAGTGTAGAATCCAACTCCACATTAATTTAATTTGACTTTAAAACAATAATACATACGGCTACACATTAGAAATCAAATTTGGATTGTGGAGAGGGCCTGACATTATGCGAGTTAATCTTTGTAAGGAAAATAACTATTTCATCATTTTCAAATTTCTATTCAAATGAGGGTAGATTACTTCATGCAAATTAAGGTACAAAATTAGAGGGACCATTTGGGGCCTTTCCTTCATCTTGCTTCAGATGTTGAAGCAGGCACACATGTGAGCCACCTTATACCGAGAAATAGAATAAACTTTGCACATTTTAGAATTTCATTACTGAAAGAATTGAGTAAGCACTTTCCATCTTAAAATTAAATATTCTTGTAGCTATTGAATGATTTTTTTGTGTGGTATTATGTGATTGATGAAAGTAAAAATTCAGGAGTATGCTATTGCATTTAACATTCAATTGCACTTTTGGAAAACAAATAAGTGGTAGAATTATTTGCCACTTCAAAATTGTCTTTGCTTTAACATCTCTGCAAGAGGTTTTTATTTTTGTGAAAGAAGTTTATTTATTTATTATAAGCCCTACTCAACTGTGCTTTCATAATATATTGTCTAAAAATGGACAGAAAACTTATTTGGTGTTGAACATTGAACTTTGAGGGAGTGGATGCTTTAACGAGGAGTAGTTCACCAAGCGTGAAGAGGTAAGGAATATGAATCCATGACCCTTTGTTAGTGCAATCTTATATTTGAGATTTTAGTGTTGCATGATTATACAAATTATTCTAAATTATTTCTTAAATATTCTCTAATCTCTAATTCTAAATTGTCAAAATAATACACGAAATTCATGTGAAAACACTATTTTGATATTTTTATAATTATTTCATTGGAATAGGTGACAAGTGTCATGTAAGTTGTGTGAGAAAATGGCTTCCATTGGTCGTCCAAAGAAGGATAAAAATAATTGTCACTTGTTGATGCATTTGGCATCTCTCAACATTCTAGTCAACCATGTGATTCTCAAAATGAAGAATTTGATATTCTTGCACAAGAAGAACACGAGTTAGATGGAGCAGAATTTGTGGAAGAGGAACACCCATCAAAGAAACCTAAAAGGACATTCAAGGCCAAATGGAAAACAAGATTTCCATGGGCTTATGCTATAAAAGATTGCAATGGTGTAGAAAGGATAAAATGTTCTTGGTGTGTCAAATATAAGAGAAATACTCCATTTGCTAAAGATGGCAACACCACCCTTCAAATTAGTGGCCTTCTTACCCATGCCAAATCAAAGCCTCGTAAATTTGCATCACAACGTTTGGAGGGAGAAAATAAACAAAGTAGCATTCCAATCACTAAACACATAGAACTCATGGTAGATGTTGAGAAGGAGAGAATCATATCAGTGATGGAAAATATGTATTTTTTTGCCATACATTATTTATCTTTGAGCTCTATAAGCCAATTTGTGACTTTAACAAGTATAACGGAACTCCACACATGCCTCTCACAGATGAATATTTTGCATATACAAATACAACATTTGGAAAAGAGTGTTTACAAGTTGCTAAGGAGGTTTACTGGAAAAAGTTGAAAGATGAGATATTTCATAGTCCATTTTACTCTATTTTAGTTGATGAAAGCACTAATCGTACTATGGAACATCATTTGATTGTTTATATTACATACTTGAAAAATGGAGGCAAAGGGTCAATGTGTAACAAAATTTATACGACTCCTTGAAATAAAGGATGGAACAACTCAAGCTATGTATGATGTCATGATCACTCTTTTGACAGAGATGAATTTATCCTTAATGAAGTTAGTTGGATTTGGATCTGATGGGGCGTCTACCATGAGGGGAATTCGTGAAGGTTTGTCCACAAAGCTTTGTCGAGATGCTCCTCATTTATTAGATATTCATTGCATAGCTCATCGAGAAACATTAACAACAAATGATGCTTCATCTTATTTTCCAGAGTTGCAATTTATTGATAAATTTGCAAATAAAATATATTCATGGCTTGGAAAATCACTAAAAGACATGGAGCATTAAGAGAGTTAATGGAGTCATTTCAAATCAATAGGTTGGAGGTGTTACAAATTCATCAAATTAGGTGGCTCTCTAGAGGAAAGGTAATGGAAAGACTTGTTAAGCTCATGTCTGCTTTGTTGAAAGAATGGGAGTTAGAGGAGAAAAAAATGTATGATTTGGCAACAATATTTCAGTACAATTTTGCATCCATTTACTTGCAGATGTGCTTATTGAGTTAAATAAGTTGAATAAAAATTTTCAAGAGGATCATGTTGACATTACTTCCATTGGCACTACTTTAGATATTACAATTGACATGCTTCGTAGGAGATTTCAAAGAGGCATATTTGGGGCAGGTACTCTACATACAACATCTTTTCTAACCAGGGCACACTGAGAATCTCTTGAGTTTGTAGATGGAACAGGTACATTACATGTACATGCATTGAGATTTGAGAGCTTGCCTAAGTCACAAAGATCAAGGACACTAGATGATTGCATTGAATTGGGAAAAAACTTTATAGTTAAGGTAATTGATTCTCTTGATACAAGATTCACAGATTTACCTATATTTAATGCTGCTAAATTTTTAGTCCTCGTAATTACTACGAGGAGACAGAAGATAGAGATCGTCAAACAAAAAGATGGTTAACATGTTTATGTGAAAAATTTAGTGTTGAAACTCACCTATTGTGGACAGTGTTAAATGTTTGGGTGAGATGGATGAATTTATTTTTGGGTGAGATGGATGAATTTATTTGAACTATTTATAGATTATATCCAAAAAAATATGTTTGGAGCATGAGATCTATGTGGTGGTGAACCTGAATGGTTTGAAGGGTTTCCATGTTTGATGTAACTTTGGCAAGCTATTCTTGTAATTCCAACAAGCACAACCATATGTGAAAGAGGGTTTTCAAAGTTAAATAGGATAAAGAATGATGATAGATCCAGGCTTTCTTTGAGCACATTGGATATGCTAATGTTTCTATCTCTTTGTGCACCTCATGCTCTAAATGAGGTAGATTGGAATGCTATTTATGATGCATGGAAGAATAAAAAAGCTTGAAAACTGCTTCCATTAGACAAATAGATGGTGAGTTTTTGGAAGTTATTTATATAAAATATGTTCTTTATTGTTTTTTATTTATAAAAATATTTTCTTTGGAAGTTTAGATAAGTGTTTTCAATATTTTATTACTAATTTAATAAGATTTTTTTTTCAAAATAATTAATGAATACTTGTCAAGAACATTTGACTCGGTCTAAATAAAGGTTTGAATGTTGATCAATTTGTCTTGTAATGACTTGTATCTCATTTTGTGTTTCAGGTATTTTCTTTTTTGAAGGGAGCCTAAAAAATGTGTTGGTGATATGTTTTGCTCACATTGAGGTGAACACGAGAAACATTTCTATTTAGATCACATAAATTTTTTGGTAGTTTGATATTTTTCTTGATACTATTTATTAGATGAAACATGATTTTTTTATACAACTAATTATTTTTTCTCTTATATTTAGCAAATTAAATTTGAGTAAAAGAACCTTGTGTTGTCATTAATTTTTAGGCTCATTATGTGTGTTAAAATTTTAGTTTGTCACTTTGTAATTCCAATTTGTCGCTTTTTAATTTTAAATTTTTTATTGGATCTCACAATATAACTTATTCATTACATTATTTATGAAATGGAATTTATTATATTTTAAGGGGAGACACTCTTATTAGATATGATACATTGACATTTTTAATTTGTAAAATCACCCATTTAAAAAAATAAAATCTCTCTTTGTAAAAAGTGTTCAATTTTTGTGACATGTGTGATTGATTTACTCTTTTCATATAAAATGTGAAATGATTATACTACTTTTCATCATTGAAGAGTTAGTCCAATATTTAACATTCACATTCATTGTGACTAACACTTCAAATTTGATGACTGTGCCCGACCCCTCATTACGGGCTTATGCCAAAACGAATGGCAGTTGAACCGCCTCGAAAAGTGTAGTGGCGCCCGTCAAACTCGGCCTCACCACTTGTACGCTTAAAATTTGACCATTTTCTGTGCAATCTTTCGACTCAATCCGCATCCAAAAATCAAATATTTGCTCCCGCATCTAGAAGAAATGAAACCGTACATAAACTATGTCGGGCTCGCGTGCGCTGGCAATTTGGTATCTTTTTTATTTGTCCCAAGTCTCGCAACAATGCCGCCACTATTTATTTCAAACTATTTTCCACCACGCTGCGTGTTGTCTTGTTGCGACTTATTTGTACTTTCGCATTTTCCCACGCCACTGAAAGATTTGAATTATTCACGATTTGAAGCTGAACCACGTGGATTCCACGATTTATTTAAGGTAGTTGTCACGAATCCGATTTTCTTGATTTACATTTCGCATGCTTTATTATTTTAAACTTCCAATCGTATTATTTTAAACTTCCAATCGTATATTTTATTTGCATTATTGAGGTACCCTAACATGGCCTCGCATCATCTCAATTCTTAATTCTCAAACCTCAACCCAAGCCTATCATCCTTCTCTACATAATCCACCTTAAGAAAATCCACAAGCCCTTGCGTATGGCATTGTTAATAACTTATTTGTATTCCATGTTTTGTACCTTCGAATGCACTTATCCAAATCACATACTCAAATCTTTATCCCTTCCACTTGACTAGATATTCTTTAGAGTTGTTTCCATTGCAAGCTTAGGTGGAAAGAGCAAACATCATATAGGAAAATATCGGGAAAATGCTCCACAATTAGCATAATAAATGACTACGTAAGAAAAAACATTGTGCAATGTGAAGAATTAGATTGAGGCTAATTGTCCCATAATTATCACAAAAGTAATAGATGAACAAGTAATGAGAAAGCAAGTCAAGCTCAAGACTTTGGTTAGAAAACTTGTGGACCCCTAGCAAAAGAAGAAATTATACGCAAAATTAAGAATAAAATACCATTAAGAAGGGTTGCGAGTGCATAATTTAAATTTTAAGGAAATACATAAAATCTCTATAGTAAGCCATATTAAAAGCCAAGAAAATCACTTTTGAGTTGTTGGATTGGAACGTGTAGTCATACAACCATAAACAATTGCTAGGATGAAAATCACCTTTCTTAGACAATGCATGAACATATCACACTCTAGAGGATGGACAAAAAGTCAAAACGCATTGCAAGTGGACTACATGCTTTGTTGCGTGGAGTAAACCAACTCCGCCAAGCTCGCGTAACACTGTATTTTCCACGTTATGAAGCACTAAGCTTTTGACCGTGGTTTCCATCCTTGTAAATTCCACTCGGAACACTAACTTTTTTCCCAGTTTTTCATGGAACACCATATCTTCAACTTCTTCATTCCGCAGGTCTTCAATCTGGAGTCACCTAAGTATGAAACTTGGATTTTAAGGGACATATACCGCTAGATGTAAAGATTAGTAACCTAAAAGCATTCATTGGGCATGGAGTCAAGCCTCATACTTGAATTTGATCTTTAAAACTTTATAATTGTCCCTGAATCCACATGAAGAAGTGAATTGATCTGATTTGAAGTTGATCTTTGGATCTTGAAAATAAATATGCTAGAATGCTGCCCCAAAATCTTCTGATTTTCCACCATGAATGAAAAACTGTAATTTGCACATCCAAATAAAGCCCACAAAACTAAATACAAAATACAAATCATACATGTTCCAAGTGGAAACATGCAGAGTGTGCACAAGCACTTGTTTTGCAATTAAAAAACCTAAACTAATCTTACTCAAACCAAAAGGAAAACAAGCTAAACAAAGCTTGATACAGGCTAGGAAGAGTAGCTTCCCTTTCTTACAAAATGTGGTCATGTGATCAGTTTTGCAACTAGATCAAATGGTGAAAGTGAAAACATGGCCCACACCTACCTTTTGCTTAAAGTATCAGCCTCAAAAAGGATAAACACCTCATCCAACTATTCTCCATTTGAGTTGAATAGGTCCTAAAGATGACCTTTGGCACTTTTTGAATCTCCCTCGTGATCTAAAGTGAGCATGACTAGTGGGAACTCTAATCTAGCATTGGGCTCACCATTCTCCTCCTTTAATTTCTTCTCCTTGAAGATTTCCTCCAAGTCAAATTCTTTCAATGCGGAAAATATTAATCAACATATTCATCTCCAATAGAAAGAAAGAAGCTCTTAATGTTCTCTTCTTCATCCAATGCCTCTAAGTATGGTTTTTCCTCCCTTTTAGATTGATCAAGAAAAATTTCAGAGGCTCATAGTGAGCGTTTTCTTCTTCTTCATGGAAAGGAAGGGATGCTTGGGGAAGAGAATGTATGGAAGGAAAGAGAGTAGAAAAGAGAGATGAGGAAGAGAAAAATACATGGAGAATGTGGAGGAACTGGAGAAAAAAATGGAGGAGATGCAAATTTAGATGGAAAGAGAGAATAAAAATGAAGATGGGGGGAGATAACTTAGTACAAATGGTGGAGAAGGTGAAGGGGAAGGAGGGAGGATGGTAGGTGTTATAAGCTTGACATCCTCCTTTTGCGGATGGGGAAAACCAAAACTCCAATGGGGAAATGGAACAATTCAAGGGAGAGGTAGTAAAGGACATGGGGAAGGTGGAGAGTGAGAATTTAATGCAGGTGGGGATGTGGGAAAAAGGAAGAAAAGTGAAGGTGAGAAGGAAGACAAGAAGGAAGGTAATAAAATGGAGGAGGTGGAGGACATTGAGGAGGGGAGTGATACTTCTCTTGCATGTGAGGATATTAATGAGGAAATGAAGTAATGATTGCACGACTTCATGAGAAGGAAACAGAGGAAAGGCAACGATTTGCAAATGAGAGAAATGGGTTTTGCTTTAGATCAATGGAGTCACCATATGTGTTTAAATGAAGCCTCCAAAGGTTGGATATCACTAATACACACACCAATCTTAGTGAAGATGATGTAAATATAATCAAATTGGTCACACCGGCGTGCCAAAATTGTTGTCACCTAAAGTTGAACCCATGTTGAATATATCATATTCAACACCTCAATGAAACATGGGATGATCTCTCAATGTGGGACTTGATTGTATGAGATCACCCTCTAGAGAAGGTCGACTTCCTCTACCTATCTTACTAATGTTAAACTACTCCTAAGCTAAGCCTATCCTAAGAATTCCAAGGGACCTGGGGTTGAGAGAGAGAAATGCATGAAAGGGAAACCAAGGTAAAAGATTGTTAATAACACCAAAGAAAGGGGATCTCTCTCTCTCTATGAAGGAAAAAAATAGAAAGGACACATAGGAGGAGAGAGGAGACACATGCCATAGACTAAGCCCGCATAAACCATCCGATTCCACACATTATAGACACACAAATGGAAACCATGCAAATATAGTCCATACACAACATAAAATGGAAAGAACAAAGAGGCAAGAAGACAATAATATAAGAAAAAGGGCAGATACAAGCCATATACAACATATATTATTGCTTATAAGAATGCACAATCCCTTACAATCACTTAGAAGGTATTGAATGAGTTATAAAATCTCAAAACAAAGGTCTGCAACTCGTGAAAGTTCAGCCACCATTTTGACATGCAAACTTTACTGACCAAGAAAGATATCCTTTTACAATGAATAATCAATTACATTATATAGAGGAAGGAAAAGAAGAGAGAAGGAGAGAAGAGGCGCCAACAATGAAGAGAGTCAACCACCAAGGACTAATTGTCATCAATACCTATAGACAAGTATGGGTGTCCCTTGTTTCACATGCAAGGTATGGGCGCATTGCTTCACTTGCACGCCTACCATATCGTCTGAAAATGTGGACCTTGTTGTGTAGTATTTAATGTTAATGCTTGGGACTAGTTCACACTGTTGAACCGAAATAGGTGAGCATTTCGTAACTGTGGGCTTATGATGATTTGATGTGCGGTTTTCTCCTTTGTTTGAATGATATGTAGCTTTGTTGACCTCTACGAATTTTGTGACATCCATGGACTTTGTATGTTCTGCTTTTGTCAACTCCGCGGAACACTAAGTCTTTGATGTCAACGAAACATTAAGTTCTTATGTGTCGTAGTTTTCCAAATCTTCTATGCTTAGCCTTTTAATTCTCTCACATTTAATCTTTTTCTTTTGTAATGTCATGGAGATCGTCCTCCTTGTTGCGTAATATAATTTACTTGCGACCATGTCCCTTTGTTTGGCATCTTTTGAAATCCGTGTGAACACAATACTTTGATAACCCACGAAACACAATACTTTGATAATCATGGAACACATAGTTCTTTGTTCTGCAACTTCCAAACTTAGTTGCATTCAACATGCTTGCCTTATCCTTGTGGTGTCTCATGGCCTTCCTTGCTTGCATTGCAAGGGCTTCTCTGACGAGGCACCACATGCTTTGATGTCTTGGAATTAACCAACTCTGTGGAATTCTTTATTTTCCAAGTTACATGATGTTTTGAATAAGGCCAGAAGAAAGTACAACCAATCCGTGGGTAGCCAACATGAAATCTATTAAACAAACAAACATGCTCAAAAGTTGATTGCATTGGTTAGCCCCAAATGCAATGACCACCCTAAGTTTGATAATCAAAGCTTACTTTCCAACGGTACTAAATTTTTAACATTCATAGAAAATTCTAGAAAATCAAACACAATTTTTATACCCTTATTTTGGTAGCCATGTTTTATAGCCATTAAACCAACATTTAAATTTGACAAATGTTTATACATTTTCATATGTTAAACTAAAAATAAAATAACTCTATGTTAGACTTGCAAACTTAAAATATAATTCATTTCCCATATAAATTATTTGAATATAGACAAATATATATTGAAAACTTTTAGATTAAATGAAAATTATCATTCTGTTCTCACGATTTGAAAGGGCATAGTGAAAAATTATCGTTTTTCACTACCTGATTGTACTGCTTTAAATTTAGACTTGATTGCTTTAAAAACCTTGCAAAGAATGCAATTGTCAATATTAAATATCCAACCATAGAAATATAAGGCCATGCGCTGTGGATTTGCATTGCATATCGATATCCCTCCGCGAACATGATGCTATTTCTAGTGGAGTAGACGTCTGTAAGGGTAAAGCCGCTGGCCTTCAGTTCCTAAATCCAAAATCCTCAATCACATATTTAATAACTATACATGAAAACTAAACTATTTCTTGAGATGTTTTGACCATGGCCGACGCTGAAATCAATAAAAAATGAATTTTGTTGCAAAAATGGGTTAATGTATTCTACAGCGGATTTAAATATCCAAATTACAATACTTTTTGAAGTTGCGTATTTAACTGTTTCCATTCAATACGCGCCACAGGCAGTTTCGAGACCCCATGGCGTAGAATAATCTCCGTCAATAAGTGCCTCCACATCCCTGTCCTCAAATACTGCGGATAGACCGTAGTCCAGAAAATCGTCCTCAAACTGCCAGTTTTCCGCAAACCCCTTAATCTCAGCAGTTTCCGCAAAATCCAAACATGGATCGCAACGGTTTTCCTTGAGAGAAGAGGTTGCCTCAGCCTGGTCCTCTAAATTCACAATTGGGCTAGGCGGTATCCCAAGCTCATCATCCGTTGCCCCGAAAAGGTAATCCAGATCAATCACGCCGTTCGCGGTTCCGTAGGCGCTGGTCATGTCGGAGGCGAGAGAAGCATCCCTGCTTAATCCGGATGTACAACACGAACTTACGCCGATTTCTTGGCCGAGACTTCTCATGACCGTGCTAACCACCTCCTCCTCTTGTTCTTCGACTCCAAACTCAATATCTTCAAATAAGTGCAGGATCTGCTGCTCCGTTTGTCCGTGAAAACGCTTGGGAGAAAACAGTAAGCGTCGTCCTCGTGGCTGCGTTTCTTCAGCATTCCAGACATCATGATAGATATGCCAGCAACAATAAACTTGCAAGAAAAACTTATGGGTAGAAATTTCAATGGCAAAGATGGAATTAAAGAGATTGCGAAGGAGTGAAGGTATATATACAATATGTATATGTCGGAAATGGCAGATTGGAGGAGATGAGGATAGAAATTAGAATAGTCTAGGACTCCGAGGCTGTAGCTGGCGGGTAAAGGTACAACTCATGGACTCATGCATGATGTATATCTTTCCATTTACGCATCTAAATATTTATTAAAAATCAATGATCTGCCGTGAATGGCCCGGGATGCTCTGGACCCGTACAATCACCCGAGACATTCGGAGGTGGGCCACGAGAAAGAGAAGCACTTATTCGTGAACTTAGTTATTCGGTCACGCGGTGTCCGTGTGAGGGCCTAGTCGAATTAGATGCATCCTCCACCAGCCGATCGTCAAATCTTTGTAGCGACGTGAAACTTTCCGTGATAATAATGAGCAAACTTTCACGACGAGTTGTGTTGTCGTTTGTTGACAAAATGCGGTTGTTCAAGGAACGATAAATGGAGTGCACATCTGGAGTTATCTGGAGTTGATCAAGGGACGTGCCGAGACTTATAAATTCTAATATTAAAATGCGATAATAAGTCAGTTTCACTTCGCTTCAACTAACTAAACAAATAGATGGTTAAGTGATTTGAGGGAGAAGGTGATTAATTCTCTGAAATTATGAAGTATTTTCGAACGATATGTAATGATGTTAATTGCATATATATTTTTTATGAAATATTTATCTGGAGTTATCTGGAGTTATCTGGAGTTCACATGTCTTTATGTAAGGTTCAACATTCTCGCATACATGTCTATCAAAACATTTGCAACTATATCTAACAAAATTCCTCTATATTTTGGCACAGGTTGGGAGTATTTTGGCAAATTTAAACTAATTGGGTTGGAGACCTGTTTGTTGCATATGGTGAAACAAGGCGAGGAGTATGCTGGCAAATGTAAACAGGAAACCACTCTCTGTACCTGAGTGGTGCAAGCGGTTGCAAAAGTTGACGAATATGTACAACGGGAGTAGAATCGGATGGATAAGAACACAAAGATGGAAGCCTCATTTATAAGAAGCGTGGAGATGCTCTTCCACTACAACATCTTGGGTATCATTGGCAGGTTTCTTAATCTCATCTACCCACCAAACATAAAATTCCCTAGAGATATGTCATCTCATGGAATGAAGTGATTGAAGGATACTGACAAAATGGGATTGTTGTCTACGCTTTGGGAACATTTAAATGCCAAAATATGAACTTTTGTAAATAAACGCCAAGTGTTCAACCAAATGATACAACATGTTATCTTTTAAATGAATATCATAATTGTATCTTACAGAAGACGTGGTCATCGTCAAGAGACATTGTGATTGTTTCATCAAATAAAACAACTGTATATTCACCCCGATCAACTCACCTATACCAACATACGTGTGGCCCATAACAAAATACGAGGTTTATAGCAACGTACGGACATCCATCAAGGCATAGTAGGCAATGTTTTTTTATTGGAAGTTACTATATTGTCCTCTCCCCATCACACAAACTTAAAATAGAAAAATTACAACTCTAATAAACTAAACATTGTTATCCTCTCCGGCGTAAATTGCAACTCATTTAGAATTGCATCGGATTCTTCATAAAGTAATTGAATTCCAGAGAAAATGCTTTGGCTCTTAATTAACATTGCTTCTTCACACGATCTGACAAAAATTTCTCGGTGGATACATGATCTCCAAAGATTTGGTTATGTTTTTGTTAGATGGAATCATTGAAATAGTCTCCCATGGCCCTGAATGTCTAGTGTGCGCCATCTGTGAGAGCCCTTTTGAAAGGGGCTAACGGATCAAACTACCACATATCCTTAAAATCTGGTCTTTTTGGGACAAGGCTCTTCAAGACACACAGTGCCTTCCCTTCCAAAGTTTCTCAAGTGGCTCGCAAAATGTAACTCGTATTGTTATGCAAGACAACGTTGCGGGGTCATATGCCACAACCCTAGTAGAACTGGCCCAGTCTGTGAAGTCCCTAGATGCTATCAGTAGAGACATCGATAAGCTCTCTCAGTACATAACCAATAAGGTTTTTTTTTTTTTTTTTTTAATTTCCTTGTTAATCCAATCATACCAGATGAGAAGAAAAAGGGTATTCTCGAAGACATTACAAATGATGCCAAGTTTCAGCCTTATACATTAAATTTTCTCTACATTCTTATTGACAAGAAAAGGATTGACCTGATTGGTGAGATTTTCAAAGAGTTTGAGACTGTCTACAACAAACTGACCGACACAGAGTTGGCAGTTGTGTCTTCTGTAGTCAAGCTTGAGAATCAGATTTCTCTCGGTCCTTCACAAAATCAATGCAATGTTTTTTGTCGATTTAAGTCATATCTTCTGCTAGAGTGTTTCCATAATGGCTTGCTTAAATCTGTTAGGCCACAATTCATCTATTGTTGCCCTGCACTCTTCCTCTGACAGAGGAGTTCGGGATTCTTCTACATGCCATTGGAGATATCCTAGTTCTCTTGCCAAATGTATACAACCGACAGATGCTACGCATTTATCACAAACCTGGACAATTATCTTCTTCAAATCAAAAACATATTAAAAACCACCTCATCCGAGGACAATTTTTCTCTAATAAAAGTGCTATGAGACGATAAAAGACAAGGAAGCAAACAAAAAATTGATTTCATTAATACCCCTTACACGGCCAAGCTGGACTGATGAAAATGGAAGTATTAATATGGTGCCACACACTAGCACAGGTGCTACTACGTTTTTTAATTTCTACAAAATTAAAGGAGCCGTCCAAAGTAAGGTTTAGTAAGGAGAGCACCCATTGCATTGTCTGCAAGATGGACTTATGAAGCAAGGCTACGAAATTGGTAAGGACAGTTTTTCCATCCTATCATTAATTTATTTTCCTTCTCTTAAAAGCAAAGAAAGACCAGGTCACAGATTACAAAGAGCAGATCAACGAATCTCATCCAAACATGTACATGCTAGTCCATGTTTCCATTACCGGGCTCTCCTTCATGACACAGGTCAGGGAAGTAAGGAAATAGATTTCACTCATGATGGTCTCAGGGCAGCCACTCCCAAAAGCAAGGGCACCAAAGAAAGGTTATTGCCAAGTCTAAAATGTCATTTAAAGGATGTGGAGTCAGAGATGAATATCTAAAATAGTAAATATCTAGGACTGTAGAAAAATATCTAAAATCCGGCAACCTTTAAAGTTAAGCCACCGGAATTTGACACTTTCCAGCAATGCCTTCTTCAAAGTAAACGCCCTCAATTATTTTCTTGTATATTATTTTCCTATATATATATATATATATATATATATATTCATTTACATTAATTTACATTAATTGCAGCGAGGGTGTTGGCCACATTATTTCTTGAAATGAAATTGACACACATCTATAATTGTTTCACTAAATATAATTAGCAAGCGTCCAACATTATTTCACCAAATGCAAGTAACAAGTGTCTAACCCGATCTACGTAACAAAACAAGACATGGAAAGCTATAAACAGAGCGAGGTAAACAAACTCTTGCTTTTCGAAAATTCATTATATGTGGAAATATTGGAGTTGAAAGCCATTCATGGCAAACATGGACAATGGTCGACAAGTGGCTCCACACAATTGGACACCTTCCAACGTGATGAAAACAAATGGGAGTGGAATTGTCTCAAAAAGTGTTAGTCCGAGGCCATAGCGACTCGGTATAGACCAGATCATGCTTGTGCGATTAATTTAGGCCCGTGTGATCACTAAAAATCCAAACAAAGAATACGCTTTGATTATCTATGCCCCATATGTCTTTGGGTGCAACGTGCCTGCCTTTATTTAATAGCTCTCGCGCTTGTAACCATACATCCGTAAGCTCGTGTCATAATTGTTAAAGTTGTTTCACTAGGAATACAATTTGCATACTTCCTATTCTCATGTGACGTGTCTCCTCATATCGCGACATTTTATTTTACTAGCAATCGATAAATGCGAAGTGTACAATGGAAACGCCGAAGGGGATGGAGTGCGGAATGTAAAAATGAAGAATCGAAAAGATGGAAAGGTTGAAGAACATGGCCGATGGTCATAACAGCACACCCTATGGAGAGAGTTGCTACAACATTGGGAACTTGTAGTTTGCGGCAAACTAACTTAAGTATTAATAGTCCCCTAAATCAAATGTATTTGCATCCAAAATAGCAAACGACTATTCAATTCACAAAACTACAACATTGCATGAAAATCCACTGTCGATTACTTTGTATTGGATTTCCATAAATTGTTCCTAAGTTGTCCCTTTGGCACATGATGGAGAATGATTGCAAAGGTTGCTAAGTTTGGCTTTACACATGGATTGCATTTGTTTAAGACTTTTAAAGCTTTCTCAGGAAGCCCAATTTGTGTATTTTGGCCTCTGTAGAAAATAACTCAATTTCCACATTCCAAATATCCCCTTATTCCAAAATTCATGAAGGGGCAAACAGTTTGGTCCATGTGGGAGCTTTCCATGTGTGTTGTTGCGAAGTGTTGGCTTTTTTTATTTTCCACCTTCTTTATTTGGCATGGTGATATTGTCAATTATCTCATCGTCCCTTATGTTCCTTGTGAGGTAGGGGTGTCGCAAAAGTCATTCTCACCGCCATTCTCAGAGTCGATTTGAGTGGGGGTTCTTTATGTCGTTGTGACTCTCCTCCACATTTTCAATGCAGGGTGGGACTTTCCAGCTTCTTGTCGCGATGTTGTGTACCTCTGCCTTCTTCTAGTAATGTTCTTTGGTTGGGGTTTACTATATTTCTTGGTGAGATTAAGTTCAAACGTCGAATAAATCTACAAAGGCGACTGAAAATGCAACCATTTTTGGCTATGACCCCATTGATGAGGGAAGGACCTTCCGAACGATGTGTGGGGCAAGCTTGATGACAGGGACACCCCCCTCCCGCGAGCCTCTTTGTTGTTGTTGTTACTTGATACTCTTGTTCTGTAATTGTTTGTTTAAATTTGTCTCTTTGTAGACTTTGTTCTTAGGCCACATATGTTGCCTAGTGTGAAGACTTGCATGACGTGCTTCAATATTGTCTTTTTTTGTGTGAATAGTTAAAACTATTTTATTGATTTGAGTAATATAGCCACTATTTCTTCATTTTTTTTCTTAAATTGAAGAATGAACAATTTAATTTGGGTGTATGAATAATCAGATGACCCTAACCATCACGCAAGTTCATGATGGGGTCAACCAAAATGGCACCCATGACCTGCGTGATGCGAATGCAACATTCTACCACTACCTTACATGTCATTTACAAAAATATTTTGACAAGCTTGACTTTATCTTCACATGCAAACGTACGTGAGGCTTAGGCTCCTCCTTAATAATCGACTTTCACATGTAATTGTTGATTCAATCAGCAAACACTTTGTGTTCTGACTGTAAACAAATGGACATGACCCAATCAGCTTGCCAATAAAACCAATAAAACATGACCGAAATGACACACCTTCAACGAGGCCTTCTATCTATAAAAATAACAACAGTCCAACTGAGATGATTCATTCCAGATAAAAACTATGGTTGCCATATTTTGCAAGCAATTCTAATTTGAACAATGTATCCCCTTGTACAAAGATAAGTTACAGAATCAAAAGAACCAAAGATATAAAGATAGAAAACATGCAATAAAACAATCACAATGTGGATGGTTTAAACAACACAACATCAGAAAAGAAAATCATTCAAGTATACAATTTAAATTTCAAATTCAATATGCAGATGATTGTTTTTAATCTAATATATAGGTGACCAACTAAATGCTCGCTTTGAAATAGATTTTATAGGCAAGCAAAGCCTCAAAACCACTACTGGCATATGGTATATTGACAGTTACTTGAGAAAATATACGAAAAAATCATATGTCAATTTCATTATGGTAAATGGACAAGACAATTTTATTATTTTATGTGAACAAGACAATTGTTTTACCCAAAATATCAAATAGGCTTTCAAAAATGGATATAAAACTTGAACAAAAATTCAAGAAGACTTCCTTTACACCTCTATTTTAGAACTACTATTAAACCTTTCTTAAACAAAATCGTTGTGACAGACCAAACCATATAAATGTATATCATTTAAAGCATAAAGAAAATAAAATAAAAGAATCACATAGCGCTCCACTCTAAAAAAGACTTTCCAAGAAACAAGAGCCAAAGAAAGGATAGTTTCATACAGATTCTTAATCAAATCAGACATGCATTACAGGGAGAACCAACAAAGGAACAATATTATATTCATTGGTCATTCTCTATCAAATTGGGTGAAATGGTGTAGTAAGAAATTATACTTTCCAACCTGAACTCTGAAAGTGTAGTCCTTCCAAAGAATTTGGATTGCTTGTCATAATGATTTTGGGCCTTGAAATAAATTTATGCACTGGAGAATCTAAATGCCAGTTATCATCAATATTTGTCCAGTCAATGCCACTTTTCATTTTAAGAATCCCTTTTTTACCAAATTATATTTGGCCAAGTATTCTCTTACCATATAAAAATCATAACCATAGTAACGAGGAGGCATGACTATGTGTACAAAAATGGAAATGGATATGGGTATTGGAATATCATTTTCAGATTCAGGGTAAAGGGTTGTGTGGATGAGAGGTACATCGAATACACACACATGATAAACCGAAAAGCTTATATATTTAATTTACCATACAAGGTTATTCTTTTCAGGTATCCTCTACTGTATAATAATATTCCTTGAAAATCTATATTCCTCAAACCTTCTAGTTTTTATCCTGCCTTAACTACATTATAATCTATTAATATCTTTTGTTTGAGTGGGTGAGAAATGGCCTGGATGGAGTCAGTTGACCTTTAAGGTCTTAAGGCACTTTAATTACTTTTGTTTGGTTGTTTGTATTTAGTTTTTAGCAACAGAAGACATTGACAAAGATGTAAGGAGATGTGAAGAAACGCCTCCGTCATGCTAGAGGCATCTCCTACAGGTCTCCAAATCTCTAAAATGCATCCCTTACCACAGAACAAGTGTACCCAGGTCTCAGTGACCTTAACTAACGTAAATAACAATGTAACACGCAAGAAGGTAAAAGAAATGTTATGGAAGAAAATGCAAATTTCATACCCGAGGTAGTAAGGAAAATTATCGAATGTCACAGAATTCTCTCCCTGAACAATACTTTGTTTGATTTGATACTCAATGAAAGCTCTTTCAACAGAACATGCAGTGCATGAACATGACATGATATCTGCTCCAATATGTCTCCCTTTCCTATTAGTCTCACCTGCTTCAATGCAGGGAGGTACCAATTTGGCGCTATAAATTCCTTGTTTAATGTCTACATCATTTCCAGCAGTAGGTGCAAGCAGAATTGGTATGGCCCAAGGAGAACTGATTGTCCGTGCAGGAGATGACGAAAGCAAAGACATTCCTGGCCATGCTTCAGTTGAAGAGACATCCAATTGCCCCACCTTTCTTCTAACCGCCTGATTGTAATTGCCATCACCATTGGGTAAATTAAGTACAATAGTCTGCATCTAACAGTCAAGGAAAATGCTCAGAAATTAATAATATATGAAGATTGAACTTGACAACATTCTCTATAAATTCATACACTCAAATCATCCAAAAGTTATTTTCAATTAGTATGTAGTAAGGAACCTTCAAAATCCTTAACATTCTATACACTATTGTATATAAACTTAACAAAGGGGATACATATTTATGGTGAAGAGTAGCGCCTATATCAATTTCATCTCCGTCGTTAACTCTGATAACATCCCTCAGTCCCAAATAATGTCCATTGTAAACAGTAGACCCAAGGCCTACCCCTTGGATAAAAATCGCTGGAGTAACATCATCCTGCTGTTTTATATCATCAAAATACAGTCGATTCAACAAACCATGTACCAAACAGCTTAAATCCATTAACAACTACTAAAAGCATTTAAGTTTACTTGCAGATCCAATAAAACAAATTAGAGCATTGAGAATACAGCAGAGATTATTACCGCGGTACACTTAAATTGGCATAAGATATCACTGATTGTAGTATCATTTTGAATTAAAAACTCACAATGCGAGCCCCTTCCTATCCTGAAAAGCGTGCCATACAGAGACACATGTGTATTCTGGCAGTAAAAAATTGTCAGCGTTTGAGAAATTCATTAGAATCTACAAACAAATTTAGAGAAGGAAAGAAATTGAAATTTATATTAATGTCTATGCTAATAACGAGAAGAAAAGGGAAAGCCGGGGGAGAAAAGCAGAGACAAATACAGAAAAGGTTATTATAGAAGATACAGTACAGGGCTACAGTTTGTAAAGGAACGGGGAGAGCGAAGGAGACAATCTTGTTATCTTCCATGAACACTCAAACTTAAGACCTCCCATTTATAATTGAGCTATGGTTACTTTGCATTTCTAGGAGTGAATGGGTTTCCGATAACAGCCACCAAAGAAACAAGAATACATAACACACAAAATAGTTATTACCTCATGCCACGAAAATGGATTTGGCGATATCACTGGAACTGTTATTTGGGTTTTGGCACTTCTTGCTGAAAAAGTGTTTACCCAATTGTTACCCCCAAATGAAAAAATCACAGGTACTGCATCAAAATTCTATGATCGGTTTGTATGAATATGGCAAATGAAAATTACCTCTGGTGTTCCAAATTTTATGATCTGTTTGTATGAATAAGGCATGATGGTAAATGAAAATTACCTCTGGTGTTTCAAATTTTTAGGGGAATAAGAACAGCATTGGTGCCACCCGTGGTTTTCCAAATTTTTAGGGAAATGAGGATCACACTGTTGATTCATATTTTCCAACACCTGCATAATTTTTCCTACTGTAAATACGACAGATCCCATTTGTCAGGAGAAAAAACCCAAAAAGTTCTCCCTGTCATTCATTGGGAAAATTTTGAAGTCATTTGGTGCGAAAAATTGATGCCATTTTACTGTAGAGAATTTGCATGGAACATTAAATGTGGGAGAGGAGGGAAAAAAAAAATTGTGGAACATTAATTAAAAATAAATTGTGAACGTAAATGTGGTTATGAGTTAATATATTTACCAGCAATCGTACGCGAAGTGTACAATGGAAATGCCCAAGGGGATGGAGTGCGGAATGTAAAAATGAAGAATCGAAAAGATGGAAAGGTTGAAGAACATGGCCGATGGTCATAACAGGGCACCCTATGGAGAGAGTCGCCACAACATTGGGAACTTGTAGTTTGCGGCAAACTAACTTAAGTATTAATAGTCACCTAAATCAAATGTATTTGCATCCAAAATAGCAAACGACTATTCAATTCACAAAACTACAACATTGCATGAAAATCCACTGTCCATTACTTTGTATTGGATTTCCATAAATTGCACCCACATAACATGATAACAACTCTGATAAAGTTGGCTTGATCTGTTGTAGGATCTTTCTGAAATTCAGTCCAATTGCACCTGTTCAAGTAAACAAGCCCCAGAAAATAATTAGATAATCTAAGCATGCTGAGGAGGGTGGTAAAGTTGTGCATTTGAGGATTTTGAGGTAACAACTAACAATGATACATTTCAATAGCACATTCCAAACTCCTAAAAGAGTAGCAGATTGATGCACACTTGGCAACAGGAAAAGGAACATCTACCAGTAACTCGGTTGATAATTGAGTTTTTATAGGACATATTTGCTATTAAACAGCAGTATCGTTAGTCTACAAAGTCTGTTGGAATAAGGATCGGTAGTCTCAGTCAAAGTAGGATTCGATTTTTAGAAAATAGATTTGAATTTAAGTCCTAGTCATTAGGAGTGGTAGGAGATTTTAAAAGGGGGAAATGAGACTTGTACGGGAGAGGAAAAGTTTAATAAAAAAATGTATTCGCTGTGACCTTCTGGATTCATTTTTAAATTTCCTCTTGGTTCTTTTGGGCTGTGTTCTGTAAATGTTAACTCTTCCCCTGTTGTAGTTTTTCCTGCTACATAAAATAATTTCTCTGCTGCATGTTAATTTCTGCTAAATTAGATTTTTTATCTCTGCCATGGCATTTTTGAATCTACATCAATGTTTACAGTTGAATGTTTTGAATCAAACTGCAGGATTGAGGACAAGTTACATGCAGCTTACATTTGGAAATGTTTCCAATTCAAATTCTTAACTCCCCACCACTAGCCCTTACAGAAAAAATCCTTTCGTAACAGACGCCCATTTACATGTAAAGGAAAAGATCCCTTCACCAGCTATCAAGCGTGTACATGCATTTGGGGTAGAATGCACTACAAGTTCAAACCTCCTATCAAAAGCGCTTATCCACGGAAAAAATCACAAATATAAACACGAACCTTATAAAAAAGAATGTGAAATCATAAATACAAACACAAAACTTCAAATAAATAGAAATTGTGGGAAAATAAAAATGACCTGAAAGTTGTTCTCATTGATGTATTCCCATATTTTTTTCACGGCTTGAGTTCGGGAGATCTCAGAGACGCCGAAGAACCTTCCTGTTTCTCATGAAACAGGGTAGGGAGCTGTAATGCCTGATTTATCTCTTTTGTCGGGCTTAGGGTTAGGGTTTGCTTCAGCTTTAGGTGCTTTCGACACATCTGCTTCAGTTTTCATGGACCATGTCAAGCACTATCTTTATAATGAGAGCCCTGAAGAGGCACCTATGCATTGTATTTCAACTATTTCTCCATTGGATTCAATCTCAATACCCTTAAGATTTGATAATAGTAAAATCATTTGTTGTTGGAAACAAAGACATATACCTCGCAGAGTCTCTTCTAACACCTACCCCGTATCCAATATCTACGGAGGCAAGATTTGGCGAGTGAAATTACAGCGGAGGAGCAATAAGTCCAGAATATGATGCGTGAAACGGCCCCAGAATCGTTTGGGGATTTGAAAATCCGTTGTTCTGTACATTCTGTGTTGATGAAAAATCCTCAGTCTGCGAAATGCATGAGAGGACTGACATGGCCCTGAGCAGGGAAGGGCACCACGGCCGCGTGTGGTGGACATGTCACTTAACCATTGATTATTTTATTGCCTCCGTTGGATTTCAACGACTCTATAAGGAGTAATGCCATCCGTTTGATTTCTGACTTCTGTCAGAATCAGGGGGTTCAACTCCACTACAAGAACGCCTTCGGCGTAATTATTATGTATTATTTAAATTTAACACACCCATGATAAAGATTAGAAGCCAATTGGCCATTTTCTGTGGGATCTTTCAAATCTCGAGAGTCGCGTATAATGCTAATGCTATTCTAAAGATCGAGATTTTCCCCACTCGAGGGATCTAGAAGAAATAAAAGTTGAAACCATACATATTCCATTTACAGGCTACATAAACTAAGCGGGACTTAGTTGCGCTAGCAATTGCATCCACTCATTTTCTTTTCCATGCATATTGTTGTTCGTACATACTTTGTCTCTCACATGTTTCACAACAAGGCGACGACCTGCCACTATTTATTTTAAAAACAATTTAAAAATATTCCACCAAATTGACAATAGTAAACTTCTACTATTTTCCACCATACTAATCGTGTCAATATAAATATATTTTAAGTTGGCTCAACGAGAAAATATTTTTACACAATACTATCAAGTTGGTTGTAGTTAAAGGGTGAGGATGATACTCTTAAAGGTGCTACCTAAAATAAAATAAGATTGAAAATGTACTTTAGATGAATTTGACAGAATATATATTCCTTGATCGTTAAGACTAAACCAATTAACTATTTAATACACCTAACTTGAAATTAATGGTTTCAATTAAATTTTTTTAAATTGATTTCCAATTAAAACCACATAAATTCTCCAATATAAAATAAGTATTCCACTTGCCCATTTTCCTTTGAATATAATTTTCAAGGTTATTTTCAAATACAAAGCCAATAGCTTATAAGTTCCATTGGAGCACCACATTTTAAAGTGTTCCCTTCTTTAAATACTCCACTTTCTAGTACTCATATTTTTGCATTTATTTTCATATTTTTGGACTCCTTGCTCGCTTAGGACGGTAGAAGTGGAAAGTGGTTTTTATATAATAATGTTGTACATTGACCATGCATGAATATACATGTAATCTAGTACTATATAATAGATTAAATAGGAGCATGAGACAATTCACAAATTATAGAATAATTGTGACACTTGAAATAATTATAGAAGGGTTTAAGAGTATTTTTCATTTTGTTATAAATTTGGAGATAGTTATTGTTGACATTAGATAACGGGAAATATGTTTCATAGCAACACATAAACAAATCTAGAAAAATCAATAAAAATCTACGAACTTCGATCAAAAGTGTACTTAAGTGGCATGACCACAATCGGTGTACTACAATTCAAGGAATTGTAGGGATCTCAAAAACTATTACAAAATGTAAAATAAATTTTGCAATCCTAATACTATGGTTCTATGCTCCAAAACCTCTCTTTTTTAGAATTCATTGTGTCACTAGGAAAGTGCTCTCCTTCCTTGAAACCCAAAGTTTGCATTTATACCTTGCAAAAGAGTAAAAAAACCAATGAAGGTGGGATGGAATCCAGGTATGTCTCAATCTAACCACTTTGGATAACATGGCTTGAAAACAACAAATAAGTATAATGCAATCAAACATGCACTCTAGTGATATGCAAGAGTCCTAACTATTATCCTTTTAATGAATGTAGTAGATAACAACCTGTTAAATGCTATTCTCTAGATGTTTGAAATCTTCTTTTCATGTGATGATGATTCATAGATTAATTTGATTCCTTACTTTACAACTTCAATATAATTCACTTGCGTAAATTTGTGGCCTAAATGCACTTTAATGCATAGGTATGTATTTATAGACTTCATGAATTCAAATAAGGGCTCTATTGGCACACATGCGTAAGAAACCATTAGATAATGGTCAAAACTTTAATAACTGTGGTTTTTGTTATAATAGTTTGCTTTATCCCTTAGATACCACAAGTTCCATACCTTCAGATTGTCATAATATTCAAGTGGTATACTTCATCAACCACGATCTTATCACCATCTATATAAACCTTTAATTAATATATCTTATGCGTGTATATGCTTCCCCACATTGATGCATTGTTACACTCACCTTGGTCAAAACTTTTTTCACAAATTAGTCTTCATGTTGTGGATCCTCATACAATCTTAATTTTGCGCACCCTTTTGAAAGAATTCCTTAATGATACATAACAATTCAAGTAACTTTTGAGTGCTTCGACTAAAATTAAATCTTTGAATGAAATCATTCTTTCTCACCTCCTAGTTTGTAATAGTATGTACATTTTCTCGGTAGTGAAGGTACCACACTTAGGAACAAGTCTTCAATGTCTATATTGGAAGTACATAATCACCTAAGGTCCACATTTCTTCACAATATTTCATATACTCTCCGAGATACTTGGCTCGAAATCTTGGTAAAACCTTTCTTCACATTACTTATCTAAAAATTTCCACATAGAACTTCCTTCATTTGGGGCAATCTCAATAAACTTGATCAATGCCATATCCACTAATGTGCAACGATATCTTGCATCATATGAACTAATGTGGGAACTCAATCAACGTCCTTATGATAACATGCTTCCAAGTATTGTACATAATCCTTCACACAATAATACCCATTATTTCTCATCATATTCACAAACCTTCCTTAGCTAATAGTTAACACCTTATTTAGATGTTGTGTCACTCTATTCAAACCAAATTCATGATCCCAAACACTGCGCAATAACATTACTCTAATAATTTGTGTTACAAATGAATAACTCCACTTCGACTATCTTTTGACTCCTCTTCTTGATCACATGTGGTGTTTTGTGCATTATGTAACTCCTTCATGCTTTCAAATTTTGGCTCCAACGTGCTCCCCACACTTTTTGAAGCTAGGTTTTCAACAAATGTAAAATTGTTGGCTTGATCTTGAAAATATCTTTAAGCTTTATCACATCCTTAAAGATTGATCCTTTCATTTGTTGATCTTGCATCTCAACTTTATGGTGATATGTCACTTGCATCTCTCCCTATGATGTTTGAACTATATCTTTTGTGCTATAAATATTTTTTTATACCACTCGACATTATCAAGTTATGAAATAGAAATAACCTTTTCCTAATGTTAGCCCAACTTTTGGTAGTGATATTTACCATTGGAGTTGTGGGTTGTGGCCACCTTATACACATCCCATATAAGTTCCATTATTTCTCATGTTTTACTACCTCAATCATCCTTGTAGTCTTCTTAGATTTATTACTTTAAATGATGTAACAATATAAATAAGCCGAGCCTACAATTCCTTGGATGAAAATGCAAAATCCAGGATGTATGCTAAATGCATGCGACAATAATAATATGCAACTCTTTTTGGGATCTTTATCTTTTCAAAGTGCTTTTCTAAAAGGAAATGAACAAATGAACATTTGAAAGGCTAAATGAGAATGAAGTGAGTTAAATATAAAACACACATATCTGAAAATTAACCCTTGATGTGACACAATTTTCAGAAAAATAAAAGATTCTAAACTAATAGCCTTTTCAAAACAAAATTGAATATCTTATTTTTATTTTTGAAACAAAAATAGATGATTGTAACTACAAATGATTTAAACCATGTGTTTAACATGACATGCAAACAAATTAATCAATTATCTTATTCTTGAACTAACTTACAAACATTGATCTCTTCACTAAAATTAAAGAGAAGAAAAACTTAAACAAGGTTCACACAGAGCTTGAGGATAGAAAAAATAATGTTAAGCTTGGCCTAGCCATTGAACACATCCTAAAGAAGACTCCACTAGCGTAACTAAATGAGGAAGAACTTTAGATTTAGAAGAGATTGGATGAGGCTAGGACCATATTCACAAGTGTTTCTCTTTGCATTAGTCAATTTATAACGGAAGAAGCTCGGGATGTCGAGTTTGATTTTGATTGGTTTTTTAATAAATAGTTCATTAAACCTCGGATGAAACATGGAGAAGATTCTTGGTGAAAGTTGGATGTGGACATGTATGTGGAAGTAGATATTTATAGACAAATGGAGTTATTTAAGAATTTTAGTAAATTGAGAAAAGAGGTAGATGGTAAGTGGATAAGATTAAGGAAGTTATTTGCTAGTTATTTTGATCTCTTAAGTTTGATGTCAAATTTATTTTAGTAGTATAAGAAACTTCATCGAAACACTAGTATGTGTTGAAAAATATTTATTTTTTACTATGGATTGTGGATTATGGATAAAAATTAATTGAAATGTAATCTTAGTAATCATTCGGTTGAATGTAAGCATAATCATTAATGTATTTTTTGGTTATTTTTATAGGTTGAGATAATTCCACAAATGTAATCTTTTGAGAAATATTTATTTGAAAATGAGTAAAAAAACATTAACTAGAGATGTAAACGAATGTATGTGCATCTCTACCAAGACAATAAAACCAATCAAATACATTGTCTCAAAATCCAAATGAAAATAACTTAACAAATTATCATCATAAACAATATCTTAGTAAGGAGGAGGAAATAATATGACATATTTATAAGGATCTTGTTTTTTATTGTACAAATGCAAATTTGGGAGCAATAAAACCAAAAGCAGAAACATTTAAGCAATTTTTTTAAGAGCATCCAATGTTATGCAAAGCATTGAAAGTTATAAGGATTTGTTGCTTACATGACACTGAAATGAAACAAGGTTTTCATACCCCTGTTTTGGTAGCCTTGCTTGCCCTTAACCCCAGACTTTAATTTGACAATTGCTGACACATTTTCATATTTTACTGTAAATAAAATAAATATAATTCATTTTTATATAGATCTGTATACAAACCCAAATATAGATTGAAAACTATTACAATAAATGAAAATTATTTTTAATATTTTCAGTAATAATATATTACTGATACAAAATTCAAATTCCAAATTCCAAATTCCGCAATCACATATTTACTTAAACATTCTTAAGCAACTATACATGCAAACTATATTGTTGAGATGTTTCGGTCATAGCGGACGCTGAAATCAGTTAACCATGAATTTTGTTGTAAAATGGGTTAATGTATTCTACAGAAATTTAAATATGCAAATTACAATATTTTTACTTGCGTATTGAACCATTTCCATTCAATACGCGCCACGGGCAGTTTCCAGAACCCATGGTGATAAAGCAGAATAATCACTGTCAATAAACGCCCCAAGGTTCACCACATCCCAGTTAGGGGATACAGTGTCTTCAAATACTGCAAATTGACTGTAGTCCAGAAAATCGTCCTCAAAATGCCAGTTTTCAGCAAACCTCTTCATCTCTGCACTTTCGCCAAAATCCAAACATGGATCACAACCTTTGTCCTTAAGAAAAGACGTTGCCTCAGCCTGGCCCTCTAAATTCACAATTGGGCTAGGCGGTAATGGTATCCCAAGCTCATCGTCAGAGGCTCCCAGCAGGTAATCCAGATCAATCACGCCGTCAGCGGTTCCGTAGGCGCTGGTCATATCAGAGGCCAGAGAAGCATCCCTGCTTAATCCGGAAGAACCCTGATAGGATGTGGAACACGAAGATACGCCTATTTCTTCACCAAGACTTCTCATAACCCCGCTAACCACATCCTCTTCTTGTATTTTATCTACAAACTCAAAATCTTCGAATAAGTGGAGGATCTGTTGCTGCGTTTCTCCGTGAAAACGCTTGGGAGAAACCAGCGAAGCCTCGTCCTCGTGGCCGCGTTTTTCAGCAGTCCAGACATTATGATAGATATGCCAGCGATAATAAACTTGCACAAAAACTTATGGATAGAAATTTCAAAGGCAGAGCTAGAATGAAAGAGAATGCGAAGGAGTGGAGGTATATATACACATTAGTTTGCATTTCCGCATCTGAATGTTTATTAAAATGCAATGGTTGGCCGTGAATGGCCAGGGATCCACCGGACCCGGTTTCGATCAATAAAATCAACCGAAGCTTTCGGAGAACTATTTCCAGGTCAGCGGCCCTCGTGTAAAAGACGAATGCATTAACTTGGTTATTAGTTATGAGGGCCCGCTCGAATTCGATCCACCAGCTAAGTAATCGTCAATCCTTCCAGCAAGTCAGCGACTTGAAACTTTCTGTGGGAATAACGAGCCAACTTCCACGACCTGTTTTGCTGTCATTTGTTGACAAAAAGCCGTGGTATTAGGTACACGGTACACCATACATCTAGAGTTAGTTGGAATGCACTGACGGTAAAAGCAACGGACGTGTCAAACTTATAAATTAGCAATCGTACCAGAAAGGTGCAACGGAAAAGTCGATAGGTGGAAAATAATCAATTATTTTCTTTGCACTCGAAGATATGAAAGTCAACAAATTACTTTACAGAGATGCACCCTTTAGTGTAGTAGAGTCAAGAAATAGACGACAACGCAAAAATGTCCACAAGTTGTTGTGAATGGTCTCTCCAACATTCCCACCGAAAAGCACAACTATGTGTGAAATGCTTGAGCATAGTAGAAGAGGTCACACAAATCAAATGTCCTACTTGATTCCAAAACAGGCTCTTGGCCGCCTACTTTGAGGGACTGTGATGAGCCATGCTTAAGAGCTCAAGACTCGAGCCATTGACCTTGGTGTCCACATTCTCCTTGCCCTCGAAGATTTTGTTGAGCCTCCTTCACCAATGCATGGATGTGAATGCACTCACCAACATTCCCTCTAGAAAGCATTACTATTCACATAATGCACATAACTAGTAGAGGAGGCAAAAATGGATTTTTTTTTACCAAATTCTAAATCCGACCTCTTCATAGGCCAAAGATGAGTCACATCTAAGAGGGAAAGACTAAAGTCATTGACTTGATATCCACCTTATACACTATATTGAGCCCATTAATTGCAATGTTTAGTGGATGAAAGATGGTGTTTGAACTTGTAGAACACAAAGTAAAGAAAAAGGTGGAAATTAAATAATTGCATGTCCCACACCTATTCCTATAAAAAAACATTACTATTCACACAATGCACAAACTTAGTAGAGGAGGCAACACAACGAAATGTCCCACCCAATTAAAACAAATACGACCTCTTCACGTAGTACCAAGGGGACCGTGATGACTCACATCTAAGGGGGAAAGAATTGAGGCAATGATCCCGATGTATGCATTCTTCCTATCCTCAAAGGTTTTGCAGAGTCTCCTTCACCATTTCCTACCAATAGGAAGCTTGCATATGTTTAAGTCAAACAAACTTTTCTATTCCCCGTCATGCCATCCAAATCTTCTTCATCATCCAACGTGTCATCTCCATTAAGAATCAATGAAACATCAAAATCAATCAAAGTTGTCGTTGGAGATGTGGTTGTCAAACCCTTGAGTCCAAACTTTTCTCTTACCTGTCATGCCCTCTAAATCCTCTTCATAATCCAATGTATCATCTCCATTAAGAATCAACGAAGCATCAACAAAATCAATCAACATTGTCGTTGGAGATGTGGATGTCTAGGCCCTTGAGTCGACACACCTACACAAAGGAAAGCTTTAGGTCGAGCCTTTTCTTAACATCCATAGGCAAACTCGGATCAACTCTACGAACATAGATCAAGCAATAATATCCACTCATGTGAGTTCCAACTATCAACAAGAAACACACACCAATGCAATTTTAATTTGTCTCTAGTGAAGGACATTAATGTTTTATATTAATTTTTATATTGAAAGTAAACTTGCTCTAAAAATACTTCATTTAAAAATTGACATGTTTCAATTTGTAAATACTCTACGTTAAGATATCTATATGCACTAAATAAAAATAAAATTATATGTATTTAGTTATTGCTTATTTAATATATTGACACCTTCAATGCGAGGGATGGAAATTGACATCACTGTGGGCCATTCTTTGTGATGTTAACTATATAATACCGGTAAAAAATTTAGGTGGTCATAAATAATGACAGAGTGAAAATTTATAAAACCGTATAATTTTTTAAAGAGTTGTTGATAAATATATAAAATATGTGAAAATATATAACTTGTTTGTATATATGTGAAGAAATCATAAAAATAAGTATAGAAAAAAATGAAATTTATAACCACTTGATCAAAGAACTAAACTGTGAATATATTTTTATCTAACAGGCACATGTAATTTGAAATTCCATGCTTGCTTCAATGATAATGTGCATGGGTAAGTGCACCAAGTTGGGGGCCAAAAGGGGGTCTTAAGTGGACACTTTTTCTGAAAAATAAAAATCTTCAACTTCTACGAGTTATTTGAAATAGTTACACTCAAAATTGGAAGATGTTATAAGAACATGAATTGTAGCATTTTGAGTCTAGTTTCTAAGCTACTATTTTTTTAAATGGTTAAGTTTAAGTGGGTTAAATATCTAAAATACCAATAGGTGCTCATATTTTTGTTAAAAAACATAGTAGACAATGATCGTGGCCCCCTCCTCCCATTTTTGAGCACTATTTAGTATTTTTAAAAACCCTTTGGTAGAAAGATAGATAAGAGCATCTAGTTTGTGATAATATATATTTTTAGATTTTTTTAGTGAGTATTTATTTTTTTATGATTTTTCAAGCACAAAGATTTTAAATTTTGAAAAATAAGAGATAACTGACCGTGCCCCCTAACTACCTCAAAAAATATCAAAATTAGATTTTTTCGATATGTGTAGAATTAGTCCTAGTTTATGATCTGTATAATTTTTTTCAATTTGGATGAGCGAATCAAAAGATACACGATGAATGATAGACGTGTATAAATTCAAAAAAAATCTATAAAAAGACATAGTTAGAAAACAATAAGTATGAAAACCTTATACTAGTCGAAAAATAAAAAAAAAAAACATATATTTAGAAAGAGGATAGTTTTCTTGATGTTGTAGGCAAATTTTTAATAAATGGGTTGATCGTTTTTATGGGATTTTTAGTTGAAGAAGATGAATTTTAGCATTTTTGTTGAAAACACGTGGTTTGTTGTGTTTTAGTAGGTCCACGCCTCAGGTTTGGGATCCAAACCTGATCTAAGGAAAGAGCTTTGGGCTTTGGAAAATGTAGAAAGGAAATGTGAGCGTGTTATAACGTGAGCGCGTTTCCTTTTTTACACATTCCCGCCCTCCAACATCCTTTTCCACCTCTTTCACAGGATTTTTGTCCCCACTCTCCTTTTCTAGCATATTCTTGTACATTCCTACATGAATTTTGAGTAGTTAAGGTTGTCCCCTACCCCAATATCTATATTTTTCTAATCATGGGGGATAAAAGCCGACATAAAGACAAGAAGAAGGTCAAGAATAAGACACCAGAGAAATTAGAAGAGGATAGAATAAAGAAAGTGAAGCGAATGCGAAAACTTCGTGGAGGGAAAGGTACATCTATTATGTCAAATGTACCTGATGTTTTAGAAAATGATGATGAAATAAATAATGAAATTGAGGAGAATAATAATTTTGCAATGAGTATTGATAATGAATTGAATGATAATGTTGTTATGGATAAAGAATTTGGTATGAATGATAATATTGAACCTTTACCTGAGATTCCAAATGTTAATCCTAAAATTTGCATGGAAACACTAAATGAAGAAAGTAATCTTGCTAATGAATCTTTACCTCTAAGAACACCTTCCATTTTGCATAGAAAACCCATTCACTTAATTGAAATTGATGAAAACATCATAAAACCAATGCCTAAAAATGTATGAAAGAAATGTGAGAAGAAAAGCTATGGAAATTTGGGATAATTACTTTGAGAATTTAAATGATACACAAATATGTCAATTATTTGTTACGTTGATAAAATTAATCAAGATGAGACCTACAATGTATCAAGGGGTTAGCACACCGGTTGTACAGATATATTAATCATATCTAAGCATAAAAGCAATCAATATAGAAATAAACAAGAAGAAATAATACACAAGATTTAACGTGGTTCACCTAGTGTGGGCTACGTCCACCAAGAAATAACCAATTTATCATCACAGAGGAAATACAATGAAGATTTGCAATCTTCCACACCTTCTTGGATGTCTTGTACTTTCTTCTCTACAAATTTCTCTTTTCTCTCAAAAGGAAACTTCTCTCTATTCTCAATTGAATTCTACCTTCTAAACCCTAGCTTTATGCTTATATATGCACCGTAATATCTCTAGCATGAATGGTATCTATGATGAATTTTACTATGGAAGGTTCAAACGTTGACATGTGATTTTGTCTTAAGACGGTACTCTTATGACCTATACTCTTATGATTTGCTAAAATAGGTAATTCTATCATGTTTTTCCTTAATTTAAAATGAAGGTAATCTTTTTATGTTATTCACTACTAAAAAATAGTTCCGTACATTCTATCATGGGTCAATTTTCCTTAATTTAAAATGAAGCAAATCCATATCTTTTTATGCAGAATAATTCAATCTAACTTGGATTGAAAAATTGAGTTCCCGCCTTTTCACTAATTCTTGGGATCAGACCATAAACAACGCTTACCTTAGGTCAATTCAATTCAATTGATCCAAGGTATGCTTCTAATTTTCAAACCTTGTTGTCTAATGCCCAATTTGGATAGAAAAGGCTTCTAAACCTTTGTGAGAAGACCATAAACAATCCAACCTTCTTACTCTCTGCTATGGTTCATCTTTTCTATTTAAAGATGTAATTTTTAAATAAGAACTTGGAACCTATTTACACTATGTTCTTAAACCTTAGCCTAAAAAGAGTAACCTAACCTAAGTTATTAAGTTTATTTGTTATTTTGGATGTTAAATGGACCTAAGACTAAAGACTTATACAAGGGCCTATGTTGGTTCCTAAACTAATGTTGAACCTATCCTAATGTTTGTCTAACCTAAAAGGGGCCTTTGGAATGACACGCGCGGGGGAAAGTCAAAATCCTGGAATTTATGATGAAGCTAATGAGTCCTTATCTCTTTTTAACTCCAAATTTGGCAAGGGCATAAGAAACTTTGGGAATGAACATAAGTTTTGGATGCATGGGTAAGTGCACCAAGTTGGGGGCAGGGGGTCTTAAGTGGACACATTTTTCTAAAAATAAAAACTTCAACTTGTACAAATTTTTCAAATAGTTACACTCAAAATTGGAAGATGTTGTAGAAATATGAATCATAGAATTTTGAGTCTAGTTTTTAAGCTACTAAATTTTATTGAAAACGGATAAGTTTAAGTGGGTCAAACAACTAAAATACCAACAAGTGCTCTTATTTTTGTTAAAAAACATAATAGAGTGACTTTCATGCCCCCACCATTTTTGAGCACCATTGAGTATTTTTGAAAACCCTTTGGTAGAAAGATAGCTAGGAGCATCTAGTTTGTGTTAGATTTTTTTTAGATTTTTTTAACGAGTATTTTTTTATTTATGATTTTTCTAGTACAGAAATTTTATGTTTTGAAAAATAAGGAGCTTCGACCGTGCCCCCTAACTACCTCAAAAAATATCAAAAATTTTTTTTTTTTTTGAATATGTATAGAATTATGCCTAGTTTGTGCTAGTATAATATTTTTTTAATTTCGATGACCCAAACAAAAGATACATGATGAAAGATAAACATATTTAAACTTTAAAAATAGCTATAAAAAGGCATAGTTAGAAAATAAATAATATGGAAACCTTATATTAGTTAGAAAATTTGAAAAATTATATTTTTAGAAAGAAGAAACTCGTTCTACGTCGTGGTATAATTTTTTTAAAAATGGATCGATTGTTTTATTTTGATTTATCATAGAGGAAGTGGCATTTTTACATTTTCCTGCAAAAACACGTTGTTTGTTGTGTTTGTGTAGGTCCATGCCTCAAGGTTGGGGATCCAAACCGGATCCCAAGCCTTGAGGCATGGCTTGGAAAAAGAGAAAACACAAAACGCGTATGTGTTCTGTATAGTATGAACATTGTATATGCTTTTGACATGCTTCTATTTACAAAAATAAATGTTCAAGTATAAGTTTTTCATTTATTATTATACTTTAAATTTATTTATGTAAATATAAGAAATTAGGGTCACTCTGCACCTTATGGAACTAGTCTCACAGCTCCATTAGTCATAGTTTAGGAGATAGTTTTTATAGTATAATTTGGTCAGTACATAGGTAATTTTTAGGATTTCAACATTCAACCTAAATCTTTTAGCATTTAAATTCTACAATCAAAACCCTAAACCCTAAACTTAAACCCTAAACTCGAGGCCCTAAACCTAAACCTAAACCCTAAACCCTAAAACCCTAAAACCTAAACCATAAACCCTAAACCCTAAATCTTAAGCCCTAAACCCTAATCCTTAAATATTTAGCCCTTACCCATGAGCCCTAAACCCTAAACCTTGAGCCTTAAGCCCTAAACCCTAAACCCTAAACCCTAAACCATGAACCATGAGCCTTAAATGTTAAACCCTAAACCCTAAAACTAAATCCTAAACCCTAAACCCTAACCCATAAACCCTAAACCCTAAACACTGAATCCTAAACCCTAAATCCTGAGCCCTAAACCCTAAACCATAAGCCCTAAATCCTAAACACTAAACCCTAAACCCTGAACTCTGTGACCTAAACCCTTAACCCTCAACCATGAGACCTAAACCCTAAACCCTAAACCCTAAACCAAAGTAATGAATCATAAAACCTAAACCATAAACCCTAAACCCTAAACCCTAAACCCTTGACCCTAGACCCTAAACCATGATCCCTAAGCCCTAAATACTAAATCCAGAGCCCCAGCTCAAACCCCCAAACCTTAAACCAATAACTTTAAACCCCAAACCTTAAGCCATAAACCATGAACCCTAAACCCTAAACCCTAATCCCTAAACCTTAAGCCTTGAACCCTACACCCTAATCCATAAGCACTAAACCCTAAACCTTAAACCCTAGAGCCCTAAACCCTAAATCTAGAGCCTTGAGCTCTAACCCCTAAACCTTAAACTTGTAACTAACCCCTAAACCTTAAACCTATAACTCTGAACCTCGAACCCTGAGTCGTAAACCCTAAACCATGCACCCTAATCCCTAAACCCTAAACCCCAAGCCCTGAGCCCTAAATCATAAACCCTAAACCTTAAGCCCTAAATGTTAAATCCTAAAGGTCCCTAAACCCTAAACCCTAAAAACTAAATCATAAACCCTAAACCCTGACCCCTAAACCCTAAACTCTAAACCCTAAGCACTAAATCCTAAACCCTAAACCCTAAGCCCTAAGCCCTAAACCCTAAACCCTAAACCCTTAACCTTAAACCCTAAACCTAAACCCTAAACACTAAACCCTAAACCTTGAACTCTGCGACCTAAACCCTTAACCCTCAACCCTTAACCCTGAGACTTAAAACCTAAATTATAAACCCTAAAACAAAAATAATAAACCTTAAACTCTGAACACTAAAACCTGAACCCTAAACCCTAAACCCTAAACCCTAAACCTTGAACCCTGAGCCTTGAGCCCTAAGCCGTAAACCCTAAACACTAAATCCAAACCCTAAGCTCTAACCCCTAAACCTCATATATTTCCAATAGGTCTCATGAGTGAGTTCATTTTTTGAATATCTTAGGACCATATTTCCTAGTCTTGTGCCTAGAACCATCATTAAGTCTAGCTTTTACAACTACCTTGTTTATGAGAGGTGGGAATTTCCCTCCTTCAAAATATCAATAGATGAAAGACATCAAATTTTGATGAATCTCTTTGAATTTTGTTCCTACGAAGTCAATGAACCCTTTTTCAGTTGAATACTCTTTGTCAATACTAATAAGAATGGGTAAGACACAAAACATTACAGTGAGTGAAATAGTTCACATGCAATGGGAATTTCCCTCCTTTAAAATATCAGTAGATGAAAGGCATCAAATTGTGATGACTCCCTTGAATGTTCTACCTACGAAGTAGATGAACCCTTTTTCAATACTTTTCAATACTTATAAGAATGGGTAAGACATAGAACATTACATGACTGAATGGGTGAGCCTAATCCATGAGCCTTAAATCCTAAACCCTAAACCCTAACCCCTAACCCCTAAACCTTAAATCTTGAGCCTTAAACCCTAAACCCTAAACCCTTTACCCTAAACCCTGAACCTTGACCTTTAAACCTTAAACCCAATCTCATAAACCCTAAATCGTAAACCCTAAATCCTTAATCCTAAACTTTAAAACCTGAGCCCTAAACCCTAAACCCTATACCATAAACCATAAGCCCTAAACCCTAAATCCTAAATCCTAAACCCTAAACCCTAAAACTAAACCATGAGCCCTAAACCCTAAGCTCTAAACCCTAAACCCTAAGCCATAAGCCCTAAGCCCCCTAAGCCCTAAAACCCTAAAACTTGAACCCTCAACCCTAAACCCTAAAAAATAAACCCCGAGCCCTAAACCTCAACCCTCAACTCTTAACCCTAAACCCTCAACCCCGATCCTTAAACCCTAAACCTTGAACTTTGAGCCATAAACCCTAAACCCTCAACCTTGACCCCTAAACCCTAAACCATGAACCTTGAGCCCTAAACCCCTATACCCTAAACCCTAAACCCTTAACCATTAACCTTGAACCATAAACCCTAAACTCTAAGCCCTAAACCATAAAACCTAAACAATGAACCCTAAGCCCCTAGCCCTAAACCCTAAACCCTAAACCCTTAAAACTCTGAACTATGAGCCTTAAACACTAAACCTTAAACCCTAAATTCTAAACCTTGAGTCCTAAATCCATAAACCTTAAACCCTAAACCTTGAGCCCTAAACCATAAACCCTCACCCAAAGGTAAGTCCTACAAAGATCATTCAACATGTTTCAAAGTGTGTAGGGAATAGTGTTTAAGGTGATCGATCGAATCATTTAGTTTTGATGAGATAGTACTTCCTTTGAAGGCCTAAAAAGGCATTTTTGGCCATTATGTAGTTAATTGACACCCTTCGAACAAGCTAAAATGAGCTTGTCTTGTCACCGAGTTATCAAGGACCATTATTTACGTGAAGTATTAAGACATCGTATGTCTCCATAAGAGACATATGAGAAAAAAAATGTATGAGCATCATGAATTTGATTCCATGAAAGGATGCTTTTAGAGCTAGGAAAGGTGAGGGGATGATCTTTATATGGAGCACCATGTTTCTAAGAATGAGCAATCATCTAAGTTCACTTGATGTAATTCACTTGGTACTATTCGTAACAACTCATTCAACACCTAGTAGTGTTATCACACCTTAAGGATGAGGCAAATTAAAATCACCTCATTTTGGCCATAGGATAGGAATCCCATTATGGGAACAATCCTCTATCTACAAAGTAAGGATCTCTTTTTAGTAAGAAGTAGACAAGCATCATAGAGTTGATTCATGGTCACTAAAGTGAATTATGGACCAAATTTAAAAATTAGTACCAATTCAAGCAGTGGTAGGGCCAAAATCCATTTTAGAAGGTCAAAAAACCATAAAAATGACTATATGCTTTCCCAAAACAAAGACCGACTACAATATATATGCCCAAAAGTTTTGGGTCGTTTGTTGAAATCCTAAAAATGAGTAAGTACTGACTAGATTAGATTTTGAAAAACTATCTTCTATATTATAATTGTTGGAGCTATGGGACCACTTCCATCAGGTGCAGAGTGACCCTAATTTCTTATATTTACTAAAATAAATTTAAAGTATAAGAAATAATAAAAGTATAAGACACCCAAAAACATATACATGGTCCATACTATTCAAAACACGTACACATTTTGACTTCTATAAAATGCGTATGCGTTTTACCTTCTTTAAAATGCGTATGCGTTTTGCCTTCCTTATAACATGTACACATTATAGGTTTGGTAATTACCAAGCTAAAAATTAAAACGCGAGCGCATTTTAGCAAAACGCGTACGCGTTTCGTCTGTTTTCAAGTTTTTGTCCACTTTTTGGCCCCCCAATTTTGTGCACTTACCTGCATGTAAATTTGAACTTAGTCTTCGCCAGAAATAGAGGTGGCCGTGGCGGGAGAATTGGGAGGAATGACAGTCCTACTTCGCATTTAATATTTTGTAGAAGTTGACGAAAACCACCTAGGAAGAAGAAAGTGGGGTTTGGTTTTGTTTGTTCATTTGGTTTTTGAGCTTGAGCTCTACATGTGATTTTTTTGGTTCTTCAAACCTCTAGTTCGATTCTTGCATGAAAGTTATCTCGTGCATGAACTCTCTTGCCTTGCATGGAGTTGAATGAAGAAGTTGGCATTGAGAAGCTATAAGGAAGAGAAGGAGGAAGTTTAGAGGGTTGTTGGCGTTTTGAAGGAAGAATTGAAGCTTTGCTTAGAGATTTTCTATGAAATAGAGAAGGTAGAGCACTATTAGGCATGATAGGCCCTATCCATTAAGTTTTATGCTTTTACTTAAATGTTCATAAAAACAACTCTGCTTTTAAGGAATAATATGGTTTTTTTCTTATGAATAGATTTATTTTTCTTCTTGATATTGTGTTATTTTTTCTAAAGCATTATCGATTTTGTTTTAAAAATGGAAAGCATGTTTTGGGTATGTGGTTGTCATACTTATGTGTAGCTAGCTTTTGCTTTAATCTTCTTGCCGAGGTTTGAAAACAAAGTCGTGATCTATAGGTGATCCTAGTTAAAAGTTGCTCTAACCTTATAGGTAACTTGTTTGCTTAAATCTGAGGATCTTGTTCTAAATGATCTTGTATAATATCTATCGGAAAACTTCAGATAAGGAACTTGTTTAGATATCTTGACTGTTTCTTAAGATCTTGCATGATTCTTTTGGGTAGTTTGATTATGTGAATCTTTCTTAAACGTTTCCTTCTTGTCGATGATGGAAGGCTCCAAATTGGAGAACTCATCTGAAATCTTATTGTTGTCTGAGGTTTTGTTGTTCTAGTGGTTGCGGGTATTTCTTTCCTATTTCATAATTTTGAAAATCATTATTCTTGATGGAGGATAAATTTATTATAGGAATTGCATGTTAAATATTAGTATGGCTATTTGGACTTGCATGACCTCTTTTCTGTTGTTGTTAAAAGAACTGCGAAGGAAATCTTGTGTAGACCTCATGAGAAAAATAATTTTGCATGAAAGTTTGATTGTTGAGTAATGTATGTGGAAATGTTATTCTATTTCCATTCTTCAGGGAATTAAAGTTATCAAATAATTAATCACTTCATGCTAAGTGAAGAAACCCTTTTAGGTATCGATTAGGGGTTGTTTGTTCGTTTATTGTAGATGCATATGAATTCATATCGAGTTTTTTCGACTTTGTTTTGTTGTTTATTGTCTTAAAATGTTTCCTAAATCCCTTGGGCCTATGAAATCGTACCAAGTTTTCTAGACAGAGGAAAATGTTCTCAGTATGGTTGTTGAAAACTTGCTCTTATTTGGGTAATGTAATTGGAATGCTTACTTGTGTTCCTTTTAAGGGTTTTGAGTTTATTGGAAGTTTGTTTCAGACTAACCCTCTTCTACCTTCCCTTTCTTCTCTGGGATTTTTCGGAAATGGATTACTTGTTTATCCTGGTAGGAATCGAGTCTATCAAACCCAACTCCATTAAATTACAATAGGGTAATGGTTAGATGTTGCTCTATGTTCCTTCCTTTTTCTCCTGGACTTTTGGTGCTCATACAATTTGAGACCTAGGTGAATCTCTGATGGGATTTTGGTGTGGGTCGTATGTGATATGTCCTTTGTCAATATAGTTTTCTTGGTTATTTAATGTTTAATTTTATTCTAAAGAGCTAAGAAGACTGCAATCTCCCACTTACTCTCTCTTTATTCTTTCAAACATGATATTGAACTTGGTGAAGTTATTGTCCCTCCTCTAGTACTTATGGTTATGTCACTTCTTGAACATGTGATAGGACTAAGTGTAGTAATGTTCTTAGAGCAGAGAGCAGAAGTTTTGAAATGCTTGGAAGGAGTATTGAGTCTTGTATAAGTTCTGAACTTAACCAATCTGCTCTTTTAGGTAATGTTAACAATGGTGTATCTTGTTTGGGATTTGAATGTTAGCTTGTTTTCTTGTTAGAAGCAACCTTACATTTTAGATGAGGTCTGATTTAGATTGTTTTTGACTTCTAACTTGAATTGGTTCCTAATTCTGAGCTTGAGTATTAGGATGCTACAATCAGGGTTACATTAATTGTTACGATGATTTGGATTATCCTTACTTATTCTTATGATCTTATTTATGATTGATGACATCTTAGATCTGTAGGATGAATTTGTGATAATGAGATGATTAGATGGAAAGTAATGTTTATCAATGTTCAACTATTGAGTTATGCCTGAAAGATAGTTTTAGGTATTTTATTTTTTTTCGTTAAATAGGTTTAGGTGAGTGTAGAATCTTAAATGGATTACATGAAAGTAATAGTAAGGTTTAGATGAAATGATAATTCTTCTTAACTTTTTTAAAATTCTTTATGATGGAAAGATAAGGTTGTTAGATTGCATGACCTAACTTGGATTTTGATTTGAAATATATCTCTTTTTCTCTCTCTTATATGGGATTGTACTCTTTTTGTTTGAGCCTTTTCGATTTTGTTTTCGGGACTATTTCATAACAACAGATTATTTTTATGAAATAGTCATAAAAAGCACATCATTCTAATTATTTAGTGCTTATCATGCTCATTTCAATAAACTGACCCGTGCTTTGAAAAATTTTGTAGATGGACTTCGTAAAAGATGAAAGGAGGACTTATAGAAAGTTACATTTGTTTTATTAAAAATACCGAATCTTTACTATGATGAAAATGGCTTCATTAATGAGATATACTTGATGGAAAAGAAAGTTATAATGAGAAATGATTAGGTGTTATTGTTTTGACATTTTGTGATATCTAAAATGTTTGGATTTAGTGAATGTATCACTCCTCCTTGATGAATAAAAGATGTGTGATTATGTTAATACTTGTTGTAATACTTTCTTGGCATGAATTGGACTGAATTGATATGTATTACTCTAATAAAGGAGGGTAGTTAATATACTTAAATAATATGGAATGGTTGGGGTAGGAATCGAGGAGTCACAAATTAGTTTCTTTAGGAGAGATGCAACTTATAATGTTGAAAATCTTAAGATACTCTACCATTACAAAAAGGACTATAATTAAATTACATGGATGTATGTGTATTAAACCATGATTATAATTTACAATATGCAATTTGACTATATATGGAACATATGAAGTTCCGTTTTCATTAATGGGCACTAGCCCATGACACAAGAAAAAAGGGAAATTCCCTCGAGAGGGCATACATTAAGATTCAAGTTATGAACTTGCTTGAATGATAATGAACATAAGAGTGAATGGATGCATGTGTGCTTCCTTATGCATATTTCCTTAATCTTAAACTAGAAAATCAATCACCTTTATAACCAAAAGTTCAAAATCTTAATGTGTCCCTTTCTCATTGCAAGTTGCATCGGTTAAATGAGAAACTAAAGCATGAAAATAAATTGGTTAGGAAGAAAATTTTATCTGCATACCTACCACAAATGCAGTTATAACAGAACCCTTTAGGTTAAATAACCTAATTGAATCAGTAAAGATCCCGAAATTAATTTGTAATGAAGTGTTTAATATAACATTAACTTTCACTCTAAGTTATGTTCATCCAGATGAGGAAACTCAGTTGGATGTTGACACACACCAACTGTAATGAAGTACCTATGTAACTATTGGGTCATTACAAGGATACTTTGTTGCCTCCATAGCTTGACATGTCTCAATACCCCTCAGAGTTTGTTCAAATAGACTAGCATAAGTACTTGATTGGATCATAGTTCTTCCCTATGGAGGGATAGGGACATGATCTAGTGTTGATGTCAACTCACGATTGAATTAGGATAACTAGACACACCCAATCGACATAAGTCGATTAAGTGTGTCTATGTACCCTTAGTCACCGTGAGCAATCCTCCACACTAGGGCATGTTGCTAACCCTATCTAGGGTTATACTTTGAATTGAGTGGACTAACAAAGGTCATTGAAGACCAATCTAGATAATAGATCAAGTGTGGTGAAGGACTTATTTTGTTTGGCGAGTACGCCATCTAGGAATACAAACATGATAAACATGTGTAAATATTTGGCCAAAGTATCGCAAGTTGTTGGTTGTGTTGTCTTATGTCACCTAGTTTAAGAAGCGGGATTTTAGATGAATATTGATAACATATATTCATATAGGCTCTTAAAAAGAACACTTGAGTACCCCTAATAGGGTAAAGGAACCAAGTATACTTCAGTATACACATTACTGAATAACATGAGAGATCGGTTTTGTGCCAAGTCATGAAATGAGAGATCGGTGTTTCACCGAGTCATTACAACTGCATATGGTTTTTTGTTATGAGATAGTTTGGCATTGGAATGTGTGTTCTAAATTATGATTTAGAACAAAGAACATTATGTAAAAAAATTATTTGTTTCTAAAGTCTTAAAATGGGAATGTTACATGCATCTACAATCTTAGGGAACTTTAGCTATGCAATTACAACCATTAGATTCACTTTATAACTAAAGATAGATCTAACTCCTATAACTTAATTATAATAGTCAAGCACAAGCAACCGATGTCGGTTAGCCTTAACGGATGCTAGTTAACCCTAAACAATGTTGGTTCCTCTTTGTCTCGACCGACATCGGTCCATGGGTGACCAACAATTGTTTGTCAACCGACACTAGTTACTATGTATTCTAGCAAGTCTACAAAAGCATGTCAGTGAAGCGATTAAGCTCCTTGACTCAACAATCTCCCACTTAGAGATAAATTGTTACATTGTACCATACAAATCCATCCTATTATCCTTTCCTTTGTCCTATTTCTCCCTCTTCAAGTCTCAAACTCGAAGACCAACTAAAGTGGAGTGTAGCTCCAACTTCTCCTTTGCCAATGGCTTCATTAGCATATCTGCAAGATTTTCCTTTGTATGAATTTTCTCCAACTTTAGTTGCCCATCCTCTAATACCTAATGTATGAAGTGATATCTCAATTGAATATGTTTTTTTCTAGAATGAAACGCTAAGTTCTTTGCCAAATGAATTGTACTTTGACTATCACTGTACAATCTGTAATTCTCTTACTCTTTTCCCAACTCTTCCATGAACTTGCTCATCCATATCATCTCCTTGATAGCTTCTGTAGCTGCAAAATACTCAACATATGTAATACTCAGGGACACAAACTCCTGTAATCTACAAATCTAGCTAATTATCGTGCCACATATTGTGAAAACATATCCAGTGGTGCTCCTCTTGCCATCCAAATCACTAGCCATGTCTAAATCCACATAGCGACATAAAGAAGTATCTCGATCCTTCATAACATAACAGAATGTCGATGTCCCTCTCAAATACTTGAAAATCCATTGACTGATTTCCAATGCTCTTTACATGGATTAGACATAAATCTACTCATAACTCCCAATGCATGTGTACTATTTGTCTCGTACAAACCATAACAATATCAAGCTCCAAATTACCGAAGTATACAAAACTCATACCATTTACTCAAGCTCCTCATGTGGTGTAGGACATTGATATTTTCTCAATTTGAAATACTCAGCCATAGGTGTACTTACAAGTTTTGAATTTATTAAATTAAACCTTTCCAACACCTTATTGATATAATGCTCCTAAGATAAATACAACTTCTTGTTTTTCTTGTCTTTGTGAATTTGCATGCCAAGGATTCTCTTTGTAGATCCCAAATCCTTCATTGTAAATGTGTGAGCTATATTTTTTTAAGCTCACCAATGTCCTGCATACTAGATCCTATAATAAGCATATCATCCACATATAATAACAAAATAATATAGCTCCCATTTCCAAGCATTTTGAAATAAACACAATGGTCAGATTCACATCTCAAATAACCATGCTCTTGCATGAAACTATCAAACCTCATATACCATTTCCTTGGAGCTTACTTGAGCCCATATAGACTCTTTTTCAATCTGCACACAAGTTTCTCCTTACCCTTGACTTCATACCCAAGTGGTTGATTCATATAAATATCTTCCTCTAAATCACCATGAAGAAATGTTGTCTTGACATCAAGTTGCTCTAAATTCAAATCCTCTACTGTAACTAAACTCAATACAGTACAAATAAAATTCATCTTAACAACAATAGAAAAATTTCACCAAATTCAATACTTGCTTTCTATAAAAATACCTTTACTACAAGCCTTGCCTTGTATCTCTTTGTCCACCCTCTTCTTCCTTGATCCTGTAAACCCACTTTTTCTGTAATGGTCTTTTACTTCTTGCAACTTAACCAAATTCCATGTTTGGTTCTACTCTAAGGAGTCCATCTCCTCATTCATGCCATGTTCCCACTTTGCTTGTGGGATTTATCCTGCATTGCTTCTTCAAAGATTTCTGGTTCACCACTATCAATCAATAATAAATAAGACAAGGAAGGTGAAAATATTTCTAGAGGTCTACTTACCCTTTGTGACCTTCTCATTGAGATTTGGGGTGTCGAGGCTCAATCTACTCATCTTGTAGATTTGTATCTACTTATGACAGTGACCGATGCCACTCACCTTATACCAATATCGGTTCAGCTAACCAACACCGATCTATCTCTTCAGAATCGATGTCGGTACATGGGGTGATGTCGGTCAAGGTAAACCGATACCGATTCTTCGTGTAAACCTGTAGGTGTTAATTTTGAATATGAGAGTTCTTTTTCATCCACAAACTTCTCCACCGGTTCACCTTTGGGTACCAAAACTTGATCCCTGTACATTCTCTTTTCGTTCCAATCAATGTCATGACTCTTAATTATCTTAGAACCGTGTAAATACCAAAACTAGAATCCAAAATCACCAGATCTATAACCAATGAAAGTACATCTTTTTGATTTAGCATCCAATTTATTTCTATTTTCCTTATCAATATGCACAAAATATTCTGAGCCAAATACTCTAAGAAAAGAAAGATCTACCTCTTTTCCAGTCCAAGCTTCTTCTGGTATTCCACCATTTAGTGCACTTGAAGGTCCACAGTTAATCAAATAAACCACCATGTCTACTGCTTCCACCCAAAACTATAAGGGAAATCCAACATGTATCCTCATGCTTCTAGCATGTTCCATGATTTTCCTGTTCATTCTCTCTGCAACACCATTCTCATGTGGTGTTCTAGGAACCATCCTTTCTCTGTGTATTCCATTTACTGAACAATAATCATTGAAATCCTTGCTACAATACTCACCACCATTGTTAGATCTAAGGCACTTTAAATTTGAATTTGATTCATTTTCAACAAGGGATTTCCATCTTTTAAAAGTTTCAAAAACATTAGATTTACGATTAATACAATAAACCCATACCTTTCTTGTGGCATCATCAATGAAAGTAACATAGTATTGGGATCCTCCATGAGAAGCTACTTGGGATGGTCCCCACACATCTGAGTGTACAAGATCCAATTTATGATTCTTCTTTGTTGCCCCAACTTTGAGAAATCTCACTCTCTTCTGCTTTCCAAAATGCAATGCTCACAGAAATCAAGATCTACACGTTTCAGATATGATAACTTACCCTTTGCCTTTAAGATCTGCATTCCCTTTTCACTCATATGGCCTAACCGATTGTGCCACATGCTTGTATCTAAATCTAAAGTAGATAGAACAGAAAAGGAATTAGTAATATAGGTATAAAAATACAATGATCCTACCTTATTTCCTCTTGCTACAATAAGAGATCCCTTGGTAACTTTTCAAGATTCAACTTTGTGAGTGTAACCATGCAACCAGTTTCACACAATTTTCTTACAAAAATTAGATTTCTTTTAAGGCTTGGAACATGCCTCACATCTTTCAATATCCATGTATTTCCATTCTATAATTTAAGATGAACTTCACCTCTACTAGTAATATTGGATGGTTCATCATCTCCTAAATAATCATTCCCAATATTACCCTAGACATAATTTCTGAAATAACCCTTATTAGGGGTTGCATGGAAAGAAGCTCTTGAATCTAAAACACATGACTCAATTTTATTATCCAATGAGAGAATTAGGGCATCTTTCATTACCTCTTTTGCAACAACATTTGCCTCTTTACCTTTCTCTGGTACATTCTCTTTGTTTTCCTTGAACCAACAATCCTTCTTTGCATGACCTTTCTTTCCACAATTCCAGCAGATTATACCTCTACCTTTGGATTTAGATCTACCATTCTTAGAATTTGATTTCCCATTATTATTTCTCTTGGATCTCTCCTTCTGCCTTCCCTTGCTTTCTACATTCAAAGCATTCCTAGATGATGATTCTCTTGTACTTTTCCTGCGTATTTCTTCATTCAAGATTATACTAACCACATCATCAAACTTTAAAACATTAGTAGCAGACGATGTATTACTAATAACCATTACCAAGTTATCCTAACTATCTAGAAAAGAACATAATAATAAAAGTGCTTTCACTTCATCCTTAAATGGAATACTAACTAATTTTAATTGATTTACAATAGATCGAAATCATTCAAATGACTTGATGCATATCCACCTTCGCGTCTTAAAATGAATCAATTTTTTCATCAAATAAACTTTATTTGAAGCACTAGGTTTTTCATATATATTTGCTAAAGATTTCATCAACTCTACCGTAGATCCTGCTTCGGTAATATTTGAAGCCATAGATGCTTCCAGCTCAATATTATAGATCCCAGAGCCTTTCTATCAAGAATTTTCCATTCTTCATCAGTCATCTTTGTAGGTCTTGCCTTCTCATCCAATGATAAATATAAATATTTCTGATACAAATAATCCTCCACCTGCATCTTCCATAATAGATAGTCACGACCATTAAATTTATCTACTTTGAACTTGTCTTCTTTTCCCACCGATTTGCTTCCACTCAATAAAAATCCCTTTGTGAGTAAATTTGTCAACATACACAAATATCAAACAAAGATGCTTTGATACCAGTTGTTGGTATTAACACATCGGTTTTATAGATATATTAATAAGATCTAAGCATAAAAACAATCAATACGGAAATAAAAAAGAAGAAACAATACACAATATTTAACGTGGTTCACCCAATGTGGGCTACGTCCACCAAGAAATAGCCAATTTATTATCATAGAGGAAATACAATGAATATTTTCAATCTTCCACACCTTCTTAGATGTCATGTACTTTCTTCTCTATAAATTTCTCTTTTCTCTCAAAAGGAAACTTCTCTCTAATCTCAATTGAATTCTACCTTCTAAACCCTAGCTTTATGCTTATATATACATCTACAATCTTAGGGCACTTTAGCTATGTAATTACAACCATTAGATTCACTTTACAACTAAAGATAGATCTAATTATCACAACTTAATTATAATAGTTATGCACAGGCAACCGATGCTAGTTAGCCTTAACTGATGTTGGTTCTTTGTTGCTAACATATACCACCCATGGGTGACCGACGATGGTTCATCAACCGACACCGGTTACTGTGTATTCTAGCAAGTCTGCAAAAGCATGTCGGTGAAATGATTAATCCCACAAATCAACACAATGAAAACCCTATGGTTAAGAACATCTAATGTTGATGATCAAAATACAATAATTGTTGAAAATATACATAAAACATACCATACTATAGGTGTCAACAAACACTCCAAAGATAATAATGCTACATTACGTGTACTTACTAATTGTATAGTAAGTGATAAAACCATTAATAAACGCTTGATTATAAAATAAGTAGAGCCTTGAAGCTAAATAGAAAAACACTAATGAAAGTAATAGGGAGACACAAAAGTCTTGAGTCAGTCAATAACCACGACTATTGGGCATTCTCTAGTAGACTCCCACGGAAAGACAAGGATGCATCTAATATTCTAAAAGAATTATTTCTAAAGTTTTAGAATGAGAACACAAGGGTGTCATCGAATAAAAGAAATTCAATAAGAAGAAGAATAACGTCTCGTAATCGTGAAGCACATGTAAAACATTTTTTGGATATGACTCAAACACAATTGCTCTCTAAGTTTAAGAATGAAAATTCAGAAATTAACATTAGCTAAAGATTTTTTGAAATGAACAAACCTTTTTATGTGAAATCAATAACTCATGTACCACATGTTGTTGTAGGCATCATGTTGAATTTTCAATGTATTATGATGTTTCTTGTCAAGTACATTATTTTTTACATACTGACATCATATTGCAGGAGTGTGGAGTAAATGTACCATCAAAATATGCAAGGGAATTTATTCCTATGATATTATGTGAAAGGTCAATTGGTTAATTTTTTAATAAAAAAGCATGTTTGGATGGAATGTGCAACATATGTGGTGGCTTACCAAAATTAGAAAGTTGTATCCATGAGGAGAGTACACATTTAATATGAAAAGAACTAGTTGGTTTCAACAAGTATAAATTTTTGGCATATCAATTAAAAGATGGAAACGAATCTAAGAGGTGTGAGCTTGTTATTCGAGAACAATTACCTATATCAGACTATATGGTCAAATTCGGAGAAAATATTTTATGAGTATGCAAGACACACACATAGAGCTTGATGGTTAGATGAAAAACTCAAGTTAAGCAAGGAAACATTCCCACTTAGTACTATTGTTTCAGTAGTTGAATTTATAGAGAATTACTCATTGCAGCCAAAAATGGAGGTTTAGTCACAATACTATAACTCAGTGTAAGTTGCTATTTTTGTGCATATAACATTCATGCACTCTCTGGAAAGAACTAAGAAAGATTGAAAAATATTAAGAGAGTATCATTTCTATATCAGTGATGATCGAAACATTCTACAGAATATGTGCAAGGGTGTTTCTAGTTGTTTTATGCAAACTTGGCTGAAAGGAACATTATTTTCAATCAACATTACATTTGGTCGACAATTACACATCACAATTCAAGAATGCACAAATGTTTTATTGGCTAAAAGGATGTACATAACAAGTGTACAACATATCTAGAGTTTTAATGAGGTAAGACATGAGAAAGGAGAGCATGATGGTGCAGGAGCATGTGTGAAAATATCCCTTACAAGAGAAGAATTAAAGTTCAAAGATGGTGCTAAATTTACAGGTGTAAAAAACATTGTTGATTGGTGTAACAAGAACATGGGCCATGAATCTCAAGAGAGTTCAACAGTTTGTAGATATTTTTGGTTGATAGAGGAAGAACATTTTACAAGCTATGAATATTGTATGATAGTTATAGGATCAAGTGATATGCACTCATTTTGTAGTTCAAATGCAAGTTCTTACACTATTCATACTAGGTGTATGGCATGTTTTTGTATATCATGCATTGATTTTGTGTGGAATGAATGTGAGTCACAACAATGGGTGGATGAATGCACTTGTAGACCTCCAACTCTACTCGACACATATCAAGTTCGACAAGTATTACAACTTATAGTGTCTTCAGATCATATGACAACATCACCTGACTTTGACCAAGTCTCTGATTTAGTGTAACAAGGTACATACATGTCATGTTATAAATTTATAAATTATTAAATGATAATCTCTTAATGTATTTTAAATTTTACTTGAGTTTTAATTTGTGATATAGGGCATATTTTTGTAGTTATTGCGATAAAATTTAACGAAGAGGGAAAAACTACTTGTTTCGTTGTGTAGAGGAAATTTTTTTGACTTTCACAGGTCATTGATGTTGAAAACCTTGAGTATTTGATCGGGTCATTGGTAGTCACCGAACTTGGATTTGAAGATATCTTATCAAAAATCAAATACTTGGTTGTTTGAAGACTATGAAATACATAGAAAGATACTTCACTATTCACATTTGGTTCTTGCAACAAATATTCAGTTGATCAAATATCGAGGTAGGCCATCAAACAAGAATTTGTGGAAGGTTTGTGAAACAGATCATAAATCAATTCTTGACATTTGTCGAGAGTAGATTTGATCCTTGCGGTTCATTGGATTGAATTTCTAAAGGTATGTTCACTTAAGATTAGATATACATCTACATGAATTTAATTTGAATATTTACTTTAATGACATTTTTAAAATTTATTAGTTTTTAAAATTCTATTTAATTGCTTACTAACATGTTTACGTAGGTTAGTGGTGCCAAAAATGCTTCCACCTTCACATGGTTGGCACTGTTAGTAGAGAATTTATTATTCTCAAAGCTAAGGAAAATCCAATATTGGAAACAAACAAGAAGCAAAAATTCTCATTTCACCACCTATACTCTATGAAAAATATCTTCTTATAATTCTCATTTCACTACCTATATTGTATGAAAAATGTCTTCTTAACATGTTTCCTATTCCTTGTAGGATCGAGATGAGACCTTTCAAGTCTGCTACATGTCGAGAAATCACTCGGAAAGTTATAGAATTTTTTTGCTCTCGGGGTTCTTAAGGGACTATGTCCAAACAAAATATTCCGAGCAACGACACCATTGGGCACCTTGAAATAAAGACTCACCCAATGTTTACTGTGCCACCACGATGTGTTGGTGCATTCAATTTGGTTCCACAAGATTCCTTTTGTAGAATATTACATTGGACAACCTTATACTGACTCACACTGGACTATTCGACACTTTTACAAACAATAGGACAACAAGAGGACCGAATTGAGATAGAGTAAACTATGATAAGAATTTGTAGAGCGTCCCAACATAGAGGTACATGATCGGTTGATACCTTTCAAGGTGCAACCAGTAGCAGAAATCACTCGATGAAGTTTAAACATTTTTACTCTCGGGGCTCTTAAGGGACTACGCCTGCACGAAGTAGCTGGAAGAAATGACACTTTGTTGGGCACAAAAATGAAGCCTTCCCTAATGTTTACCAGACACCTCGACATTTTGGTGTAGTTATTTTGGTGCCATGACCTTTCGTTTGCAAAATATTGCATTGGACAACCTCTCACCGACTAAAACGCAATATTTGCACAATTGTAAATATTAGGAAAATGAGAGGAATAAATTGATATGGAAAAAATGAGACATAATTTGTAGAGGGTCCCAACACGAAGGTTTAGGATCGAGGCGAGACCTTTTAAGGTTCCACGGAGAGTGAGAAATATCCTGTGAAGTTATAGTATTTATTGCTCTCAGGGCGCTTAAGGGACTATGCCCGGATGAAGTAGCACTGGAAGCAACGACACCATTGAGAACCGAAACGAAGCCTTCACAAGCATTTACCACGCCACCCAATGTTTTTTTGTAGTCGGTTTAGTGCCACGAGATTTTGTTTGCAAAATATTGCATTGGACAGCCTCACACTAACTCAAACTACAATATTTGACATGGTTGCAAAAAATAGGACAACGAGAGAACCAAATTGAGATAGAGAAAACCGATATAGGATTTTGTAGAGAGTCATGACTTGAAGGTTTAGGATTAGATGAGACCTTTCAAGGCTTTAGAATTTTTTTACTTTCAAGGCTCTTAAGGGGAATGCACCCGGATGAAGTAGCCCGGAAGAAATGACACCATTGGGCACCAAAATGAAGCCTCCAAAATATTTTAGCAAGCCATCCTAATGTGTTGGTGTAATCGTATTCGTGCCACGAGCTTCCGTTTGCAAAATATTGCATTGACGACAAATTTTCACCGACTCAAATTGTAGTACTTTGACACGATGATGCAAACAATAAGACAACAAGAGAACCAAACCGAGATACGTAAAAAGCCGAGACATGATTTTTTAGAGGGTCCCAACATGGAGGTGTAGGATTAAATAAGACATTTCAAGGTGCCAAAAAGATGGAGAAATCACCCTTCGAAGTTATATATATTTTTCTCTCAGGGCTATTAAGGGACTACGCTTGGGCGAAGAAGCCCAAAAGCAACGACACCATTGGACACAAAAATCAAGCCTCCATAAACATTGATCAGGCCACCTCGGCATGTTGGTGCGATCATTTTGGTGCCATGAGCTTCCATATGTAAAATATTGCTTTGACAACCTCTCATTGACTCAAACCGTAGTATTTGACATGGTTGCAAATAATATGACAACGAGAGAAAAAATTATAAGGAGAAAACATAGCCACAATTTTGTAGAGTGTCCTGACATGAAGGTGTAGGATCATACGAGACCTTTCAAGGTGCCACGGAGATGGATAAATCACCCTACAAAGTTATAGCATTTTTTCTCTTAGGGTGCTTAAGGGACTACGTCTGCATGCAAGTATCTGAAATAAACGACACGGTCGCACTAAAACGAAGCCTCCACAAGATTTTTCCAAGCCACCCCAATGTTTTGGTGCATTCGGTTTGGTGCCACATGATTATGTTCGCAAAATATTGCCTTGGATAGCCTCTCACTGACTCAAACTACAATATTTGGCACGGTTGTAAACAACAGGACAACGAGAGAACCAAATTGAGATGGAGAAAACTGAGATAGGATTGTTTAGAGGGTCCCAAAATTGAGGTGTAAGATTAGATGATACATTTAAAGGTGCCACGAGACCAAGAAATCACCCTCCAAACTCATAGCATATGTTTCTCTTAGGGCTCTTAAGGGATTACACCGAGAACAAAGTATCCCGAAGCATCGACACCATTGGAGTGCTGAAACGAAGCCTCTACAAGTGTTACTGGCCACCACTGACTTGTTGGTGTAGTAGGTTTGGTGCCACGAGCTTCTATTTGCAAAATATTGCATGGACAACCTCTCATTGACTCAAACTACGATTTGGCACAGTTGTAAAAAATAGGACAATGGGAAAACCAAATTGAGATGGAGAAAACCAAGATAGGATTTTTAGAGGTCCTGATGTGGAGGTGTAGGATCGAGACAAGACCTTTTAAGGTTCTATGGAGACGAGAAATCATGATGTGAACTTATAGCATTTTGTTTTCTCTTAGGGCTATTAAGGGACTATGCCCAGATGAAGTAGCTCGGAAGCACCGAAACTAAAATGAAGTCTCTAAAAGTATTTACCACACCTTGATTCATGGGGCTACGCCCCTCTGCATTGAATGGTACATCTCCCATTATTGAATGTAACTAATCCTAATCCTATCTAAATGTTGTGGGTGGCCAAATTGGCGGGGATCACACAGGGACACTCCACCGAACTGTCGTGGAAAAGTGCTTGTATGAGTTACAAGGGAGGAAAATCACAGTGATGAGGGGGAAGGAGAGAAATCAAGAAAGGAATATTACTACCGTGAGTAGATTATAGAGCTCACACCCAGTAATCGGAATAGTTTCACATTCAATATAGAAGAAAGAAACAATGAAGCTAGCGAGATCGATGAATTAAAAAAAAGTATTCAAGTTTCATCTACCGAAGATACAAATCTCTTGCATCACTACACTTACAAAGTGCATAAACAAGAGAAGTGGAAGAAATATAAGATGCTTATAACAATCATGTTTATTTCATCAACAATGAGAGAAACCATGCATACAAAGCTAAACACATTCATAAATATTGGAAATCATAAAATTTATTCCTTTATTGACATTTACACATGTTATACAAAGCAAGGGAAAAGAAAAAAGCATGTATAAGAAATGTAGCTTTATTTCATGTATATGGATGACACAAATTCCAACAACATATCACAATCCACTATTGCTACAGAGTGATAGTTCTTAAAAATGGAAATCCCTTGGAATGGAGAAGCCATCCCAATTTATACAATTTGAATTTTCATTTCCTCTCCCTTATATGACTCTTCATTTCCATATTCCACTTGTGACCTTTCGTTTTCCATGAATTAAGTATTTCTCTTATAATTTTGAGAAAATACTTTTACAATTTTAAAATAGGTCACTTAAGTGAATAGGAAAAAATACAATGATTGAGCACATAGGTTAGAGAGAAAGGAGGGAAAAGGAGAGGAGAGAGAGAGAAGAAGATGCTTTGAAGCATGGATGAGAACATGCCTTTCCTCGATGTTCAACCCCATTGGTGAATCGATGAGATGCTCCAATGTAGTGAAAACTTTAAATCCTCGAACTATTTACACCCTAAGAAACCTCCTTCGATGATGACTCATAAACACCTCAAACCGTGTTTAAAAACACTATCAAATGATCACTTTGATGACCACAAGTGTTGCTCATAAGGTCCTTTCCAAAGAAATTTGAGGATGGAGAACAATGTCTGATGATATTCTGCTACATAGTCCAAATGTTGTACTTATCGAAGATTTGATGAAGATTGAAATTTTATCTCCACAAATGATGACCACATTTTAAATCCTTTTACAAATGCTTAGACATCTCGGGTCATGAAATGAGTGTTGAGAAACATTGTTTAAGACTTCTCAATGTGAGCTCGAGATGGACATGAGCACTTCTCACAATAATCCTCCTTGATACCCGATTGATGAGCCACTAGAATTCATTGAACTCTTTGAAAAATTCATTTTGAATCACCCAACTCTCTGAGTGACGAATATGAATCCATTCACTACGCCTGATGCCTGCCTTGATTCCTTGCATTACTTCTGAGCACACTTGAATTCAGGACGATGCTTCCAAGACCAATATGAAGTTATCAATTCTCTATTTGAGCCTTGGAATCATCTTGAAAGCCTCAAAAGGGTGAAAAAAATTAGTGATAAATGAGTTATGGTGGTGGTAGAAAAAGTTTATGTAATTGGAGCCAAAATTGCTATTTTTAGAAATCTATTTTTAGAAACTAGGTTCATTGCTTATTTCGGGTAAGTTTTTTTTTGGCCTTGTTGTTTCCACCGAGGTGTTTCTTCACTTCAAGCATGGGTTTTCCACAGGTGTCTTGGGGTTAATTTGAAGCACTTTCCATTTTTGGAAGTTTATTTTTTTTTTCTTTTTTAATTTTTTCAACCCACATGCCCTAGTTTTGATCTGAATGATTTTCGGTGTTTGTTTTTCTTCTGGAAGAGTTTGCCATTTTTGAAACTTACTAAAAATGGAAAGTGTGAACCAGACACTTTCTATTTTTATAATTTAAAATTAATGGTGTCAGATTGATGAGAAAATTATGGATTCTTTTTGGGTTTTCTCTTTATATGTTATGTTCAAATTTTAGGTCAATCGCTTCATCAGACGTTTGCACGGTTTGACAACAAATGAAAAAAAAGCACTCCAGGAAGATTTTTTTGAACGATTGCTTAAAAATATAGGATCACATATCAAATTTTTTTTTTTTTTCTTCCTCAAGGCATTTGGATAAGGAATATTTTCTCAAAATCTCACAGGAATCGGATGCACGGTTTGGAAGATATGAGTAATTTGTGATTTTCATGCCCTAAGGTTTCTGACAACTCTTGATCATGGATTTTCTTGAAAACCTTCGTTTCTTCATGTAGAAAATGGGAGTGATGGAAAAATGATGTTGGAGGTGGTGGAAAGGTTGTGGAAGCAACATCAATGGAGGAGAGGAAGAGATCCCGATAGTTGGAGAAAATTTGTGCGTGCGTGCAGGAAGAATGGAAGCAACAGTGCAGCACCCGACACAATTAGAAAAATTCACATATTTTGAGTTTTGAGAATGAGTTGCACTTTTTTGCACCACTTAAACCAAATTTTTGGTGCACTTGGTGTAAAAATTGTGCCTCATATCCTATTGGTCCAGTTTCCTCATGTGATTTGCCATTGGGGATGAGAGAGGGGGCTTGAAATTTACACCTTAAGCAGTTGTCGGGGCACATGGGTGACCAAGAGATTAAATGGGAGGGATGGGGAGATTTTGTCCCAAATTTATCCAAAATATTTTGTGCACATGGGACAAAAATTCACCATCACCTGGCTTGACAAGTGGCGGATCGATTGACAGCAGGGGCTGGGGAAATGAAGCCTGGGGGCTTAACTAGTGAGAAAGTGTTGAATTGGGGTCATGTGGAGGGTCCAGGGCCAAAATAGGTTAGGGGCAATTTTATTTCACCTTTTGCACAAAATATTTTGTGCACTTTGTGCAAAAAAGTGTGCCACTCTCCCATTGGTTGGATTTCCAACCCAAAAATGACTAATTGTTGAAGCTTGTGCCTTGGAGAGTGACTTGTCGAGACCATAACTTGAGTTCTCGAGAGGAGTTTTTTGATGAAATTTTATATGATTCAACCTATAAATTACCTTATGAATCCAATGGTGGTGGTTTCATTTTCTTTATTCTTCCTTTAATCCCTTGAAAAATATGCTTTTTTTAAGGCTTGAAGGTTGTGTATGCTAAAAAAAATGGTTGGAGAAGATGCACTAGGTGTTGTGAAAAATATGATTCCACCATATTTTAGGGATCTGAATTAAATTTCCTATGATATATTTTTTGAAATCCTAAATCCTTCCAGAGCTCTTGGAATCGATTCCTAAAGCTCAGGGGTTGTTTTCACATTGTGCACTATTAGGCCTCCAAGACCCACTTTTGTTAAAACTGCTCCAAAACTTGTGAAACCTTCCAAAACCTTATAAAACTAATTGAAAATGTTTTCTTGGCTCTATGGTATTCCTCCTTGATGATTTTAGGACTTTTTTCCTACTTCGGGGGGCGTGTACTAGCTTAAGAAGACTAGGGAATAACCTTTCCTAAAGCTTGCCAAAAAACATGTCTTGATGGATCTTTCTGAAAGCACTTGAAATGAATGGATACCCTAAATTCACCTATGGGAACACTGAAATGACACCTTTAACTTCTCAGAGAGGGGGAAATAGGACTGACTCAGGGATTAGGGTGACTTGGGAAAGTGTTTGGAAAGGCCTACAACCAAAATTTTTGACATTGGGGTCCGTTGTCATGCTTGAAAATTGAGAATTTTCTTGTTGCACATTTTCATGAAAACAATTGGCTCTAGCTTGGGGACATGTTGTGGATCGAGAAATTGAGGAAATAACATGAGAACTCCAGAATCTCAATTTTAGTTTACACATCAGTGCCTTATCCGTTGGGCTTTAGAGTCACCAGAAAAAGATAGACTACACAACTTGCTTTATTGAACACACACACACACACACACAAACAAAAGGGAAACACACGAAACAAGAAAAAAAAAAACACAACAAAAAAAGGGAAACTATGTTATAGGGGAGGGATATTTACAGAGGCAGGGGAAATAATATACACATACCCAAAAATGGTTGAGAGAAGTACATGCCATCATGAAACAATGGATTGAAGTCTGACCTTTGAAGCAAAAAAATTTTTTTATTTGATCAAACCATGCTTTTGTGATGGATTTTCATGGCTTGAGAAGAAGGATGACCATAATTCCATCTTCATACTCATACTACATAGAGAACATTTTTCATCCAATGAACACTTCATCACTTTCTCAAAACTCTTGTACCTTGATGCTTCCTTGACGCCCTGCGATCATGAGACATTGTTCTTCCATGTCTTCAAGAGTGGGAAGATTGATCTTGTCATGAAAATATTCATCCTCTTTGAATTTCACTTTAAATCATCTCTTACATCAGCAAGGCACTCGAAAGGAGTGAGAACAAACTGATTTTCTTCCCATTTAACAACTTCTTTGGATGTCCCACTTTGTTTCTTTGAGCATATGCTTTCTAGAATAGACATGTTTATCATTGACATGGGGGTCCTCATCATCTTCGAGGGCTTGATGCAACATGGAAACATGTTCAAGACACATTGGATCTTGGGGGTGAGTGTAATCTGATTTTGAATCTTTTCACAAGAATCATGCACCTTTTCACTTTTCTAATAACTCTCTTCGATGCCAATCAACTCAACATTTTCCTTCTATCTTCCTCCATGGTGGAGATGTTGTCTTCAAGATTGAGGATATATAAAGAATTCAAAACCTTTTTACACTTTTTGACTTATGATCTTCTTCATACTATGTGAAAGAAAAAGGTATATGCTTTCACATTCCATTCTTCATGGATAAGGCATTGGGAAGACATCAAACTCATCTATTTTCTCTGTCATCTCAACATCAAACATTGGTGAATCAAAATGAGAGGCATAATTTGATTCATACATGTCTTGAATCTCCATATCTTGAGTCAAGAGTTCAAGAATGAGAGTGAGGATCTTCATTCTTTTAGCAGCCTTCAAGATGTCTTACATAGATAATTCTTCCAACTTCACCATATTCTTCTTCATCCTCATTGGAAGAATCTTCGTGTTGTGCCTCTAGAGATGGTTGAAAATCTGATCCATAAGCCCATGATTCATTTGAAACATCCTCATTCACCTCTTTCATGCTTTTGTTGCCCCAATATTCACTTTCTTGCAAACACAAACATACTTGATTCATGACACCTTCTAAAAAGGAGAAGAGGTCCATGCTTTGTGGGAAGGGTACTCCTTCGAGTTTAAAATCCATATCATCCTCCTCTTGGTAGGAAGTAGAGAACCATGTTGGGGCAGCATTATGGGAAGAATTTTCAGCTACATCTTGATCATTCATTATTAAATCCTCTTGCTCATATGGACAATGGAAGACTTCATACTCACCATGATGATCATTTTGCTCTTTGGGTGAGAAGAGGTTGTTTTTGAGTTGTTCATTCTCCTTAGGATTCAAAAGAGATTGGGCCTCTTCCATTTGGTCATCCATGATTGAATCGGGAAGGAAATTTGATTCTTCAATTGTCTCTATTTCTTCATTCAACATTTCTACATCACTCACAAGAATCAAAATAGGAAGGTAGATTATCCATGATCATTTTGAATTCATCCTCTGGGGTCTGGGATGTATGATGGTTCTCTTGCACTTATTTGCATACCTCCATTCCATCACTAATCAAAAGATCAAAATCTGAAAGGATATTATCCGTGATTACCTCAAATCCATCATCTTGTATTTCCTCATTGTTGGTGGAGTCTTCAGAAAGCATTGAATCATCCATCATGTACAATAAGAGTCTTCCTTTGAATCCATTTCTCCTCCCATGGGTCATGTGCTTTGAGCCAAGAATAATTGATGAATGGTGGTTCCATCTCCATGTCTTCTATCTCATCCTCCATGATGTTTCTTTGGTTCTCATTGGATGGTTCAAGGATAGGATCTTCTTTAGAGCATTCAAGAATCTTCTCGGGGATGAACACCTCATAGTATGGGCAGCCATCAGGGTCTTCCTCCATAGGGTGCATCTCATCTTCTCCCTCCATTTGATGAAGTGCTTCAAGATGTTTATACCTCCTTTGCAAAGATAAATCATATCTCCAAACTTCATGATAGGCTTTAGGATCGGGATTTCCTTCTGCCACGCTTAGAAGCCTCTACACATATTCTCTTCTCAAAATGTCCATTTCTTCATCACTATATATACAAGGAATTCATCTAGAGGAAGGGAGATGAAATACAATGTCATGAGTTTCTTAGTCAGCTACGTGAAGTTGAAAAATTTACCTTCGATGGATTCTACACCATCTCATCCTTCATACAACCTTTTATATCTCTTATGAACCTTCTTCATCCATCTCTGAGATTCTTGATCATTGGTAGGAGAAATTCCCATTATTTTTCCTTTAGTAACACTCTTCTTGAATTGTAACCACCATGACTTGATAATTGGGTCTTCACATATACAATGATTTTCTCCATTCTGAAAGTTTTTTCCTGGTTTCGTGGAGATAGTGTGAGCCTTCTTTCCTTCAAATTTCTTGGCTTTGTAGGAGATGTTCTAGAATGATGGTTGATCAAAAAATTTGCAATTCTTGGAAATATTTTCTTCTTCTTTCATGTCACTCATTGGTACTTCACTCAAAACTAGAAATTTCTTCATTGTGATGTGGGAAACAAACATTATAGGGGTTCCTTCCTTGATGGAGTCACCTTCAAAAATGATTTTCTTTTAAAATCTTATTTTTTTACTATATATATATTTTTTATTTTTTTTTTTTGGTAGAGATCCTTTTTGGGTGCACTTGGAAAATATCTCCCTAGTAGAGTCGCCAAAAAAATGTTGGTGAGAAAATTTTTCAGGTGGAAAAAATTAGGTGTCTCCACCAACGTTCATGGGGCTACGCCCTCTACATTGAATGGTACAACTCCCATTATTGAATGTAACTAATCCTAATCCTATCTAAATGTTGTGGGTGGCCAAATTGGCTGGGGATCACACAAGGACACTCCACTTGAACCTATGGAAAAGTGCTTGTACGGGGTACAAGGGAGGAAAATCACAACGATGAGGGGGAAGGAGAGAAATCAGGAAAGGAAGATTACTGTCATGAGTAGATTGCAGAGCTCACACCCAGTAACTGGAATAGTTTCACATTCAATATAGAAGAAAACAACAATGAAGCTATCTAGTGGGATCGATGAATTAAAACACAAAGTCTTCAGGTTCATCTACCGAAGATACAAATCTCTTACATCACTATGCTTACAAAGTGCATAAATGAGAGAAGTGGAAGAAATAATATGCTTATAAAAATCATGTTTATTTTGTCAACGATGAGAGGAAACCATGCATACAAAGTTACACACATTCATACATCTTGGAAAGTAGAAACTATATTCCTTGATTGACATTTACACATGTTGTACAAAGCAAGGGAAAAGAAGAAAGCATGTAGAAGAAATGTAGCTTTATTTCATGTATATGGATGACACAAAGTCCAATAACATATCACAATCCACTATTGCTACAAAGTGATAGTTCTTCAAAAATGGAAAATCCCTTGGAATGGAGAGGCCATCCCAATTTATACAATTTGAATTGTCCTTTCACCTCCCTCATATGACTCTTCATTTCCATATTCCACTTGTGACCTTTCATTTTCCATGAATTAAGTATTTCTCTTATAATTTTGAGAAAATACTTTTACAATATTAAAATAGGTCACTTAAGTGAATAAGACAAAATAAAATGATGAGGCCCAATGAAGAATTAGAATGGAGAGAGAAAGAAGGGAGAGAAAGGGAGAAGGAGAGAGAAGAAGATGCTCTGAAGTGTGATGAGGAACACTCCACCTCTGATGTAGATCAACCTCATTGGTGAATCAATGAGATGCTCTAATGTAGTGAAATTTGAATCTCAAACTCTTCACACCAAGAAACCTCCTTCATATGATGAATAAACACTTGAATTGAGTGTTTAAAAACATTTTCGAATGATCACTTTGATGACCGCAGCGTTGCTTCATTGAGGTCCTTTACTCCGAAGAAATTTGAGGATTGAAACAATGTATGATGATATTCTGCATACATACATTTTGTACATTTTTAGTAAATTTGATGAAATGATTTTGAACACTTTATCTCCATGAATGATGACCACAAATTCAATCCTTTTACATGATTCTTAGACATCTCAGGTCATGAAATGAGTGTTGAGAAACATTGTTTTAGGACTTCTCAATGTGAGCTCGAGATGGACACGAGCACTAATCACGATGATCCTCCTTGATACTTGATTGATGAGCCACTGTAATTCATTGAAATCTTTGACAAACTCATTTCAAATCACCCAAATCTTTGAGTGACGAATATGAATCCATCCATTGCGCATTTCGATGCCTTTTATTACTTCTGAGCACACTTTAATTCAAGACGATGCTTCCAAGACCAATATGAAGTTATCAATTCTCTGTTTGAGCCTTGAATCATCTTGCAAAACCCACAATGGTGAAAAAAATCAGCGATATATGTTAAAATGACAGATGGTGACAATAAGTTTCTATAATTGGATCCAAAACTGCTATTTTTAGAAATCAAGACCCATGGGTTGTTATTTTGGGCAAGTTGCTTTTTGGCCTTTTCATTTCCTTGCCGAGGTGTTTCCTTCACATTCTGGGTTTTCCATAGGTGTATTGGGGTCAATTCGAAGAAATTTCCATTTTTTACAAGTTTCTTTTTCACTTTTCATGTTTTTTTCTTTTTTTTGACCCATGTCCTAGTTTTCAATTTGAATGATTTTGGTGTTTGTTCTCTAGAAGATTTTTCAGCATTTGGAAACTTACTAAAAATGGAAAGTGTGAATCACTGGAACTTGCTATTTTTAGAATATGAAAATCATAGTGTCGGATTGACGAGAAGATTATGAATTCTTTACGGGTTTTCTTTTGATGTTCCATTCAATTTTTCAAGTCCGGTTGCTTCACGATTTGATAAAATGAAGAAGAAAAACCTCTCTAGGGAAATTTTTTTGAATGGATTGCTTTAAAAAATATAGGCCATGTCAGATTTTTTTATTTTTTGCTTCCCCAATGCATTTGGATAAGGGATATTTTTATCAAAATTTCACAGGGATCGGATGCACAGTTTAGAATATATGAGACAATTTGTGGTTTTCGTGCCTGGGGTTTTGATGGCTCTTGATCATGGAGTTTTCTTGAAAAAAATCATTCACGTATTGCAGCAGCATGGAGTGATGGATAAATAATGTTGGAAGGTGGTGGAAAGGTTATGGAAGAAACAACAATGGAGGAGAGAAAGAGATCCCAACAATTGGAGAAAATTTGTGTGCGTGCGAATGGAAGAGTGGAAGCTTTTTTATTTTTTTGATGGGAAGGAGTGCACTTTTTTTCACACTCTTAAACCAAATTTTTGGTGCACTTGGTGCAAAAAATTGTGCTCCATCCTATTGTGCCAAGTTTCATAATGCTGATTTGTCATTGGAGATGAGAGAGGGGGCTGAAATTTACACCTTGATCACCGGTATTGTCGGGGCACATGGGTGACCAAGAGATTAAATGGGAGGGATGGGGAGTTTTTGTCCCAACTACCCCAAATATTTGGTGCACATGGGAAAAAAATTTTCCCTTACCCCACCTAACAAGTGGTAGATCGTGATTGCACAGATTGCATGAGCGGGGTTGGCAAATGGAGCTTGGGGGGATTAACTAGCGTGAAAGTGTTGAACTGTAGTCATGTGGAGGGTCCAAGGGAAAATATAGGCTAGGGGAAATTTTTATTTCACTTGTTGCACCAAATTTTGGTGCATTTTCCAAAAAAATGTGCCACTCTCCCATTGGTTTGATTTCCATCCCATAAAATAAGTAATTGTTGAAGCTTGTGCCTTGAGAGTGACTTATCGGGACCATAAATTGAAATCCCGGAGGAGGTTTTTGGTGTATATTTTATATGATTCCGCTGCAAATGACATTTTGAATCCAATAGTGGTGGTTTCATCCTATGATTATTATTAAACCCTAAAAATAGGATTTTTTTCTATCTTGAAGGTTGTGTCTGCTAAAAACTGGTTGTAGATAGGATGCACCTAGGTGTTGTGAAAAATATGATTCCACCATCTTGTAGGGATATGAATTAAATTTTTGATGATATCTTGTTTTACTCCTAAATCCTTACGGAGCTCTTGGAATCACTTCTTGAATCTTAGGGGTTGTTTTTACACTATGCATTGCCTAGGCCTCCAAGACCCACTTTTTGAAACTACTCCAAAACTTTTGAAACCTTCCAAAACCTTAAAAACTGATTGGATAATTTTATTATCTCTATGGTACACTTAGTTGATGATTTTAGGCCTTTTGTTCTCTTTCGAGTGGGGGCATGTACCATTCAAGAAGACTAGGGAATAACCTTTCCTAAAGCTTTCCAAAAACATGTCTTGATGGATCCTGCTCTAAAAGAACTTGAAATGAATGGATACCCCTAAATCACCTATGTGAAAACTGACATGACACCTGAAATTCTAAGAGAGGGGGAAATAGAAGCCGACTCAGGGATTAGGGTGACCTGGGAAAGTGTTTGGAAAGGTCTACAACCAAAATTTTTGACACTAAGGTCCGTTGTCATGCTTGAAATTTGAGAATTTCCCTGTTGCACATTTTCATGACAACAGTTTGGTGGCATAAGCTTCCGTTTATAAAATAATGCATCGTCAACCTCTCATTGATTTAAACTCTATTATTTGGCACGGTTGCAAACAATAGGAAAACAAGATAACCAAATTGATATGGAGAAAAATGAGACATAATTTTGTAAAGAGTTCCAACACGGAGGTGTATGATCAGAGAATACCTTTCAAGGTGCCATCGAGACTTAGAAATCACCACCCGTGAAGTTGTAGCATTTTTTTCTCTCAGGGCACTTAAGGGACTACGACCAGATGAAGTAGCTCGGAAGAAACGACACCATTGGGTACCAAAACTAAGTCTCCAAAAGCATCCACCGAGGCCACCCAAATATGTTGGTTAAGTCGGTTTGGTGCCACAAGCTTCCATTTGTAAAATATTGCATTTCATAGCCTCTCATTGACTCAAACTGCAATATTTGGCTCAATTACAAACAATAAGACAACGAGAGAACAAAATTGAGAAGGAGAAAACTGAGATAATATTTTTTAGAGGGTCTTGACATGGAGGTGTAGGATTAGATGAGACCTTTCAAGGTGCCATGGATACTGATAAATCACCCTATAAACTTATATCATTTTTTCTCTCGGGATCTTTAGGGATTACGCTGGATGATGTACCCGGAAAAGCTGCACCGTTGGGCACCAAAATGAATCCTCCACAAGTGTTTACAGACAACCCACCGTGTTGGTGTAGTCATTTTTTTCCACGAGATTTTATTTTTAAAATAATGCATTGGACAGCCTCTCACTGTCTTTGTTTGTCTCTCTCTCACGCTCTCACTCTCACTCTTTCTCTCTTGCTCGTTTTCACTCTCACACTCCCTTTCTCTCTTTGTCACTCTTTCTTTCTCTCACAATCTCTCTCTCACTTTGTTTTTGAATCTCACTCTCTCACACTCTCTCACGTTCTATCTCTCCCACTCTCACTCTTGTTCTCTCACTCTCTTTTCCTCTCACTCTCTCTTGCTCTCTCTCTCTCTCTCTATCTCTCACTCACTCTCTCACATCCCCTTTCAACTATTTTTGAAGCTTGATCATTTCGATTCTATAATGTATTCATTTCATGTTTTTCTAGATTAATTGAACGATTGTACCATCATATAAAATGAAAATTTGGATTATTAATTTACTTAGAAGGCATTTTTGACGTTGTAGGTTGGTTTGATTTAGGCTACATTGTGGTGCTTAGATGATGACATGGGTAGATTGCTTTAGATTTTTTTTCATATTGATAAATGATTTTATGGATTACTAGTAATTTCATTAGTTTAGGACGCGGTCATGTTTTGAGATTTCCCATGTGGTACATGGGGAAAATGTGAGATCAATGCCATGGGTATAGGGCATACTACTTACTTCCATTAAAATGTAGGGCATATGATAAAAGAATCACCTATATTTAGCTAAATTATTGGGTTGATTCCTTAGATTAATTTCAGTGGCTTATTGAATGTTGTATCTCTCTCTCTCTCTCTCTCGCACACTCTCATTCTCTCTCTCTCTTTCTCTCTTTCTGTCTCACACGCTCTCTCACATTATCACTCTCTCATTGTCATTCTCTCACTTTCTATTTATCTCTCTCTCTCTCTCTCTCTCATGCTCTCTCACACTCTCAAAGAGCATCCTATCCTAGAAACTATTAAGGAACAACATTTACTCCTTCTTGCATCACCTTTCAACTATTTTTGAAGCTTGATCATTTTGATTTTATAACGTATTCCTGCCATGTAAGAAATTTCTATTTTCACTTTCTTAGGAACCATAACCATTTTTTTGATCCAAGGATTTGTCAAGCTCCTCTAATCTAGAGTAGTGATTACAAAGAGAAAAGTGATATTGATATTTTGCATTACAAGGATCGAAAAACCTCATATATTTATAGTAGGTCTCATGAGTGAGTTCATCTTTTGGAATATCAATATCAGGACCATATTTCCTAGTTTCATGTCTAAAACCTTTATTGATTCTACTTATACAACTACCTTGTTTATGAGAGGTGGGACAAGTAACTAAATGGATATGGCATCTACCTTGTGCCTTGCAATGCATATTACACATCTCTTCCAAACATATTTCTCCCCACATATACTTGCGCTCTTGAATGTCAATTTCTTCACACTCTGAAACAAATTTCACATTTCTCATATTTCCATGTATGGTATTATGCAAGCCAGGATGACCCATTGGAAGCTAGAAAAAATAACCACATGTTTGACACCTTGTGTCACAATAGTGTATAGCCTCTTCCTTCTTGGTGTGAAAATGTGGACCTTCATGATTCAGTTTGAAAGGTGGGATGAGAACACAACAATCTCTGTGCAAGCCATTTTGTTCTGATACATGTTCATATTCAAAAGAACCTCTTCTTCCTTGAAAGTGTCTGGTTTGTCTCACTAACTCGGTAAGGATTTCACATACTCCGAAACTTCACATTTCTCATGATAGATATGGTCATTGCCACAGAGATGTTCAACATTGGAGTCCAAACTATGAAAATGATCCTTGACGTTCATAATCCAAGTTTTAAAAGTGTTGACTGATAGATAAATAGAGGATTATATTATATATTTCATGGTGATGCCTACTAATCTCTAGAAATAATGCTTGTTAGTATTTGGTGTGCTGGCCTACGTCAAAGGATATTCAAAGGATATCAAGAATGTTTGAGGTAATTATTTGGGATCATCACAATTGGCCAAGGAAAGAAGTTATTCAATTAAATTTGGACATATATTTGAGCCTTCATACAAGTTATTTATGAGATCAAGTCTCAGGTGATCTTCAATACTAATAGAAAAAATTGGAACTGTAAATTGCATAGCTTAAAATTTCAAAGAGCATCCTGTCCTAGAAACTATTAAGGCACAACATTGACTCCTTCCTGCATCCTTAAGGATGATTAGAAGGTGATTTTGGATAATATGAATGCAAGAACCAACCAATGGATTGACCTCTTTAGTTATCATTGATAGGTTAGAGTCATCCTAATTAAATAGGTCCTTTAAGAGCTCCCTATATACATATTTTATGGCCACCATCACAACACAAAAATTAATCTCAAAGGAAATGGATGAAACACAAAGAATATAATATTTATATATCATAGATGTAATGTAAAATCTTAAGTATATTGAATGTTTTGAACACTCAATGTAAAATCTTAAGTATCCTAACAACATAGCTCTTTGTCTCTCTTTGTATCTCTCACTCTCACTCTCACTCTCTCTTTCTCTCACACTCTCACTCTCTCTTTATCTATCTCTCACTCTCCCATTCCCTCTCTTTCTCTGGCACCCACTCTCTCTTTCTATGTCTATCCCTCTTACATTCCCTCTCTCTCTTTCTCTCTGTAGTTACAATTTAATTATTAGAATTAATGTAATATTGTGTTGTCTCATTACATATGTTTCATTTGAATTATTGAGATTCCAGGAAGTGGATAACATTGACATTGAAATTATATTATTATAATTGATGACATTGAATGATTATAGTAGTGGAAAAATTGTAAATTAGTTACATATATATTTTAATTCTCTGTTTAAAACATTAAAAAATTAACACTAATAATACATATTAACATAATATACATATGATATCATATCAATCCACTTAGATACAAGTTTTAAATTTTTTTTTCTCATATATTATATTGATTCAAAAATCCTTGATAGCATATTTTTTTATCGAAATCAATGTCTTTACAAAGCCATGTAGGCATATCTGATGATATACATGAAAGATTTGTGAGATCATATCGAAACTATGCACCATGATGAAGTTTCACTCTGGTTGAATCATAATGGCTCCAACGTAATCATAAGGAAGAATCGATCAATAACTGAATAAATTGCATAAAAATGAACAAAGCTTGCACATGTAGAGAAAAGACAATGGAGTGTCTTGGCATTCTCATAAATGTCAAATGAAGGGATACATATAGGGTGTTTGAGTAACCCTAGTACATGACTCAATAGAAACCCTAAACCTAACCCTAAACCTAACCCATGTGAGATGACCCTCCATATGTGAGTGGAGGACACATAGGATAACTCACACCAACACCCCCTTCATCCGAAGGCTGGGTAGTAGCTATGATGAGTCGAGAGAGAGAGAAGACACTCCTAAACAACTAAGAAAGATGTGTTAATGAAGATCGGCAACTAAAGGCACGATAAGGTGCCGATATACAAATAACATCTTCCTAGAAGAAGAAGAAGAAAAAGAAGGACTACATAGCCCAATGGAGATGAGTAGGCTGCAAAAGAACTCACCCCAAGAAGAAACCGTAAGTGAAGAAACTTCATCTCGGTGAAGGGCTTGGTAAATAAATCTGCAATTTGATCAGCTGTCTGAATGTAATGAATGTCGATGATACCATCATGAATAATCTCTCGTATGAAGTGCATATGGATTTCAATGTGCTTTGTTTGCTTGATGCTAAATTTGGATTTCTATGAATAGAGATAGTGCTCGTGTTATCATAGTAGATAATAGTAGGCCACCGAAGATGGATGCCAAACTTTATCAAAATACCCTGTAGCCAAATAGCTTCTGTGGTAGTGTTAACTACCCCTCTGTATTTTTCCTCTGTAGATGATATCGCAATTGCATTCTACTTCTTGCTAGACCAACTAATAGGACTTGAACCAAGAGAGAAACTATAGCCAGAAGTAGATTTCGATGATTGAAGTCACCGCCCAATCAGAATTTGTGAACCCAACCAAGTCAATATCTACCCCTCCATGATAGTGAATGCCATTAGTATAAGTGCCCCGAACATAATGAAGGATCTGTTTAGTTGCTCTCCAATGCAGCTCATGTGGCTTCTGCATGAATCTGGACACGATACTAACAACATACGATAAATCCGGTCGAGTGTGAGTCAAGTAAATCAAGCTCCCCACCGATTGTCGATAAAGGGTACCATCAACCAAGGGAGTAGATCAATCGAAACCAAATTAACCTCGAAAGAAAAGGAGTAGGAGAAGACTTGCAATCGAACGTCTGAAAATGAGCTAGCAAATCAAGAGCATACTTAGGTTGCGAAATCAAAATTCTCGAGTCGATCATGTGAAATATGAATCCCAAAGTAATGAAGCGAGACCTAAGTCGGTCATGGAAAACTGTTGGCCAAGGTGATCTTCACGAGAATCAATAATAGAGGAAGAATTTCCTGTGATCAACAAGTCATCAACATAGAGAACAAGAATGAGTATGGAGTCATATTGCCGTAGAATATAAACATTTGGATCGGGACGACACCTAGTAAACCATGATGTAAGTAAGGAGGAGTCCATCTTGGCATACCAAGCCCGAGGGCCTTGTTTAAGGCCATAAAGAGACTTATTTAACTTACAAATGAGGGAGGAATCATGGTCATAACCCAGAGGTTGTTCCATGTAGATCTCTTCCTCTAGGTCACCATGAAGGAAGGCACTCTTAACGTCCATTTGATGGACTTTCCATCTATTTCCCGCCGCATGATGGAAAAGGTCAATCAAATAGAAGTCATCTTCGTAAGCTGGAGCAAAGGTTTCAGGATAATCAACCCCAACTATCTGGGAGAAACCCTTATCTACTAATAGCGCTTTAAACTTTTCGACATCTCCATCTACTCCATACTTTGTTCAGAACACCCACTTACACCAAACAATTTTCTTCCTTTCAGAAGAGGGGTGAGTTCCCAAGTATCTCTCTTTATGAGAGAGGAATACTCCTCATCCATAGTAGAATCCCACTCAGAATACTAGAAGCCTCTCGAAAAGACTTTGGATCAGAATCGGAGGTGAAGAAAGAGTGGGGTTCAATGAAATCTGAGCGAGTATGTCTCATATCCAAAGTATCTCCAACTAAATCTCAAACACTTTGCAAAGTTTTCCTAGCCCAAAGAGGACCAAGAGGATCAGGTTTAGATTTAGAAGATTCTTCACTTGAGTGAGAACGGACATAGTCCTCATCATCACTCTTGTCGAATTAGAAGACTCGGAGGTCGATGGTCGGGAGGATCAGGAAGAGGAGACGCACAACAACATCATCATCATCTGATGAGTTAGAATATGAATTAGTGAGTTGAAGAACCTCAATAGGTAGAGAAGTAGAAGTCAAGAAGACTCGTCGAACTTAACACTTGTCTCAATAAACAACTCATGAGAAGTAGGATTCATCAATCGATATCCCTTCACGCCATCAGGATACCCTACAAAAATAAAAGGTTTGGATTATGGTTCCAAAGCCTTACGTTTCTTCTTGGGAATCCAAGCCATAGCCTTGGATCTAAAGACTCGAAAGTGCTCAACATTAGGCTTACATCCAAACCAGGACTTCAAGGGTGTCATCCCTCTTACTACCTTGTGTGGAACATGGTTTTGAATGTAATTAGCACAATTCACTGCTTCAATCCTACTTTGTGGAGGAAGAGACTTCAAGTGAATCATACAAGTGGCCATCTCCTTTAGAGTATGGTTATTTATTTCTGTGACTCCATTCTGCGAAGGGCTATAAGCAATTGTATGCTACAAAGAGATCCCTTCATAAGTACAGAAATCCATGAACCTATTGTTTACATATTCACCTCCATTTTTAGTTTAAAGAACCTTGATAGACCGTTTTTCTTGTTTCTTAGCAAGAGCCTTAAAGTCCTGAAAATGTTTAAAGACTTCAGACTTAAGCTTAAGAAAATATACCCAAGTATATCACGAATATTCATCAATGAAGGCTAGCACATAAAGAACTCTAGTAAACGAAGGAGAAGGAAATGGACCAGAAATATCACTGTGAACAAGATCTAAGGGACGAGTAGCTCTCCAGGATTTTCCTTTGTCAAAGTTATTTTTAGGATGTTTTCCAAGTCTGACCCTCACAAAGAACCTTAGAAAACTTGACGTGGGGTAACTTGTTGACCGGTTTGTTTTGGCTCAATTGTTCAAGTTAGTGATAATTTAGATGTCTGAAAGGCTCATGTCATAGCTTACTAACCTCATTTGCATTGGTGAGCAAGGTAGTGGGCATAGAATCAGAAGTAAAGTGGGAAAAGGTATATAATCGTGAATGGTGATCCACCTTTCCCTCACCACTATAGTGTCATCATTAAGCTCACGAATAATCACTGAGTTAGGAAAAAATTCCACTCGCATTCCTTCACCAAGGTGAGTAATTTGGTAAACTGATAGGAGATTGGTAGAGAGATCAAGAACACTAAAAACTTGGTTGAATGTTCCCCATCCATCTCTACCATCCACTATCGAAACCGACAACTGTCATGTTATTACACATCGTGATTTGGGACATTCCACAAGGCTCGATGTTGGAGAACTCAACATGTGAAGAACCCATGTGGTGCGAGGCATTGGAATCTATAATCCATGTCGATGAAGGATAAACTCTGGATACAAGGGCCTTTCCTTTCTTCTTATCAAATTTAGAACCTTTTGCAATGGAAGACTCGGCCTTGAGCATTTTGTTTTATGGATTCATGAACACTTCTTTTATTCTTCTCAAGTAAATGAGATAAGTGATCAATCTGTTTCCAAAAATAGTGGTGCTCATCCTGACCAAGCTTCTTGTAATAGGAACACAAAAACTTGCTTTTTTGTTCCTTAAGCTCAGAAGTCGATGTGTTTGTGTCATTTTTAGGTTTGGTCTTGGTTTCTTTCTTAGGTTGATTCTTTGTTTCTTTCTTATTTTCAGTCTTCTTTCCCTTGCTAGTACTTGCTACAAGGGCATGTGACTTGGACTTGAGAGACCCCATTTGAATGAGTTTGTCTTGTTCTTGAATGAGTTGGGATGAAAAATAGTCAAAGGAGGGCATTTTCCAATCATTGCCCAAGGTAGCTTTTGTAGCGTAAAAGTTGACATGAAGACAGAATATTCGGGACCTAACTTAGAGAGAATCGACAAGACCAGTTGAGAATATTTCTTCTCTACTTGACATTCCTTTAACAACGATCTAGTGTGGACAAACTTCGAGAAGAATGCTTGTAGGTTTTCAAAATCACTAGGATTTAACCCTAGTAGTTTGTTTTCCAACTCATGCGCTCTCATGTCATCGTGTTGTCTAAACATTTCATCTAACATTGTCCACGTAGACTTAGGTGTTTCAAATGACTCAATGTGGAAGAGTAATTCGGAGAAACAGACATGCAAAGAATACCTAAAGCTTCATCACTACGGTTTAACCACTTAGATTTTTCAGGTTCGTCATTTGGTTCAGTCTCAGCTCCCATGGTGATGTGGAATAACCCTTTACCCATTAGTTTCATTATTATTTTTGATCTCCATTTGAAAAAGTTGAACTACGTAAGCAAAGGAATTGAAAGTGCATCCATAGTGAAAAAAAGAGAAGAAATGTAGAAAAGAAACACAACCACCCAGGATAATATAATAACCCCCTACTTTCGGCACTTTATAGTTTAGTGCGTTGAATACAAGTAGGTCCAGCGTGTGTCTGGAAACACTTGGTAACTCACCTTGCAATCAGCGTAATAACACACAAGAGAGGAGACCACAATCGTGTTTCGGGAGCGTAGAAAAGTGACACCGTACATAAGCACAATTGCTAAAAACTAGGAAGGAGGTGAAATCAATACCTGGTTGTGAGAAAAAGTGTCTCACGTCGCAAATGATACCCCCTTGTTGCAAACTATGGCGGATGCATTCACTAGTCACAAGCAATAATAAGGGTAAATTTACAATGTTTAGATGAACTCAGGATGAGTTCCGATGATCTTCAGAATGCCTGAAGGGCATGCAGAAGTCAAAAATGCTCGAGTGTCACTTTGCACACTTGAGCGCATGATTAGTAAAACCAATTGACAAAAACACCTAAGATTTATCATTTAGAAACGTCCAGTTCAGCCAATTTTAAAGCTAGTTGGACTAAAAAAATGATTAAAAATGTTAATTTAAAGATGATTTAATACTTCTAATCGAGAGAGAAGAGACCTAATTAAGGTCACAATTAATAAAACTAGATTTAATCTAATTAATTGCAAAAGGCGAAAAATCCTAATTAAGATCTAAAAAAAAAAATCCGAATTAAGAAATTTAAACAACTTTCCTTTTTATAAAAAAAAATTGAAATTGTTTCCCACCAAAAAAAAATCTTATTTAGATCTATTAAAAGGAAAAGTTTCTATTTATTTAAAAGCTTACGTTTTTTTGTTTTTAAAAGGATTTTTAAAAGCTTTTTTAACATAATAATTTAAAAAAACTTTCCTCTTTTAAAAAAGCTTACATAGAACTTAAGTAAGTTTAGAAACTTTACAAGATTTAAAGTAAGATTTTTGTTAAAAAAGAGGAACGTACGAAATTTTTGGAGGATCCCGTGAAGGCTCATGCACGGGTTTGGATCATTAATTTTATTAAACCACACATGAATAGTTAATTTTCATTCACAATTGATTAACATTGTTAATTATAAGAGTTTATACAAAATATATATATTAAATTGCAACTAATTTTATGTAAAATTTCCTGTTAGTCATTACCAAAGGTGGAATCCAGTAGAACATCTGTGATGATGATATTATGTAACACATAATCATGATGTGTCTCCTCCAATCGAACACCGTGATCAGCATGTGGAGTTTCTACACGAGGCTGTGGAGATGCCTCACGAGGTGATGGAGGCTGTCTCACTAGGCTGTGGATCTGCCACGTTAACGACATAGGTGCTTATACTCCCACAAGACATGAAACTCTATGGTATATGATGTTTTCTACCTAGAAGGACCAGCCTCATCACCCTGGGAGAGACGAGTGCCATGCTTTGAAGCAATGATTATGTCAATGACCTAATGGAATCAAGGGTCTAAACCTCCACTGTCTCCTTCACAACATAAGGGACTGAAACATGATGAATAGGTGGGTGAGCAATGGGTCTAGCTAGTCGGTTTTGCAAATGCTATGCCCCCTCTCTATCCTATGCAGATCCTTTTCCTCTTCCCTAAAAATATCAAATGTCATAATAGTTAGGTATTTCATTGAGGACAAACTCACAATAGAGTTTCCTCAAGAAATACTATGGCACCTCAAAATTGTTGCAAGGTGGTTGGTAAAAAATCATCCACCACCTATCCCAAAAATTATTTTTTATCCCCTCGTGATTACACTAGTGGATGGGGAATATTTTGCAATCCAATTGTCATGGTGCATTAATTTTAGGATCTGTAAACAATGCACACAATTTGTCTTTTGTGATTTTTTTCTTCTTCATTACATCATAAGACAACTTATCTGCATAAAAATTGCAATAGTTGGTTTTAAAACTCTCCCATGTATTATTTATTTTTCCAACCACATTGTCGATATTAGATAAAAGTGATCCTAATGATGTGGCTAGGTTTTGACGATGTGGATTTGTGGCATTAAGGTTTCTATTAAACCCTCAATTTGCACTTTGTTGTTTTCAATATCCCCCAAAATTTGTTGTTGGGTGTTAGGAGGATGTCTTGTTATAGAGGGGGCATTTCAAGGATGTTTTCTTCTTCATCTTGGTGTGCGGGTGAATGAGGGTTTGCATTGAAGAAACAGAAACATCTGAAAATGAAAATAAATAACAAATCAACAACTATCCAAAAAAATAAGATTAATAAAGAAAATAAACCTAAAATCAACAATAACCGACCTTCTGAGATCGCTACCATCATTGATTTGAGGTGCCATGAGGTTTTGATGCTAAAAATAATCCAAAATGCGTTTGTGTTATTCCTCACTCAATTTTTACTCTCCTTTTGTTTTTTTGTTTTCACAATGACTGCTCTAGGGTTTTGACTGTGTTTATGGTGGTAGAAATGCGGCGTGTTATAATGTGAGCTCAACTTTCCCCATTTGCATTAAATCACAACCGAGCCATAATGCGAACGTGTTATGGCCAAAATGGCCAATAAATGGATTTTTGTCCACTTTTTGGGCCCCCCAACTTGGTGCACTTACCCGCATATATTCTTTTAACATATGTAGTAATTAGTGGCGTGAGTATAATTAAACAAGCTTTGGTTTTACATGTGCACCTCCACATCAATGAAAATGCATTAAATAGTCTTATAAAATGGTTAGAATCTTATAAAATGACACATGAAAGGTGGGAATTAAATACGTGTATGTCCCACCCATTTCCACAGTTATTCCTACTCAAAATAATATATGTAATCTGCGCTTCACTTTATCCTCTCGGAATCACTGTCTATCACACACTATTTATATGGGTGAATATATCGTTGGAAAAGAGTAAACGAGACTATCACATGGACGACTCACAATGTAAACCATGAATTTGTGCTTCATTGCAGCCAATCTTCTCTATCGTTGATTCTATGATGCATGTAAATAGCACTTGAAAAATGGAAACTCTCATATGGGTTTAGAAATTGACAGGTTATATGTCATTTATTGGTCAATATGTCTTTTGGAGTCGATTTCCAATTAAGGCCCTCCCTTATTGTTTTTGTCCCTTGATATTTATTCATATACTTAATATTTTATTCCTCTTCATTTGTTTATATTTTCTTTATCATAATAATTTATGACGACAATTTCTTCTTAATGGAGCCTAGGAAAATGGACTTTCGCGCTTATGAGAATCAAATTACGGATTCTATATCACAAATCAATGAAAATTTTGAGTTCAAGAAAATAATATGAACTCGTTTAATAGTTTTTGTATGATTTTTGCGGAATGGAGATATGAATTTCTTCACTACCCTTTCTATGCTACTTGAATTTCCTATAATGGATGGTCCTACAACCAATTAGAAAAATCTCCATAATTGCTTTTTCGTACTATTGGAGGGCACGAGACATGAGTTGTTTCTTTAGGATTTCCAGCTACTGAAGTACCTCTTACATGGATAGAATGTCTATGGTAATTATATGTGGCAGTCTCACTAAAATAATGTTATTCATTGTATTTCTCCATGCAATCTTTATTCAACAACTCATCAAATTAGCTATATATTTTTCACATCATTTTTGTATTTTCTTTATATTTTGTAGTTCCATTCAATTTATAATGTTTTGTACAAACAACCTTGAAAAAGGTTGGCTAGATATTTTGGAATATATCATAGTGACTTTTAGGATCTCTAGTAGAAAACTAAATGCACATGTAGTTGCATAAATTGAAATAACTAATTAAAAAATTAATATAATATTAAACTCACAAGTGCATGAAATTGCTAAACAAATAACTCCATATGCAACAAAGCCAACATTTATATGATCCTCCAATACACTTCTTGATTAGCTCACACATGAAGATTTACAAATAGGATAGTAATGTGTAACTCCTCCATGAATAGTGGAAAAAAAAATCCTAGAATAGAAATGTAACTCCCACACTTGGCATAGTCAATCAAAGAGTAATTCTCACTTAATTAAGAATGATGGTCAAGTATAACTATTATTACTAACTTCAAAAGTGTAGGAATAATCCACAATAAATAAATCGAGGAAAATAATACAATAAAAACATTATCATTCAATTCATTATCAATACTTATTGCAAAATAATTATTCTCCTCATTTTCATTATGTATTTCATCATCATTGTCTACAACATCAAGTGCATTTGAGATAGTAGATGTACCTTTCCCTCCACACAATTTTTTCACCCACCTCAATTTTTTTTTTTGTAATCATTCTAATTGTTCTAGTGTCTTGTTCTTCATCTTGTTCATGCCCATACATCATTTTTAACCCATATGATTAGTAAAATATAGATAGTGGGGGTGGGGAAATATTTAACTACTAAAATTTCTTGTATGAATGTACAAAATATTGTAGAGAAAACAAAGTGTGCATAGAATTCCCGTAAAAGGGGTAGAAAAGGACGTTGAAGGGGAAATGAATAGAAAACAATATAGTGTGTACACGTTACATTTCATTTATACGAGATAAGGGTCAACGATGCATTATTGAGTGGATTCCTTAAGGGGCCTATAGGGAATGGGGATTGGATATTCACATGGTCATTATGGGTTACAGACAATACACATAGATAATATCGCTATGTAGCCCTAAATTTAGTTATCCTTGCATTAGTTATCCTTATACCTTTAAGTCTCATATACATTGTACATCGACACCTTGCTTGCATTTCACCATTTGGCACCTTGTTCATCTCTCTGCTTGATCCATGACACCTCTTTTTCAATTTACATGACATTTGACATTCTTGGCCGACGCCATCACCCGTGGAAAATGATGTCGATGTTAGGGTTTTCTGCCAACACCATCATCCGAGAGTGATGACCTCGTATATATATGGTCATTGAGCACCCGGACATTATGAAGGATGGAATTCAAAATCATAGGAACTAACCATTTGCACTTCTCTCTTGTGTCAACCTTACATTTCCTCGCTTTTCCCTTGGTTCATCTTGCACTTGACTTTGATTGGATCGGAAACTCTTATTTGGTTGGATTTCTTCCACTACTAGGTCATCTATCTTGAGGAATGGTGTTCTTCTTCTTCACCCAACATATTTTCTCTCTCAATGTGCTGCTTCTTTTTAGAGAGATAGATGCATCAACGACAACCCCACGAGGTAAGTGCTCTAAATCTCTTTTTTTTTTTGCATAGATTGGTTCATTTCCATTCCGCATTGTTTTATGTTATATTTGCATTGTATGAACTTATGATCAGCTCCTTAGCTTTCCTTCTCTTTATTTCAGTTATATTACAGTAGTATAGATTGTGCATGCTTGACTTATCCCCCATCGATCTATATCTCTCCCCCATCTACTAATATCCTAGAAGGGTACTCTCCTCTATCTTGATTGTGGGCCTTGGAAACCATAGGTTGACCTAATGTAGGGATTAATTCCCTCTGGATATGTGATCTTATCACTCTTCGTAGCCCCTTTACATCAACCGATTGTATGTTAGTTCATGTGTATCTCCTATTCGTTTCCTTAATACCCTTATAGAATGGAAGAATTAGGATTACAAGCCATTCAACTACATTCTTGGCCCATCATACATTTCTAGTGAACCCAAAATGAATCCTGTAGGCCTCTAATCGAGCACAATTCATTACAAGTATCCATCTCCAAACTTGATATCATTTTGAACCACCAAAAATTAGAAAAATATCAAAAACCAGTTTACACAAACACCATTTACTTGGGGCATTCTTATCTATCTTAGCATATTTGTTTCAGGACACCTTCCTCCCTTGTGTAAACCTTTGTTTGCATGTCCGATCCCTTATGTTTCTCCAAATCGACTCTCGATGCCATCACCCCTTGTGTAAACTTCCATGTATGGTCAATTGCGTGCAAAGATCCATCTTAGGATTGTTTCTCTACCAGATTATCACTCCACCATGGAGTATCTAGGCCTAAGGTCTTATAATTATGTTGTGCAGACATTTCTTGAGACATATCATCTTGAAGCTGAATTCCCCTTTCTCATTGATTGTTGCATCATAGGAGCACCTAGAAAGAAACCTTCTATTAACCCTAATGGCCCACTTTTAGATGAATAAGAAGAAACCAAAAATCAAAATTATTTTTATCATCCTCCTGAGATTCAGAAATTCCTCATGTAATTTCTTCAATAGAAGGATGAATGAGAAGAAATTCTTGGAAAACATCTCTTTGAATTCATATCCAAACAACTTGACGAAGATGGAAGAAAAGAGAAAGGTCCTAAAGTAGGTTCATCTGAATAATTCCAATTTTGGCCCTACTAATCATATTCTCCACCATAATGATAAGATGAGCCAATAACAATCTGCTACTACAACTCAATTCCTTCAAATGTAAGCCAACTTGACTCAACTAGTCAATCGCCTTACAACAAGAATTTAGGGCACCATGTCCCCTCTTTTTCTAAATGGGTTGGCCCATGGGGTTCCCATCACCCAACCCACTATCAAAAATAAAGTCTTAAGAGTAGTCCAACAAGATCCTCTAGCACCTTACATTGCTAACATGGATATTGGTGGCATTTCTCCTCTATCTCATATGATTGGATTACTGATCACACCATTCATATCAAGGCCTTTAGTAACCTTTATAAGTTATGGGTCGAACCAATTCATACTCGCCACAAAACTCCTAGCTAAGAGTCTCACAGAAGACACTTTGGATTAGTATCATACTTTACCTCCTAACTCCATAGTTGAGCTAGAGTCCTTGGTGATAGCCTTGGTAAATAAATTTCAATATCATGATCTACTTGAGAATAATATCAATGATTTCATTAGCTTCCAACAATCTAGAAATGAATCACCACAAGCCTTTATCAAGCATTGGAAGAACTCTTGTCTACATGAGAAGAATATAACATGCATAATGATAACCTCTTCCAACTTTTCCTACGAGCTCTTGAACCTCACCTTCAATAGAAGGTGGGGTCCTTTTCTCCCACCTCTTTAAAATAAGCTTTTGAATAAGTTAAAAGACAAGATTATCTCATGAGGGAGTTTGAGAAAGATCCTCCTAAGACACAAACTAATAAACAAGTGCAAATCCTTCAACGTTTTAGAACAAGAACATGATAGATGATGGAGTCTCCGATACTCTTCCTCTTATTGATTCTTTGAATATGATTATTTTCAAAATTGATTAACAAACTAAAAAAAGAAAAATTTATCCTAACTATCATCAATCATTGAGCAAGGAAGATTTAAAACATTTCTTACCTAATTCATTTGCTACAATCTTAGATCCTTCTCGACCTATTCCTCAATGGCATGATGAAAGTAAGTTATGTTGGTGGCATGCTAATTGGGTTCACTCTCATGAAAATTTTCATGCACTACAAACAATTTACATCAAATTTTTCCTAGGTTCCCAATTTGACCATGATACCATCACTTGAGAGCATTTTATCTGAGCGATGAAATTCCGTGATGTGGCTCAATAAAATGATTTCCATGAAGCTATCAAATAAGTTAATGAGAAGATACATATCTTTTCTAATCTCATGCTTAACCATACTTTTGGTGAGAATTCTAAGAAGAAATAACATGATATGGCTAATGTAGTTGACACGTACTATCCTCCCAAAAATATATATATATAACTAATGATGTGAAGTGTGTCATATCTTATGTAGAACTTGAATATCCCACATCATTCCATCCTTGAACTCACAGGGTTATATATCCCTTTGTACCTCAAAACTAGGCTTCCCAAAGTAAAAAAATTCCTCTTCCAGATGCCATCAACCCTTGTGAAAAATCTTCTACAAGGTTGATGGTGCCTAGATCTAATTTTATGGCTATAGACACCATTGACCCCTGTGAAAATAAAACTTATAGGGCCGATAAAGTAGAAAATGAGCAAAAACAATCACAAAACTCTCCTTGATCACACCTTCTTCTTTTGGATCTGTTTCGAGGAATCCCATCACTCTCATCCTAATACATAGTTTAGTCATGGCGAGTGGGATCCTCTTGAATAACTTTCCCAACTTCCTAGCCAAGTCCCATTTTTAGAACTTATGCATACATTGCCTCACCACTCTGCGAGCATCTCATGAAAGCATTGTTTGACATGAACATCCCCTTTCCTCCATATTTAGGGAAGAATATCACATTGCATGTCTCGGAGGAAAGCATCCAATGTCAATGTGAGGAGCTCTCCATACATACCTACCTTACCACAAATGCTCACTCTTGCATTCAATTCCCGATAGCCTCCATAATTCCCGATGAGCTCTTGTTTCATGCAAATGATCCACATATTTTTATCTTAGTCCAAATTGGCCATACTACGGTCAAACATGCTTTCATTGATGAAGGAGCCGACACATGTGTTGCCTCACTATAGTTCATTAAGTCTCTTGGCTACTCTATAGATAACTTGAAATCTACAAGCACTAATTGTCAAGGGTATGATCATTGAAGTATGCCCACCGTGGGATGCATATGGTTGCTATCACTGTTCATTATGTCTTTAAGTAGAATTTTGGAACCAAGAACATACCTTATTCATTATTATCTCAAAAAATTGTAGACACAAAATCTATGCACTTGGGTACATTTCTAGGTCCTAGAGCATACTAACATATACATGATTCCTAAGCAAGAAAACTAGTGATTGACAACATCTTTTGGGATTTTTCCCTTATACTTTGGTTGACCTTACACACCTTACAACCCTATCGGTATTTGAATGATTTATCTTTTATGGCCTCGAACACTAGTGCACATTTAGGACAGAAGCACCCAAGTGCTTCCGTTCCTTCTTACTCTTTTAGGTCTCTTTTACTTTTGGGTCATCTTTTACAACTTTGGGTTGACCTTTTAGTTGTCAATTACGAAATTCAAACAAGGGAATCATATATATATATATATATATATATATATATATATATATATATATATGTAGAGTGATGCATACCTTGTCCCTTGTATGAATGTGTTATATGAATTCCTTTGAAGTGTTCTTATGCCTTTTGATGCAATCTTAGGTGATTATAGGTAATGCTTAGTGCTTGTCCCGTTATTTGGGAGCTATATATATATATAATCACCTAAGATTTCATCAAAAGGCATAAGAACACTTCAAAGGAATTCATATAACACATTCATACAAGGGACACGGTCTGCATCACTCTCTCTACATACACAACATAGAAGCGGAAGTTCATTTTTAGTCCATCACACACATTTTATACATTGCTACATTCTATATCTAGCGCTCTATCAATGTGAAACTTGCACAAGAGAAACCTAGGGTATTATTACACACATATACACACGAACTACATGGATTCTAAAATGTAGTGTAACACTCAAGACTAGGTTCACTCTTCGGTGTCGACTAGGTCATCTAATTACACATTATGCATCTTTTTCATTAGATTTTATTTGATTTCTAGACATGTGTAGGTTGACAATTATTTTATAGGTTACACGTAAAATTGACGATCTAGGATCAAAACTAGAGTGAAAAAATGAAGATAACTATGGAGCTCCTCTTGAGCAGAAAAGGACACAATCTTAAGATTTGACTAGACACTAGTGCCTAGATCATTCACTAATACATGGGTGCTCATGTCCTCCCATAGGTACTTCTATCCTACACATCTTTAAGTCTTAGAACCTCTAGTGAGCATTGAAGATTCTACTTACAATATGTTTGAACAGCTTTCCCTGCCCAAATCATCTCTAGATTGTGTGAAATCAGATAAATCACTCTCTCTCTCTCTCTTGCTTATGGTTTCATATCATTTCTTGTTTATTTTTTTATGTCTTACTGTATATTATCTCTTGTATATCATTAAGTATAATAAAGTTACTCTAAAATTAAATATTTAATTTAAATTTATATTAAATCATTTGGTGAACCCCACTCGTGATCAAAAACTTGTATCTTTTCCTGTTATCATATTTTTCATGTATCCTCAAGTCTCCTTGTATCAATTGCTTCAAATGCACCCACATTGCAAATATGTTCTCTAAAAATCCCTAGAAACTATTTACCTCCTCGCAATACGAAACTTGTAAAAGTAAGTGCCATTTTTTATTGTCTCTTTGATGACCCTATCAGTCTTGATACCACAACCAATCAACCCATTTTAAAGTCAATTCAAGCTTTACACCATGCTTTTCAAGATAAATTTCAAGCTATGGAAACCACAATTACATCCCTCAAAGTTGAAATCCAACATCTTAAGGATGTTTCTCATGCCCATGCTAGTTCTTCTTCTACACCTCATCCTAATCCCATGTATACTACATGTGTTCATACAAGTGAAGCCAAAGTATTACCACTCCTAGTGCCTCTCAAGTTTGTTCTAAATGATAAGAAACGTGATATTCTTTCTAAGCTCATAAGTCACTAGTTGATCAACTTTTCACCTACTCATTACTACCCTCCTGATCGATTGCAAATACAAAGGTCAACCATTTTGTAATTATCATAGAATTAATGGACATCATGATAATGATTGATATCATTTAAAACTAATATTTGGGCACCTTGAGCATCAGGGTTTTATTTAATTTTCGACATAACATTTTGCTATGTGCTCATCTCCAATTGTTAAATCCCACTAGGCTCCCAAATTTTCTCACTCTATGTCTAATGAGTACCATGCCATAGTTGTTAATGTTCCTTCTCTGGTAATTCAAGATCCACCTATCCAACCTAGTGTCATACCACCTTTAAAAATACTTACCCCATTACCTCCTCCTATCAAGTCCTCTACAACATTACCAATTACAAATAAGAAACCACATTTAAAAATACTTACCCCATTACCTCCTCCTATCAAGTCATCTACAATGTTACCAATCCCAAATAAGCAACCACCATCCAAGGAAGCACAACCATTTCACTCGACACAAGTTGTGATCTATCACCTACTTGCATTTCCTTCGTTAAGCCAAAAATTTGATGTTGGTCATACTCTTTCTCCTACCTACCATTATGATGACCATATGTTTTCTTATGACACATTTCAAACTCCACCACCATGGCATGCTCCTTCTCACATCATCACATAGATCTCCATTACTCACACACTTGGGGCATCATCCTTACCCCTATCACTCTTGGTTGTCTCTATTATCTACTTATAGTTTCTCTACTTCATTTAATTTTCTCGCTTTTGATTTAATTTAATTTGAATTAATTAAATATAAATATTAAGTAGTAACGATGTATAAATTATAAAATATAGAAATGACACAAACAAACTAAGATTTAAAACATGAAAACCTAAGAAAGAGGGTGAGATGAAGAGACTTAGCTGATTTACGTTTGATATGGAACTAACATGAAATTGGGAATGTGTTGAAATTTGATCGGCGAGTGTCATAAATTCTCCATATTAATTCTCGCAACTTACAAACATAGTCAAACAAGGGTTCCCACACTAGGGCAAAGGCACTGGGTGTTGGAGACTGATACTAGGAACTCATGACTATGCAAATGGTCTGAATCTAGTTTTCACTATGCTGCAAGAGTGTCATAGTTGTTTCTTTTTGATCGTCGATAGTCGATGTTTGAATGACAAAGGTACCGTAACTTGTAAGAAAAATAAGGTGGCATATGAGCCTCATTAGATTTAGGTAGGAGATGGGGTGGGGAGAGGATTAGGATTGGATTTGTTAGGTTTAGGAGTTGGTGAATTAGGAGTCACATTAGATGTTTTAGGATTGGGGGATGGTGGATTTGAAATAGGATGAGAGGATAAGATAATGTTAGGTTTAGGTGATGAAAGGGGTAAGATAGGATTAAGTATGGATGAAGAGGATGAGGGTGGCATAGGAGACACATTAGATGGTTTAGGATTGGGGTAGAAAAAGGATGAGGGAAACTTAGGAGTCATGGTGGATAAGATATTTTTGATAGGATTGGACATAGTTTATCAAAGGGAAAAAATATGCTTAGAGGATGAATTTGATAGTGGATTAGGGGATGTGGGACTATATAGGAGAAATTCCATATGATTGGATTGGGAAGATGAAGATGATGAGGATGGAGGACTAAGATGAGATGTGGGTGATAATAAGTTTCTATTAATTTGTTGGGATTGTTGTGGATATGTGAATGAGACTTGATGATAGGTTTTATGATGACTAGATTTAGGGGTGAGATTTTGGATAGTGTTGGATTATATATATGGGTTTCGATGGGATGAATATCTAGGTCATGACAATGGATAGGGGGTTTGAAGGTCAAGGTTTGGGATGGTTTTTTGGTTTGGTTTAGTGCTTGAACTAGAGAGGACATAAAGGAGGTTCTCTTAGTCTAGGTCAAAGTTAGTGAGGAGGTCAAAGTCAATGTAATTGGCTTGTAGGGATAGTGGTTTATGTGTATTAGTTTGGGGTGTGGATTGAGATGATTTGGGTTCCTTGAAGAGGAAGTCAATGGGGTGAAGGGTAGGGATATTAGGAAGAGGAATTTGTGAATGGGGTTGGTTAGGAGGTGATTGGTTAACACCTGATTTAAGATTGGATATTTGTTGATTGAGTTGTTGGATGATTTTTAGGATGTTAGGATCAACATGGGATGGTTGATTTGGATGGTGAGGAGAGGATTGGTTGAGGTAGGATGTTAGATTTGATATTTTTTTGGGACTTTATGATCAAAGCAAGATGGTTGACTTGGATGGGTGGGGGATGATAGGATAGCTTGGTTGATGGATTTAGAAAAGAGGTAAGTGTTTGGATGTCGGTTTGGAGAGGATGGGGATTGGGGATCAAAGGCCATAGTTTGATAGGATATGAGGTTGATTAAATTAGAATTAGGCTAGTTGATTAAGGATGGTGATGAGATTAGGATTTGGATTGTGTGATTAAGGATTGTTAATTATGATGATGTTTGATTGATTAATTTTTTTAATGTGATAGAATGGTTAAGGGTGTTCAAGAGCAAGAAAAAACATACGCAACACACCCTAACTAGTCAAGTGGGATTATAATCAAACTATAGTCTGCTTTCAATAACACATAGTGATGATGGTGCCAAAAATTGGATCTTCACCTATTTTTCAATTTGAGGTTAGCTAGTGAGTGATCTTGGGGAGTTTTGCCTCCTTACACTATAGTTTTATTGTGGCCAAAAGGTTGCCTAGTCTAGGATGTATGAGCTCACTAAGGGATTCCTTGATATACCTTGCGGTATGTGGGGCCCAAGTCCATGTTGCAAGGATTTTTTCTAAGGCCTGGGTATTGGGATGTGGAATCCCCTCACTTCACGTCGCTCTTAAAACAAGCAAGCACTTAGCCAATAATGACAGTTTTCTAAGAATTTGTATACCCCACCGGAACATGGGGTGTGTCTACATGCGTGGAGATGAAGCCACAATCATGAGACCCCTAGGACTATGAAAAGTGCATGGATATCACTTCCATGTCATGTTGCCTATGTAAAATAAAAAATGTGAAGGCTAGTCGCTTTTGATCCTCAAGATTGTCCTAGGATGTAAGAGGAGAGCATACACGGTTTTTCCTCTGGGATGAACAAGAAATAATGAAAAAACACAAGGATGATGATAAATGTAAGATAAAATATGATAAAATAAAATGATAAAGATTAATAGTTTGATGATTGGTTCTTCAAGAGAAGGCCCTACAAAACAAGGGTTAGTAGTTTGATTTTTGAACCCAATATCTTGGACTAAATGAGTTGCAAAACAAAAGGATTAGTTGTTGTGAGTCCTATAATAACCAAAAAAGCTTAGATGACACAAGATAAATATGAAAATTGGTGGAATCTCCCATATTTGTTGTGATATATTTGCAAAAACAGAATGTTAGACTTGCAAAAACCACCAAAAATACTTGAAAACAAGATTAGATTATTAATTGTAAGCAAATACATCGTGATTTTGAAAAGGTGCTGATTGACAAGACATACATACCAAAGTATGGAAAAGGCTCCAAAGTATAAAAAGGTGCCACTTTAGAGCATAGGCACCATTCTATGCAGTATAGGCACCAATGTATGACAAAAGAATAAAACAAGGTGAAAACAAGTGAAAAATGTAATTTCGAGTATCAAAGGCTAAAAAAGGTGCTGAAACTTTTACATAGGTGCCACTTTTAGTGTAAAGGTGCCATTCAAAGACAAAAATAGAAATAGGGGAAAAAAGAAAAAAATTAGAATTTCAGAGTTTTCAAGCTACAACAAAGGTGCTGAAGTATTAGCAAAGGCATCAAAGTTTATGCATAGGCGCTAAAACATTACATTGGTGCCACTTTTAGTGAATAGGTGCCATTTTGGGTTGTATAGGCAATACACAGAGCAAAGGTGTTGTTTCATGCTTTGGGGACAAAATATGAATTTGAAATTTCAAAATTTGATGGGGTAAATAACAACGAAAGTTCTTGAAACTTTGATAAGCGTGTTTAAGATATCAAATGACATAGAAAATGATTAAAAATTGGGAGTACGCCCCTATTATCAGCTAATTTTGACTTCAAAACATTACAATGTGAATTTTTTTTTTTTTATGAATCGTCTTTTCTCATGGTTTATCACCCTCATCTTGGTTGTTTTATTCTTATGACCATTTTGGCCTTCGTTTCATCCATTTCAGGTAAGTACTCCTCTCGCTATGTCACAAACCACGTTTAAATTAATTAATTAATATTTAATTAATTTCTTACCCTTTTATTTAATAAAATTAATTTTATTAAATTTTGGGGTTTTTAATTAATAAATATTAATTTAATATTCATTAAAGTTGATCGACAAATATGGAAGAAGTTTTCTCGCTTCCCATTGCCGTGGGAAATTAAAATTTTTCCTTCAATTACCGGGAATGCCAAGTTGGATTTTTGTTGCTGATTTTCCCTTTCCTAGAAAAGTTTCCATTTTCCCCGCTTGTGGGAAATTCCCTTGTTGATTTCCAACACAACCGGATGGCAAACAGAAAAATATCTCCCATTTTCCCATGTGGGGAAATGGATGGGAATTGCTAGCCCACTTTTCCATTGTCATGGGAAAATGGTTAACTTCTTCCCATATTCCCCTAGCAATTAATGCCCACTACCCGAAGAAAGTGGAAATTTGTTATTCAACGGGAAGAAAGAAGAAACGGTTACGAGAAAGCTTCTTGAATCCTCGTAATTTTCTTTTGTGAAACTCTGTGGAAAAATTCATGTGAAAGTAATGAAGAAGCTTTGAGGCTCTTTATTTCCAACTTCTTATTATTTCCCCTGTGTAAAAATGTTTTCCAATAAAGAAATATTTTTCCAAGGATTCATAACACATTCCTCACAGACATTGAATCTTCTAATGAAGGAAGTGGAACACATTATTTAGGAAGAAATAGTCCACACACATCTAAAAGAGCATGCAGCGGAGGGTTTTTTAGAACATAAAATTCATGCGGGGGTGAAGTGAAGGTTATCCACGTAGGTGGAAGTAGAGCAGCCCATGCCAGGAGGTAGAAAATATCACATAGATTACCTAGTCTAAAAGGAAACAAAGGATATACATATCAGTATAAAATAACCCACATGGCCATAGAGAAGCATCGGTTTATACACCAAAATCCACATATGTACCAAGAAAAGTAGGTCCGTATCAGTCCCAAAACAAGGAGGCCACGTATGAGAGGTAAAGAATAGGCCAAGAGACCACACATTGGAAAGGAAAAACTAGTTTTCCAAAATCCATGAAGTTATCAAAGAAATAAGCCAAAACACAAGGTGATATGCTTCCCACACAAACAATAGAGTAAATTCCACGCACATCCATGGTAAAGAATAAGAAGCTCACACATTTGTAAAAGAAAGCCCACGCATTAGCCAAAAAGGTAGACCGACCACACCTTCATCGAGTTGTTTATGTGTTCCAACACAGGTAAAACCCAACAAATTCCACACAATTGAAGAATAAAATATAGCTAGAGGTGAAGAAAAGACCACTGTCCACGTTTTGGGTGGAAATAGACACTATCCACACGCTTAAAAACGTATTTCCAAGAAAGTTCAACGCATTTTCCAAATAGTCAAAGTGAAAGCCACACCGGATGTTTTAAGGATTTTCCTATCCACCGCGTAAGTGAAAGGAGGTTATTCAAAATACACAACCGGGAATAATAATAATTTTTTTTTCTAAATTCATAGTATTTTAACCCGGTTCGTAACTCGACCTTAGTCTCGATATTTTATTTGCGTTAGTTTTTAAAAAAAAATTATGACTCAGAATCACTCGTTTTCTTTTTATTTATTTAAAAATAATAATAAAGAAAACGTGTCATTTTTTTCTTGCGTCATAGTGATTTGAAGACTAAGACCCGACACCATTTACACTGTTTTGCGTGCCCACTTTGTTTTTCTGTAAAATTCATAATGGCTGAAAATTCTAACAAATCTGTTGGAAAGGCGAAGAAGCCAATAGAAAGGTCAAACAAGTCACACTCAAATATGAATTCCAAGGGATCATTCCTCCCACTTCCATCAAGTTTTCATACGACAATATCACCGAAATTGATCTTGGCCACATCAACGTGCAATAATTTTGTGATCGGTGAAAGCCAAAGGGAAAAACATATTCTCGGATAGGACCTATCATAGTGATCTATCTCAAGCGACAACTTTTCCTGTTTCAACGTGATTCCTTGAGCTATTCATCTCTTGCACGGAACATTATGATCCCGAAAGGTAAGGAATTTTCAAAGATAATTGTGAGGCTTTCCTCTTGATCACACCAAAGCACATCGAAGAATTTCTTAGCATCCTTGATCTCCCTAAGAATACTTATATCACTCAAAAGTTAGTGCAAGAGTTTTGGGATGAAGAACCCCTTAGGTGGAGCAAGATGGTCAACAACAATTGGATAGTGACCAAGAGGCCTCGTGTTGATTAGCTTCCAAATAAATTGTATCGCATTGAATTCGTGGAGGAAATTAGTGATATGATCACTCTTCTCGAGCCGAGTCTTGGTCAACCCTCTCGCTGAATTTTCTACCCATGAATGTATGAGTTCATCTACATCATCTTTGCAAAGAGGGAATTTGTAGATTGGGCCACCATCATTAGTGACACTCTTCACAAAAAATTGATCAAAGTGAAGATGACTGGGAATTTCTACATGACATCATATCTAACCTATGCAGTGGATAGAAGGAAGCTATTCTCGGGCTAGAAATGAAAGGCATCATGGGTCCATCAAATAGTGTTTTCCACTATTATCCACAGTTGAGTTTCAAGAATAGCTCTCATCACTTCAAGAGAGTTAATGATGCTTTCACCTTCTGCATGATTAGAAACTTGAATAGGAATACGAGAAGAAAGATTCTCCAAGATTCCATGGCTATCATTTCTTAGTGGGGAACATGGTTTATTCAATTTCCATCATTTTCCTACATTCACATGAGTATATTTGTAGGCACTCCATGGAAGCTTCCTAAGTATGTCAGTGATAAGTGGGAATTAATGGAGCTTGCATGGAAAATTTTCCAAGTTCATTGTCTTCTCAGTGAAAAACATTGTTCAGCATTCATTTCCCAATCCAAATTGGGGAATTCTAATGTCTAAATATCTTTAGTGCACAACTCATGGAAAAGGAGTTTTCTCTCATTACCATACATCCATTTGTGAAGAGATCCCAATTTGACATCAATGGATACATGAAAAAGGCTCTTGGAGAAAAGTACCAACATAATCCCACCATGGAAGACTTCGGGCTGCCTTTTCAGATGAACATGAAGTAAGAAGGTAAGAATTTTCCCACCTAACCCTTGCTCAGATCAAGGATTTCCCGCATCAGAGATCCTCTAGATTCATTAGTGGATGATGGTGAAGATGTTATTGATCCCTCATATGATGTCGTTTCCTTTACTCCATTTCCCCAAATTTATTGGACCAAAAGAGATGAATTTTCTCTTGATAACAAGAATCAATCGATTCTTGAAAGGAGCATAGCCTGGTATGAATGATAAATTACAAAGTTACCATCAATCCAAGTTCATACCCCAGGTTTACAGAACTTTCCAATACGAGCAATCTAGTCAACAAAAATGATCTTCTCATTCAACCTCCATGCCATCTACCCATACACATCAAGCAAGAAAATAATGGTTTCCCAAATCCACTTCTCTAAAGAAGGTGTTGCGAGGAGAAACATCCAAGGGTATTGTCTCTAGTGAAGGAAGAGAATGTGTATTTGGGATTTCCACTTTGAGTAGAGAATCCTCTACTCACGTTGTTGATAGTTCAAGGAAGATCATAACCAACACTCCTCAGCCATGTCATGCACAAGAGTCTACTCAAGTGCAAGTGGTCCAAATACCAAATGCTTCTAAACCTCTAGTTCACAAAGAGGTTTCTCAAGGTCTCCTTGAGGTTCAAGAGGTTGATATCAAATTTATTTCTCTGGAGATTGAAGTTGTGGAAAGGACTCTTGTAGAATCTAATGATATTGAGGATAATGTGAATGTTGCTTCGGACTCCAGGCTTCTGTATGCATAATTGGTGAAGGAGACCCCTTCTTTGGTTGACTGTGAAATGAAGAAAAGGAAGAGGGTTGTAAAGACAATCGATATTGACTTTGATGCCCTTTTCAAGCTTTCAAATGATGTCATACCCAAGAATCCTAAAGTGTTCTTGAGAATAATGGTGGATGGAGACAAAAACAAATTTGTGGATCTTGCTATCCCATAAGTCGAAAATGAATGTAATGCCATGACACCCGCTGACTATGAAGTATCCAGGCTTGGAATTGGGAAGTAGAAATTGGAAAGTGACATAGAAATGGCTTGAGATTGCATGGATATTGTGATAAGAAGGCTTGAGAAATATACATCTCATAACTATCAACTCAAGGTAGAAAAGAATCAATTAGTGGATTATGTTAAACAAATGATAAATCCAATATCCTCCACTTTTCCAGAGACTGATGTAGTGGCTGCCCCCGACGAGGAAAAGCTCAACCTATCAAAAGAAGTACAAAATCTAGGTCATGTCACTAACTCCTGGCTTTCAGAAATTCTCATCTTTGGGATAGAGACAATAAAACCAGTTGTAAAGCTCCATGAAGACATTAGTGCGTACCTAGATCTAATCCATTCTTTTAAGGAATATTTTCTTCTTAACATATCAAATCTATGGATGAGATATTTCCTAATCTATAGGAAATGACAAGCATGGAATCTACAACTCTAGCCATTGAAGGGATCCTTGAATTCGAATGTCAAGGGGCACACTTTCTTTGTTTTCTACATATCAAGTCATGAAAAAAACTTCTAAAAGATTGTATGATTCATTATGAGAGCATATGCAATGAAACCTTCACTTCACTTGCCTTAATTTAGGATTTCATATCTGAAATCCCTTGTGATCTTGTGAACGAGCATAATCAGAGGTATTCATCGAATAATTCTCACAATCATTCAAAGACATGTATATTCTTGTCATTTTATGCAGCCTAAAATTTACCAGATAACACCCTAGTCGCACTAGCACATCACTTAGCCTTGACCGAGCACTCACCAAGCACACAAAGGTACTAGGTCCCTCTTTAGGGTTCTTTATAGAAGGATGTTATCATGATGAAGGAAGAAACATATAGATTCATAACTAATCCATCATTATACAATGCATGCTACCCTCAGATCTATGAAAGAACAAGTTTAAACAATAATCATGATTGAATCAATAACATGCACTACTCAATTACACACCGAATGAAACTTAGATTCAACAAATATCTTCCATGTATTAATAAATATAGAAACTCCTTACAAGAATGTCAATCCATACCAATGCACGTATGGATATGTTATAGTAATTCAGTCATACGTGTATATCTCTATACATCCATACATACATCACACTCATTCTCTTTTTACTATGTACATAACATCATATATATAGGGTGGGGACTTTCCCTTCACCACTTATCTATTCCAAAAATAGGTCGCATGCTATTAATAGCCACGTGTCATTTACAAGCATAGCCACACATGCAAGTGTGTTATCTATAGACCTCTTGCAGTTAATTGAAGTGTCAATCCTATTCTTGGTTAGTCTTTATGTAAAAATTCTTTGATCCAATCCTCCAAAGATAGACAATGCATGACATGCACATCTCTACATTGTTGGTGTGTTCCACACGCCATCTTCTAAAAATAGGTCTTCATGCCCACAATCAGCTAAGTCCTGAAAGCTGAACTTTCCTTCCACACACGGGTCCTTCCTGTCCTCCTACACCCTTGATCTGGCCTTCTCTCTCGTGTGAACTCCTTGTGTGTTCTCTAACAAGTATTCTCTGATCAACATTACCCCACACTAATCTCATTGTCATCTCGATAATGGGTATCTCCAAAAATTGAAGTAAAGAATAGAAGAATGGAAGGAATAAGAATGAAAGAATGTAGATAAATAAATGATTTGTATTAGTTTATGAGGAAACCTCCTCTCAGTATCAGTTTGAAGTATCAATTCTGGATACTCCTTTATTTTGGCCTCCAAAACCTTCCATTCAGTGAGTGCTTGTTCTACTTTTTATGGGATGTCCAAAAAAATGGATTCCAACTCATCCCTCGTAATCTCTCATTTTTTAATTCTATAGAACCAACAAAACGCTAGAAATTGATGTCATTCTTCCTTCTAAAAGATCCATCTTCTGCGCAATTAGCTTCCCAATCTCTTCCAACCGAGTCTTGTGTGGTTCTTGTCTTTGCTTTGCCAGGCCTCACACTTACTACTTAACCATTAACAATCTTTTTGTACAACCCAATGTCTCATCGTTCATTGCTTTCTGGACCTCATTGTTTTCTTCTAGGGTCTTTATGTTGATAAGTGCCTCTAGAGTTATGCATATGTTTAAATCCTGGTCTACTTTCTTCAATACTTCCTGTAACACTTGCAATAACCCTTCATAAGATGTAATATTTTGCATCACTAATGCTTTCTCTCATTCAACATCTTGATTTGAGCTTCTTGGAGCCGGCATGTGCAAAGGTTCATCTTCAAGTACCAAGTCCACCAACTTTCCTACATAGTGTAGTGCTAAAGGAAACATCTATGGTACCTTGGCCTCCAAGTGTGGCCTTGTTCGATGACATTTTCCCCAATCTCCTCTGCGATGCTAATAAATACTTCATTTTTCTTTTGTGTGAAGTCCCTCTCTTGTGTTATGTGTGCTATCTCTGCATCCTTTGTCTTCAGATCCTTGTGCAAAGTGCTCGATTGTTGTAACTTTATCCATGTTTCTTCTAGCAACTTCAAAAAAACCTTCACTAATGCATTGCTGACTTGCTCATCTAACATGATAGTAAGATTTACTATTATGTGTCCAGCTTGGGGTGCCTTTTTCAGCCATCTCAAAACACATGACTCTTCACATACATCAAAGTCAGGCTCATCCATGTGGGTGTGCATTGACCACGATAGTTGCTTTCGAGTGCACACAGTCACCATATCCTCATCCATTAGCTCCTAGCCGAATAAATCCTTCTGTGCTATTGTGCTCTGGAAGCGGGCGTAGATAATTTTTCCTGCATCCTCTGCATACCCCATGGCTAGTGGAATGTTCTCTCCACTTGTTCTTCTAGACTGTTGCTGCTTAGGAACTTTAGCTTCCAAATTTGGGACTTGTGTCTACATGTCCTGAACATTCTCTACAGCTATTTCCTCTGGTCTTTTCTCATTCTCTTATTTTTCCTTTCATTCCTCATCCTGTTCTTTTGTGTTCTTTGGAACTGTAGGAGAATTAGGTGCACTTTCCTCCGACTCTTTCACCTCCTCATTTAACTTCGCCCTCCTTCTTTGCATGGTTGCCTCCTTTTATGGAGATATTCTAGGTGATCTACACACTTGTGGTTGGAGTAGCACTTTGTGTCATTGTTCTCCTAAACACCCTCTTAAACCTGTGCTCCCCTTGGATTGCATTCAAGTCCTCATCATCCCCTCTTGTGGCTAAGGTGGTGTAGCGGTGCGCTCATCTTTACCCTCATTTATAGGATGTCTCCTACCTCTATGATCCAAACCACCCCTATCTTCGTGCTCCTCCTCCTCATCCTCCACTTCAATTGGCTTTGTGGGCTTAGGTGTTGGGATGTTCTCCATTGTATGCTTTCCCTTTGGTGGTGCTGGAAGTGTGAACTCACCTTCCACATACTTGTTATTCTCCATCTTTGGCTTCAGATGAAGATACACTAATGTTTCCCCTACATCTGCTACAACCAAACTTATTGGCTTAATATTCATCACCTTCGAAATGATCCTCTTGGTATAAGCACTTCTTCCAAGATATACATACTTCTTCCTCAATGTATGGTAGTTGTAGTATACCTTATCTACATTGAATACCATTCGACGTGTGTCTATAAATTTGTGAACATATGCTTGGAAATACCTTGGAAATTTACACCAAGGGCTCTAGACTCCATCTTTCATTAGGAAGCGCACAATGCGAAATGTTGATATATAAAAACTCGGACTTATTTCCCTACTACTACCGGTAGGTCCTTTGGGATGCTCCACTCTTCTCTAAATACCGCGGAACGTGTCATACCATTTCTCTACCCTTTGCTTTGCATCATCTGTCATGGCCCCTTTACATAGGTACTTGTTAAACCTTTCAAATTGGTAACTTGTTCTCCATGGGGTATTCCCATAATTTTTCCTTATGTCTTTCTCGTACTCCAATTTCCATGAATACCAGTGATAGTAGAATAGCCCCAAAGCTGATCTTCCCTCCTATGCGTGCTTCCTCTACTATTTGTTCTACAATCTAGCCTACAATGTTGTAGATTTCCCCTTTTGACATCTTATGTGCAACATGTAACCACATAGTATTTACCTGTGACCACCGCTTTCCGATCATTTAACTTTGTAACAAGGTGTGCTGCTGCTTGCACAACCGGACAGTTCTTCAATTTGTCTATATCCATACCGTGCGGACCCTTTAGGTACCCCAACTCCTGTCTGGTCTTTAAAATCATAGCTTTATCTGTGAGATCACTTTTTATGTCCTCTCTTGTGGCCTTCAAACATGTAACTGATGAGATAAGCACATATGAGATTCTAACTTTGCATCCTATAAAGTAGAAGAAGTCCTCGTGCACTCTGCTCATGAGCCACTAATATAAGGGCTCATACTTCTCGAAATATGGAAGCTCATATATTTGGTAGACCCCAATTCTCTTTAGAAGATTTTTGCCTACATCATCATAAATTGGCATGTCATTCGTCATACACTTGTTTGTCCTAGCAGTGAGTAAGGAATTGAGCTCCTTCTTGTTCTCCAAATTCTTGTGATTGTATTCACTTACTTTTCTCTTTCTGATGGGTGAATCCCATTCCTAGCCGATGATGACTCCTTCTGGATATTGCATTTCTAAAAATGACTTTGGTGCCATCTCTTCCTCCTCGACGACCACCTTCTTCTTTCCTTTTACTGCTACTACAGATGCCTTCTTAGGTGCCATTTTTACCTTGTAAATGTCTCCTCTTTAACTCTGCAACTTTGTGAATCAAACCCTAGCTTGATTTAATCATTCCCTAGGTGGAAACTTTGTGTCCTAACTCCTTTCTGTCTCCCTAATTTTCTCAAACCCTTCACCACTGGGATGAAAGCTTCTTTTTCACAAGATCTGGTTGTCATGCTTGGTTTCACACCCTTCGCACCTTAACCTAATCACTCAGCTCTTCACACTTGGCTCTTTCCTCAAATACTCTTAGTCGCAATGGTAAAAATGAATCCGCATTCCATCCTTATATATTTTTTTCAAATTTTGATGCATTTATTGCTCCTTCACCTACCAAATATCCCCTCATTCATTGACCAAATTCATTCTTTCTGTGCTACATCTTCGTACCCCAGCTATAACATTCTAGTGCAACTTCCTACCCTTTGGTCACAGACTTCTCTTCAGCGTGCGCCCTTGCGCTTGAGTACCTCATCACTGTACCTTCTTCCTAGTTATCATTACCTCTGCTTACCTTACATTATACTTGTTTTTTCATTCATCTCCATCCTTGGTCATTTTTGAGAAGCAATCTTCTTTTGAATTAAAGCACACCCATAGCAACTTATTCCTTTCACCTTTCAATTCCCACAGTCTTTTACTTAGATAACTACAACCACCCCACACTAAAGGTATGTGCAGTCCTCTACAAATAAACATTATTTAAATAGTTATTAGCTTCACGCGTGCAAGCACGCTTATTACAAAAGAACAACAACTAAATTGACAAAGCATAGTGAAAATAAAGGAAATACATACTTGAAAACCTAATCTAAATGGCAATGCTGCCTTATTACAAATACCAAGAAGACTTATTTATAGTAGGGCTTTAGCCTTACTCACGTTAAAGTAACAGGTATCTTTGTTCCATCAAGTGCTTCTAACTGGAAAGCACCTGATTCAAGTATATAAGTGATGACATATGGCCCCAACCAATGTACTTTGAGCTTTCTTGGATGGCGTAAGAACTTTGAGTTGTAAAGAAGTACCATTTGTCCAATCTCAAACTTCTTATCCCTTATGTTTCTGTCATGCCATGCCTTTTGCCTGGCCTTTTTCTTCTTTTGAATCCATCGTGCTACGGCTCATCGCTCATTCAGGTGAATCATCTTCTTGATAGGCTCTTCTAAAGCCTGTTCATTAGCTAGACCTCCAACACGTGCAATGTGCAAAGAAGGTAACATAAATTCTATATGGAGAACGAATTCTATGCCAAACATCAACCCAAAATGGTGTGGCTTTGTTCAATATCTTGTAAGTTTTTCTATATGCCCAAAGAACAACCGACACTTTGTCATCCCAATCCTTTCTTCCAAAGATCAAATTTTTTTGTCAAATTAAGCTCAAAATCTTGTTGAAAGCCTCAACAGAGTTCTATTTGCCTAAGGATGGTAGGGTGTAGTTTTATGGTGTGTAACCATAAACTCATCTAATAGGATCATAATTATCTCATTCAAAAGTGTGTACCCATATCACTTATCAAGATTAAAGGACATCCATATCTTGTAAGAACATTCTCCCATAGAAACCTAGCTTTTGTAGTTGTTGTATAGTCCTTCGTAGGTGCTTTTTTTCCACCTTGTGAGATAATATTTGCAAGTAATGATATAGTGTGATCCGGTCCCACACACGGATGGTGAAATAGGTCCTAAAAAGTCAATGGCCCATTTCTCGTATAGTTTAGCACTAGCAATTGGTCTCAAAGGTATCTCATCTCTTTGCCTTGGTTTTCTTAAGCACCGACAATGATCACACACCTTACAATATTATTTACAGTCCTTATACAATGTCTCTCACCATAATCCAACAAGTACGATCTTTTGGGCGTCGCATCACTGCATAATTTCCTCCTGCAATACCACCATGAGCTTCTTCCATAATATCCTTGCAATCATTCTCTAATACAAAACGACGTAATACTTAATCTCTACCTAGATTGTAAAGGTCACCACCGATTAACATAAACATTGCCACGCGTATAGTAAGTTGTTTCTTTTCTAATGCCTTCATTCCTTCCGGTACCATACTGTTCGTAAAGACAAAAATGTCTTATAATTCCGTGGGTGCGTAATGTAACCTATATAATTATGCATCTAGCATGGTTTCTTCAATTGTTTGTGCTTCCTCTCCTGAATTGATTCTAGATAAATGGTCTAGTCCATAATTGCTTTTCCCTGGCTTCACCACAAATGAAGTCAAACTCTTGAAATAGGAGCACCCATATGCATATGTGTCCCCGTAAGACATATTTGTTTACCAATTACTTCAATGCTATGTGATCTGTATAAAACACAAATGGTGTTACTAACAAGTATTGTCGAAACTTGTGCAATGCATAGATCATTTCCAAAGCTTCGCGCTCTGTAGTTGTATAATTCCATTCAACATGAGTTAACTTCCTACTAGTAAAACAGATTGGATGATCTAGAATACCTTTTCCAAGTTGAGCTAACACAGTGCCAATGGCCATGCCAGAAGCATCCACATGCACATGAAATGGTTTATCCCATGAGGGAAAGCACAAAATGGCCGCGGTAGTAAGTTTCTCTTTTAATGTCTCAAACGTGTGTCTTGTGGTTCTCCCCATAAAATGTACCTTTCGCCTTTAGTAATTCTTCCAAGGGTGCATCAATTTTTGCATACTCTTTGATGATTTTTCTATAATATCCTGTATGACCTAAAAATCCACGCACCTCACTTTGATTGGTAGGCACTTCCAGGCCTAAAATGACTTCAACCTTAGCCAGATCAACCAATAAACCTTCCTTGCAGATTATATGTCCTAACAAAGATCCCAAATTGCATAGAAAATATGCATTTCTTGATATTCAAAGAGATACTCAATTGTCTGCACCGTTCAAAAATTAAGCGTAGATTGTCACAATGATATTTCATAAGCCCATATACTATCCAATCATCTAGGTAAACATGTAAGAAGTTGTGAATAAAATCTTTGAATTCCTGAACAACTATGCATGAGAATACAACAGGCATGTTTTTCAATCCAAAAGGCATCACAATATAGGAAAACTATGCCATTCAAAGAGTAAATGTTGTCTTTTCTTGATCTTCCTGAGCAATCCTAACCTGATGATACCTAGAAAACCCATCTGTGAAGGAATATATTTCGCGCCTGCAAATCCTTCTAGTATTTCCTTAGTGAATGGCGTAGGGAATGGATCTATGATGCATGTAAAATTCAGATCCCTGTAGTCCACACATATTCTAATTTGTCCGTCCTTCTTGATCTCGATCACCACCATGGGCTAACCCATTCTAACTCATCAAGGGGCTTGATAATTCTAGATTTCAACATTTTATCAATTTCTTCTTTTACCTTTTCACACAAATTAGGATTCATTCTGTAAGGTCTCTTTCTAACTGGTCATGCACCTTCCTTAAGTTTTATCTTCATTTCCCTAAGTGATTCATGCACGCCTTTAAGTTCATGATACCCTTGAAGGAATAAGTCTTGATAATCCCTGAGTAACTCAATGATCTTGACTACTTCCGAGTCCACTAGTAGTCTCCAATTATGGCCTCCTTTGGCTCAAATTCTCCGAACTTATATTCACCTTCTTTGTCTCCATGGGTTCATGATAGGTGTGCCTATCCTTGTCTCTGTCTATATCCAAGACCTCACGCACCCCTTGTGAATGTTCAATATCTAGGTTCTCAACTTCTTCATCATCCACGATGTAAACCATATTTCCTTTCTCATTCTCAAGGAAAGCGCGTTCAAGTAGTATGGAATCCAATTCTTCTTCCTTTTCAAAATGTGCTCCGAACTCGCCTCACCAAATAATTCCTAAACATGCTCTTCTACTTTTGCACTATCTCCTATAGTTAAGTGCTTGACAAATTTTAATGTCTCCTCTACAAGAGGTTTAGTCGAGAAGTAGTCAAAGGTCCTGGATCATTCCTGCAGGTCAAATCTTGCCGCTAGTCTCTCTATGTAGTTTTGTATATACATACCAAGCGCGTACAAATCCTTGTAGCATAGAATATAATCTATGCACCTAGAGTGAAGGTGGTAATGCTTCCTATTTTGTTGTCAAGAGTCTCTCACATTGCTGAATATGATGCTAAATAGGTTGATCACCATGATAAGTTTAGATCTACATAGGTGCATTGTTCCTTACAAACCTAGTAGACAAAGCGACTCCAATCTCTTCCCGTTTATAAGATTATCTCTGTGGACTACCCAACAATGCATTATTGTCTGCGCATGTAAGGTATATACTAACATATCTCTTCTCTTAATTTGATTTATCCACTCTGCTTTCCATGGCCTTCTAAAATGTAGGAAGATCTTTTGCCCCGGTATACCAAGATACTATGCTACCTATCCGTCAAATCGAATGAAGTCCATTCTTACGTGTAACCACGCTTTTCACCTCACGCCCTACTAATTCATATGTGCCATGAGCCCAATTGTTGCAAGAAATACTCGTAGTATCACTAATAGAGTGAGAATCCTTCCACCATAGGATGTCTACTTTTGATGGCTCATTGAACTCAGGTCCCGAATAGCATGTACATAAATTCCGTTTAAGTCATCCTCACTTCAAGGCTCAACATATGGTTTGGAATTCCCATTTTTCAAAGATATCAAAACCCTTTCCTCCTTGTTTTCAAAGCTGATATACCCCTTATTGAATCTCAAGTCAGCATTATTCACATAACACCAAGGGCATCCAAGTAGGGATGGAAAATTGTTTGCTTCTGAAAGTGCTAATACCTCAAAATCCCTAGTGAACTTGGCCCCTTGTATAGTTATAGATGCATCTTTAAAAATCCTATGGGAGTCGCCTTTAGTCTAGTTTGCCATAAATAACACATTAGATGATGACTAATGGAGGCCTCCCCATTTGTACCAATGCATCTAATGTAAGCACATTTACTTTCGCATCTATATCAATCAATATGTTTCTCAACAGCCACCCATCCACAACAACATTCAAAGTAATTTCTTTGTCATAGTCAATGCTATCATGGGGAAGATTTGCATGCGAATCTGTTGTTTGGTCTCGAGACTTACGTGTGGAGTGTTCCTTTTAACCAAATTCCTAATAGTGGAATAAAGTTCTCATGGTGCAACATTTTGCACACCTCTCGTAGATCATCGATATCATTTTGACCTGCCTCTCGATGCTTTCTTCGCTCCTTTAGGTATTGTATCTCACCTTGAAGATTCATTATCACTTCCATGGTATCTTGGAAAATTCCTTTTGATGAGTAGGATCTAGGTACCTTGCATGGAATACCTCCTCCTTGGTGATCATAGGCTTTTAGTGCAATGCCTCTCTTGCACGCGCCACTTTAGCACGTGTAGTAATCTTCACCGTCAATGCCTCGGGTCCTTCACGTTATCTTGGGCATCCACTGATCTTATACCACACGCTAGATTCTAACCATCTCAGCGCCTTTTTCTTTTCGCTTATGTTGCTTACTCAGATGTTCATATAAGTCTGGGCACTCTTCATAGCTATGGTTCTTTCCACAGAAAGAACATGTAATATTCTGAGGAAATTTACGCCTATAGTGGTAAGTGAGATCCACACGTATATCATGTTCCACGAGGGAACTTACCTCTTCCTCCACCACGGCCTCATCCTCCATATCCACGTCCCCTTCCACAAACTCCTTTAAAATGCCCCTCATTCCTGTCATAGAACGTTTGATTATGATCCCGATCCTAGTGCTCATTCTTACCCTTAGAATTATTTGTTACACTTGTCATTGTACCCAAATGTCTATAGATCCTGGCTCTTACCAATCAACCGAAAATCCTCGAGATCAAGGGTTGTGGACCTACAAATCTTGCCAAAGAAAGATACATTATTCCTTATCACACGCTGTAACAAAGAACAATGACTAGCATCATGATTCAAATGACAGATCTCACAGGTCCAACAATAATAAGTGTACAGATCTCGAGAGGGAAACTATCCTTAGTGTGACCTTCCACTTAACAATCATGCACACCAAATTCCCGAGCATGTTTCATGGGCTGAATTTGCTGATAGCTTCTCTAACTACTTTTCCATAGCTGTAATCTATGCCTCTAAGAATGGACTAATGCCAGTGTCAATGATCCCAACTACCTCAACACGCAAAGTTGTTCCTAGTGCTTCACGTAGATCAGTGTATGTCTTATGTGACAATGCCCTTCTAAATGGTGTAATCAATCCTCCAACGAACCATTGTGCATGCTGGCTAGTGTGAATATCATAAGATAACTTAGATAGAAGTGTCTTCAAATGAGCATCATACTCATGTACACTCATAGTAGTGCCTTGCTTGATATCCTTGAGCACACTTATACTCTTTTGTTCAAACTCATGGATATGGAACTATTTCAAGAAAGCATCCCTTAATGCTACATAATCCATGCAAGTTTGATCAGGGTCAAACATCCTATACCAACTACGTGCACGTCCCTATAATTTAATAGCAAATTAACTTACCTTACGATCAACATGCATGATCCCTTTAGTGTGCCACAAGATTTCACACATATGCACATGTTTGGCAACATCCTCTATACCTCTATATTCTGAGAGACAAAGAGACATCTCCATATATATATTTTATGGTTGTTGTGGACCTTGACCACCTGATCCAAAACCTCTTGTGTTTCCTCTACCTCTAGAACCACCAGATCCACCGGAACTAGAACCACCTATACCTCCTAATCCTCCACTTGTATATAGAATAAGACCTATAGATGTACTCCCTTGTGCTCCAATAGTAGTACTATACTAAACCCCTATAGTCTGTGAGGTAGTTCCACTTCCAGAGGTGAATCCAACATTCTACATGCTCACATTTTGTGTGGATGATGTGCTTAAGAATGTTCCTCCAAATAACATTGAAGCCATTTGTCCTACCATTGATGTACTTGATCCCTAACTTACTCCTACTCTCCTACTTCCCAAGTTATCTTGCTGGTTACTTATCGTACTAGATACTGGAAAACCAAGCGCAAGGGCTAGGTCATCAAGTGGATTAAGATGCATGGCCGCGGTCCGTAGTCTCTGTTGGTGCACTTCTATGTGAGGTGAGGGGGTCTCTATTATGCTTTCCAAGATGGGGATTTCTTGATGCTCTGGCTCCACGTCTTCTACGCCATATCTCTCCTCAATGCCATGCTTTCTACAATGAAACGTTTCTTCTCTATCTCCCTCTCACGCACCTCATTATACTTAAGCTGCCTTTCCTCTCTCTCGCTCTCTGCTGCTAGGTCTCGCCAACCTTTACCAAACCTATTCCTACCCTCACACGTGGTGAAGTTTAGTTAACCGCTTGGTTTACTCTACAAGTTCAAAGTTACCATCAAGATCTTGATCACCAATGGAATACCTTGCAAATATGCTCCTCTTGGATACTACAAAAATTGGAATTCAACACCTCCAAGAAAGAGTACATCGAAATTAAATATTCCGAATATAACATTTAGAACACCACGAAACCACATATCTACAATGTGAGTCCAGATCGATCAACATCATAAAGGGCCCGAAATTTTTCCCGTGTCCATACAAGTGTGCGATACCTCCAATTCTGCTTTGAGATGCATAGGCAATAAGCTTCTCGTATAGTTCTCTACCGGAAAGATAGTGAAAAATCTCTCATATAAGCTATCATACAGGATTGTTCTACCCAAGTACATGCGTTAAACTTAGATCCACTGCTGAACCACCATGCATATTCTTCCTCCAGATCGTGTATCCATTCCTCAATACTTGCTAGAGTTAACTAGTATGTCTTCATCGTGAACCATCCTGAAAATAACTAAAAAGAGGTCCTGGAAATGGAACCAATGATGCAGCCTAGAATTTACCAGATAACACCCTAGTCACATTGGCACATCACTCAGCCTTGATTGAGCGCTCACCAAGTGCACAAAGGTACCAGTCCCTCTTTAGGGTTGTTGTAGCAGGATGTTAGCATGATGAAGGAAGAAACATATAGATTCATAACTAATCCATCATTCTATAATGCATGCTACCCTCAGATCTATGAAAGAACAAGTTTAAATAGTAATCATGATTGAATCAATAACATGCACTACTCAATTACACACAGAATGACACTTAGATTCAGCCAATATCTTCCATCTATTAATAAATACATAAGCTCCTTATAGTAATGTCAGTCTATACCAATGCGTGTGTGGATTTGTTACGGTAATTCATTCATATGTGTATATCTCTATACCTCCATACATACATCACACTCATTCTCTTTTTACTATGTACCTAGCATCATATATATATATATATATATATATAGGGTGGGGACTTGCCCTTCACTACTTATCTATTCCAGAAATAGGCCGTATACTATTAATAGCCACGTGTCGTTTACAAGCATAGCCACACATGCAAGTGTGCTATCTATAGACCTCTTGTAGTTAACTAAAGTGTCAATCCTATTCTTGGCTCGTCTCCATGAAAATATGCTTCGATCCAATCCTCCAAAGATAGAAAATGCATGGTGCACATGTCTCTCGCATCGTTGGTGTTCTACGCACATATTCTAAAATAGGTCTTCATGCCCAAAATCGGCTAAGTCCGGAAACCGAACTTGCCCTCCACGTGCGGGTCCTTCCTATCCTTTTGTGCCATTGATCTTGGCCTTCTCTCTCACACAAACTCCTTGTGTGTTCTCTAACAAGTATTCTCTAATCAACACCATCAATTTCTCTTCTACTTCAATGGAACATTGTATCAAATTGAGGAAATTGTTTGAGAATGCTCAATAAAAATGGTTAATCTAAATGATATGCCAGGTAGGATTTTTGAATTAGAGGTGTTTTGCGAGGTTGTGCTTCAACCAAGTGAACCTCCTAAAGAAGAGAAGATGTTTGAGACATTGAAAGGTTCAAATCTTTTCAATTAGAAAAGGCGACAGATCCTAATTTCACCAATGGGATGAGGGGATAGCTTTCTGGTATATAACGAAGCAAGAGAGTCCATTTCTCATACGATTGATATAAGTGGACCCCACTTTAATGGATAAGGCACATGTTCTTGTTATATGTTTTAAAATGGTATTTCAAAGTGATGTTATTTTTAAACTCACTTTTGGAAAACTTTTGATAACTTAAGTGGTTTCTAATTTTAGGTTGGTTGAAAAAGTCAAAATTACTAATGGTACCCGCATTTAATGTTCATATAGACCCTAACTACTTTGTAACCAAATTTTGGGTTATGAAACAAAGTTAGAGGCTCATTTGTAAGGGTGAATTTTAGAGAGGAGAAGAAAATAATTTTGTGTGCAATATTTTTTCAAGAAAGAAACTTTTGTTATTTTGTAAAGACATTTTGGATTTAATGAAATATGAACTTTGTGTACCATTCATTATCTCTTATAGAATTTAATGTTATTATGTTCATTAGATGTTAATGTTTAAATATTGCATCTAAATATTGTCTTGGATCTTATTGTCTATGCTATTAACAAGTTGTTCTTTTTTTACCGTGATCAAGCTCTGATATTTACTTGCTCATGTGTGTTCCCTTTTACTTATTCTTGTTTAGCTGATTCAAACTTTGCTTTATTTGAGTTAGTTATTCATTTTTTCCTCTATGCAATATTAGGCTTTGCTTTTACCTAGCTATTGCATGTTCCTTCCATTTCTTTCCTTCATTCCATTCCATCTCCCTCATTCACATTTCTTTCCATTTGATGTTCCAAAACACCCCCCACATACAATTTTGAATGTAAAAATGTAAATATTGTTTTGTTTTTCAATAAAGGTAGCCTCACCTTCATTGAGGAGGGACTTCGTTCCCTTACTATTACATGTGTGCAAATCCATATGCTAACAACCCCACGATGGGCACCAAAATTTATATGTTAAAATATTAGTTGTGAAAATGTGAAAAAACAAACAAACCTAATTCCATAATCTAATCTCTTCAACAATACACTAGATAGAGAAATGGATTGAAAGGGTGAGAGAAACAAATACATGCAATTACTTATAAGTTTCAAATAACCTCCTTTGATGTGTTGGATTTTCTCTTGATTGATTTTTGGTTTCTTTAGATGTTGGTGGAGACACACGAGCAACACCTCCCCTTGATTGCCTTTGATTGCTTGATGAAGGATGAAGGATTGGATTGAAGGAATGGATTGATTGATTGGATAAGAAGATAAAAAGGGCGAGTGATCAAACAAATTGTAGAGCCTTATTATGGATTGGATCACTTGTTTCCAACTAGCTCTCATGGAGGAAGAGAACCAAATTTATAACGAGGAGTGGAGGATTCAATGGCTAGGATGAAGCCATGTTGGATTTGGATCAAGGGTGGAGAATGCATGTGAGGATTAGAGGATTCTAGAGTGGAAGGCTCTAGAATTTGAATTCAAAATTCATGGAGGGAAGAAGCTTCCATTGAATTAAAAATTCAATGGAAGGAGAGATTTAGAGAGGCTTCTAGAAATAGAAGCCTCTAGATTTAGAGGTGTGAGGATGTGATTATGATTAGAATTAGATTAGGTTAATAAATGATGATTAGGGGTGAGGTTACATGAAAAGGATAGGTGTGGGAATGTGTAGAATAGGTGGGTGTAGGAATATTAAATTTCTAGAAAATGTTCATAGGGATTATTAGTGGGACAATAAGACATTATTAATAAATTAAAGGATTAAAGATGAGATATGATATAATAATGAATTAAAAGTATTAATTATGGAATGATAAATAATGATAAATGGTAAATAAGATACAATGGATTAAATAATAATAATTAATCTTGCGATTAATTATTATATGGATGATGTTAGGATATTTGCGGGACATATTAATCGTAATTAATCATGTTGACATTTTAGATGTCTACAAATTCAAAGACATTCATATAAGAAAATCATACAAGGAAAAGGGTTGCATCACTTGGCATACACAATATATGAGGGAAGTTCATTTTATTCCATCACACACATTTTATACATTACTACATTCTAGATCTAGCCCGCTATCACCGTGTGAAAATTGCACAAGGGAAACCTAGGGCATCATTACAAATATACACATAGAACTACGTGAATTTTGAAATGTAGTGCAACGCTCATTACTAAGTTCACTCTTTGAGTGACCTCAGGGGCCAATGCAACTCCACATTCTGCATCTTTTTTATTAGATTTTATGTGGTTTGTGGACATGTGCAGTAGACAATTATTTTATAAGTTACATGTAAAATTGACGATCTAGGAGTGAAACTAGAGAGACAAAAGGAAACTTACAATGGAGCTCCTCTTGTACATAAAAGGATAAAAACCTTAGCACCTGACTGGACACTAGCACCCAGATTAGTCATTAGTGCTCGTGCACTCTTTTCCTCCTATAAGAACTTATGTCCTACACATCTCTAAGTCTCAAAACCCCAATGAGCCTTGATGACGCTGCTTACAATATGTTTCAAATAGTTTTCCTACCCAGATCGTCTCCAGATGTGTGAAATCAGCTCATTCACCCTCTCTCTACCTTTTTGCTTAGGGTTTCATATCATTTCTTGCTTATTGCTTGTGTCTTACTATATAATGTCACTTATATATCATTAAGTATAATAAAGCTACTCATAAATTAAATATTTAATTCAAATTTATATTAATTCACAAAAAAATATCAGTTCTTCCACCATAACTTTGGTTTTGGAAATTTTTAGGGCTATAGGTAGTATAGGGTATTTTTCATAAAGGCAAATGAAAGTTTTCGAGAGGAAGTCTTTAAGAACAATGAATTGAATATTTTCCCAAAGACTCGGGTTGAAGCAAGGTTTGGCTGAGAATATTAAATTTGGATATTGAATATGGTGTCATATATAAACTATAGAATATGTTGGTATTTCATTTTGACATCCTAGATGTCATATTTATGGTCATTTAGCCAATGTCTTCTACCTTAAATTATCTAAAAGATATTATAGGAGGAAGGATGATTTGGGATCTAGGATTATGGGGAGAACTTGGTCACCATGGAAAATGTAGAGGTTGACATCAAATGAGAAATTATCTTAGAGAAGACAAAGGAATTACATGGCATAAACAAACCTGATATTAGTCAAGTTCTTATAAGCTGATTTATGTAGATATGAAAGAAAAATTGTGAAATTAATTCACCATGCACCTATGAAAGAGATGTTTTTATTATTTGGATGCATCTTCTTGGGAAGTAATGATGACAGAACCCATATTTACACAAAAATCAAACCATTAGGTTACTGAGGTTATTATATCTCATATATGCTCTATGAATTTAGAGGCGAAACTCGTAAACTTGTCACAAATGCATTGTCGTGGATTGTTAGTATATAAGAAGGAAACTACTAAATATATTATAAAAAGAGGAAAGGAATTCAGGGGAAGGTTATGGATGTATTTGTACTTCAAGGATCCGGGAGGTTTCTTACTTATATGGGGTGCGAGATAAGTCCTTAAACCCATTGGAGAATTTCTCCACTCCATGGCATTCTCGATATGTCCACATGTAGAATCATATTTAGGATGAGGTATGACACACTTCGTTTGATCTCATCAGTAGATATGTTACAAGGCACATTTAGTTAGATTCAAATTAAATAAAAATTATATAGGCATTCTTAATAGTTTCAACATAACCACATGCATTTTCTCCTTTCTTGTTTTTTAATATTTCAACAATTTACTAATCATATATATGTGGATGTCTGGGACACATTTTTAGTTGCACATATTTTTACATGTTTGTAGAAGCACATGCTTATAAACATATGAGCACAAGTACTAGTTACAAGATCTCGCACAACTCTTTGCTTTAGAGATAAGGTGATATCTTTTTTTGAATTTCAACTCGGTTTTCTTATCTACCTTCAATAACTCTCAACATATGGCAAGTCGAATGCATCAAATAACTTCTTCGTGAGTGTTTGTTTGTATTTGGTTTTATATGTATGAACATATGCATATGTAAGTGGAGCATTATGTGGACACCTTATTTTGGTACAAGACTAGGTAATTGCTTTGGGTCTAATGTATTTACGTGTCTTGATTGTTCATCCAACTTGGGGTCTTATTAGTGTGTGTTCTTTACGTCATTCATATGTCATTTTGTTCCCTTGTGTACTTTGTCACCTTATCATCCTTCTAAGGGTAAGTGCAAGAAGTTGATGGACAAATATAGGGTCATCCGCGGACATCATATTGCAAATAACAACATAATATCAACTTGTAGGGATTATTAGCAATACATACACTCAAAAATAGACAAAATTATATTATATGAATCGTAGCATCCGGAATCTAGTTTCTAAAATACTAATTTTTGTAAAAAATGGACAATATTAGCTATATTAAACACTCAAAATTCAATGACTTGGTTTTTTTTTTTTTTTTTTTTTTTAAAAACGCCGATAAGATTATAGTCCGTTTGCCCACAATTTGGATGACCAAAAATTAATATATATTTTTTTCCTTTGGTGAGAAGTTATATGCCACTATCTATCTTGGGATGGATTTTATTTTGTATTTTTTTGAGTAATATTTTATTTTTTATGATTTTTTCCGTGAAAGTGGTATGAAAACATAAAGAAAACATAGCACTTTCCGTTTGCCCACCATAACTTCATCAAAAATATTGAAATCAAATAATTTTTTTTTAACATGTATATAATTTCACCATGGTTGGGATGGTATAAGTTTTATCACATTCTGATAAGTGAAACAAATTTTGTAGTCTTAAACGTAGACATAAACATTCACGGGAAAAAGTGTCTTAAAGACCTACTATTAGTAAAAAATTATAAAATGATATTTATCCTCTTCTATTCACTTTAAAATCAGTATTTCTACAAAGCTAATAGTCTCCCCTACGCAATGGTACCATTTTTATGACATATTTTTTACTTTTCGGCATGGTTCAAGTCCGTGGAAGACTAAATTTGATGTTTTGCTGTTTTTAATGTAAAATTTAGGATTTGATGTCCACTTAATTGTCCCCCAACTTGGTGCACTTACCCCTAAGCTTGTTTCCGCTTGTTTTTTATCACTTTTAATCCATGTTTTCCTCTCTCGGTTGTTATCTCCTTTCTTGATTTGATGTAATGACCATAAACATGAAGATTGCCTATTTTGAAGATTATACACTTATATTCATCTATATGATTTAGTATGCCTTTACAATCCTTGTGTTTTTTAAAATATTTTTAGTTTTGTGATGTTGGGCTCCCTACTTATCACCACAATAGAATTCTAATTTATGTTAGAGAAATCTATAAATACATAAATTTATTGCTACTTTTAAGAATAGAAAAATTGAATACAAAAACAAAATTGAAACAATATGAGCATATAATCTAATCAATATTTCAAACATTGATGTGCCAAAAAGTAAGTACAAACATTTAGTGGTTGAGATACTTGCATATACAAAACTTACATCAAGGTTTTATGGGTAAAAGTGTATGTTGATATTAATCGAGTTATAGAAGAGCTTTGAGAACCCGAGTCATGATATGAAAGGGTGTAGCCTTGTCCCTAACTTCACCTGTGTGTGACAGTGCACCCCGTTAATGTTATTGTTACCCATGCTGATGTGATGTCCGGATCCCAATTCCCTCTACCCACATAAATTCACCAGCGGCTACCCTTCACTCATATTACACCTATGGATGGGTGCACGACCCATCAAAACACATGATTCCATGCATGCACATGTCCCTGGGTCTCATGCGTCATCGGTCACATCAATGGTGTATTATGTTTTTAAACAAAATCAAATCAAATCATGTTCAAAGAGTCAAGCAGTAGTCATATTGATGGGGACTGTGTGATGCGACCAAGCATGTCAAGGGTTCGATCTAAATGGGACCTCCCTACGCGCGGTTGAAAAACATAGTGTGTGGTACAAAATGACATCATGGGGTTACATGGGTCACATGGGTATTTCATACATGCATAACTGAATTTTGAGTGAAGGGTAGATCTCTCTCATAAACTCGTTGTTTGAAAACACAGTGTGTGGCACAACATGACATCACGAGGTTGCATGGGTCGCATGGGTCTTTCATACATGCATAGGTGCATTTTGAGTAAACGGTAGCTCTCTCCCATAAATTTAGAGTCGTCAGGCCTATTACCATTTACCAAACACCACCTAAAAAAGTGTTCATTGGCCAGCCCTGGTATCACATGATGTAGACTATACCCCACTCATATGATTAATTTCATCCCGCATTTATCATAATAATATCATAGATCTCGAACTCGGATGAAACATGAAAACAAAGATAATTAATTCCCATGATTCTAGGAGCGTGTCATTGCCTTCCTTTATTTGTACATATGAATAGTCGTTGGCATGACATAATTGGAAAATGTATGGTAGTTAATAGCTATGGTGTATTGCTATGCGACATGTTTGGTCAAGCATAGCCGTAGCCAATCCTTTTTTATGTTGAAGGCATTATTCACAATGGTATATGGAAAGGGGATGTTATTTGATTTTTCAGTTATATGGAGGAAGCGAGAGTGGAAGGGAAGTAAAAATTAATATGGTGGGTGGAGGTGTAATTTGTGGTAATGTTAGAGAGGAGTAACCATTGCTAGTAGTTGTCAAAAATAAATTACTTGAAATGTGAGTGCAGAGAAGGGGAAAAAATGTGGAAAATGGAGTTGACATTTAGATTTTTTGGAAAGGATCAAATTTGATGGGAGTTGAAGTAGAAAATCCTTGTGATTTGTAAACCGACTAAAACATTTGTACTATGAGGATTTAAAGGTGGAAGAAAAGTGGCTAACAAGGGAGAGTATCTAAAGTATGCTCCTTCTAGATCTATAAGTGCTAGCTCACATAAGGGAAAGCGGTACATGAAACCAATACGATACCATATGGTCCTACAACCAAATGAAATTTTTGTCAATAATTTGAAGGGGATATGGCTTGGTTTGTAGTCCTTGAGGTAATGTATTGCAGAGATATCTTAGAACATAAAGAGTGGTTGATCAATAATGTTGATGTGAATAGTTTGCAATTTCGGGCCTTATGTATTTTAGGTACTTAGAATATATGTAAATGTAAGTGGAATTCACATGTGTGTCTCATGGTACAATTTAGAGACAAAGAGATGTCAACTAGACCTAGCATCCTAAGGTAGTGATTTAATACACATTTGAGATTATGGTTTCTCTCTAGCTATCGGGTAATGATTAGAGTTCCCTCATCAATAGTTTTGATGGTGTAATCCATCAACAACCATTGGTGTGAAGGATTTTGATTTCACGATGTTCAACATCGGATAAGATAAAGACATGAATAAAAAGTTACAAATAAGGTGGGAATTAAATACCTACATGTCTCGCGCCTATTCCATCACTCAAATTTTTCTTACCAAAATATTTTTTATCTGTGTTCCACATTATTGTCTACATCTTGCTTGCATTATTCATGTGAGTGTAATTTATGCTTAAAAGAGTCAAAATAGAAAATGAGGAAAATCTAATAGGTTACTAGTTTGAAACCCAACCATAATGTTTCTCCTTATAGCACTTGGTTGCCCCTATTTCAGTTGTAAGCTTGAGTAATTGTAGGAAAGAAATAAATGTGCAAACATCAATATCTTATTAAAACATACATGAATCTTCTCCCAAAGTGGATGGAGGAAAGTGAAAATACGCTATTTGGTGGTAGTGATTCCCCTCCATAATATAATTGTACAATAAACATAACAATATGAGATCGAGGGCCCAAACAAAAAATGGGGAAAATCCAATAGGATTAAGGGTCTAAAATCATCCTAGGACATCGTGTTCTTACCAAGGTAAAGGTTTTCCCTCGCTCTTGTGATGTCTTCATCACAAACACATCGGATCACACTCATTTGAATTATTCATGTGAGTTCAATATGAGATTAAAGGGTAAACATTGATAAATGGGGAAATCTAATGCATTTAAGGGGCAAAACCCATACATATGGCTTGCTTTATATGGTGTCGTGAACCCACTTTTCAGGTCTTAAGCCCAAGTAATTATAGGAAAATAAGGGGATCAATCTCATTTGCATTATTCCAATGAGTGCATTATGAGCAAAAAGGGGCCAAATAAAACAATGGAAAATTTCCGATAGGCTCAAGCGTTGAAATCCAAATGCATTGCTTGCTTCATGTTGCAATTTGAACTCGTCTTTTCAGTTTATAACTCAACATTTACAGGAAAATAAGGGATGCATCCTTAGTCTTCGTATTATACACAATATACACATTTATTTTAAAATTATATATATATATACATATATATATATATATATATATATATATATAATACAATATAATATTCATATTATACATGTATATATTGTAATAAGGTATATATATTATACATTAAGGTAAAGGAGCCAATAGTAGAGAGTATGGACCAATAATGGTGAGGGTATATGTAATGTCAAGGACTAGTACATGTACATTTCTCACTTAAAATTTGAAAAAAAAAGTAGCCAATAAAATGAGTCACATCAAATCATAGATCAAACCATCACCTAATCAAATGATGCCACATAAATGAAAAATATGTGTGACATAATGCCCAATGAATGGTTCACCCTAAATTTATTTGTATGGAAAACTACTTGATTTAAATACCTTAAAAAAAGCTGTTTCCATACAATATAAATGCTCAAAAGAAAATATGTACATTCAAAACAAAAAAATATATTAAAGGGTTTTTTTCAAATTTTATGGTATTTATGTGGGTGTTGTACATCCCCCAACTTACTGCACAACCATGGCTCCTCTCCTTATAATATATTGTAATATGCATAATAAAATATACATATTATATGCTATATATATATATATATATATATATATATATATTATTACAATTATGTATGTTATAATAATATACATGTTTATAAATATAGTTTATTGTATACGATTATATATTTAAAAATCGGCGGATCGGGTATGGCGACCATAGTTTTTCCACAGGGGAGGGCATGAGAGGCTATGGATGACCTACCCATTCCTTTTCAAATGCAACAAGGCTCGGGCCTTCCAATTGGGCCAAGATCCCTCAACCCACGACATTCAAACTATCATCTTACCCTCAAAGTGGTGTGCCATTTGTTTTTCCTCAAGACAAGTTGACACCTATGTGGACAACTCCATTTCCACTTGACAACTAGACACCCACGTGGATGGATCGGATTAGTTAGAGGTCATTGATATGGTCCATGAAGTAAACTATTTATATCTTAGTGCTTTAATACAAATTTCTGACATAGTAAGAGGTGAGACATTTTTCTACTAGGAAAATGACTTTTGACATAATAAACAACCCTAAAAATGCTTTTAACCTTAACCCATTTAAAGATAATTAAACACAAATATTTTTCTTGACCCTTAGTGTATTGAGTGGTATAAAACTATAATACTATTAACCATAATTTGTAATTTTGAACTCCATATCGTGCATAGGGTTTATTGATGGGGTTTAGGGCTTAAGTGTTCAAGGCACCCTATTTATTTAGGTTTTCCTAATCAAGGTTTGTGACTTCTTTTTTGGTGAGTAGAGGGAATGATATTTAGGTTTCATGAAATTCATATATTTCTAATGGAGGTCTTCATAGATTAAAAAAGGTAAGGGTTAGATACGGATGTCCCATAGTGAAAGGTGAGGCATGTTTCTACTAGGGAAAACAAATTTCATCGTAATTAAAATCCCATGCAAATGTTGGGAGACCAAAGATGTGTGAACAATGTTTTGTGGCTCAAATTGTAAAACCCAAACTAAATCTGCATTTGGCAAAAAGGGTGAAATTTGAATAGTATGGAGTCAATAAACCATGGAATTGATGCCAAACATGGCGAGCCATGATTTTTCCACCACCATAAAGAATGAATGGACATCAATGTCAATGTTTTGATCTGTGTTACTAACTATCATATTGACTTGATCGATTTGATATCACTCACATTATTCAAGTGTATGAAACATGTGTTTAAAGGGATTTTTTTAAATGGGCTAAATATAAAGGGTTCTATGTATGCAACCCAAAATTAATACTTATTTGTTGGAGTTATGAACAAGTTATGAATTACAATTTTTAAACTTGAGTAAGTTGAGGGAAGCAAGTGACTTATGAACAAAAATGCTAATTGAGTTCTTTCTATAGTCAACCATACATGTCTAACAAGTGGAAGTTATAGAAAGGGGCTCCATTATTCACGGGAATGAAATGCGAGCTTAAAGGGAACAAAATAAAAATGAGGGAAATCCAAAGGTTCTAAGGTTGGAACCCAACCACACAACTTTCTTCATGCAACAATTTCTAATGCATCTTATGCATTTTAAAACCGAGTGTAGAATCACCAATCACTAAGAATCACCAATCAATTTAAAAATAAGAAGATAATAGAATCATAAATCAACATAAAACCCTTTAATAAGAAATCATACTAACGAAAAAATCTAAAATTAAAAATCTAAAATCAACATAAAACCCTTTAATAGGTAATCAATATTAATAATTTAAAAAAATTCAATTAAATATAATTAAATATTTAAGCGAGTGATACTACAATGGAAAATATTTTTCCAAATAAAAGTGAGAAAAACACTGATTAAAATTATAAAGAAACTTCCAAAAAAATTAAAAAATAATCATCATTTGTGAAGCTAAATGACATCATAACACATGGACTTCAGCAGACTTGAGGTAAGGATTCAAAGATCAAGTCATCACTTTAACTTACTATTTTTATCTTCATTGCCACATTGTCGTAATGAGGTTCTACTTATTTTTCTAAGAACTACGTAATCCTGCTTTAACAGCTTGCCTTGAAAAGTGTTCATCATGTCACCCTACCACGTATCATCTTATTGTTCTCTCTTTTGTCCCCCACTTGAATTCTCACGTGGATGGTCGTCATTTATTTGATTGACATCCTTGCATAATCTATAAACACAACCGCTGATTTTCATTGTTTGTGTTAGAGATAGCTCGCCCTTTCTAACTAAGAGATTTTTCCAAAGCATGGAGAAAAATTATACGATTCCATGTCGATATCTTGTTTGCGGAAACATCTTTAGCTCGTTTGCAAAAGTTATAGCCCTATCATGAAATTTTTTATGGGCAACTTGCAAAAATTTGGAGTTTTGTGCGGAGTTGGATTTGTGCATACTTTACCAAGTGTTTCAATCATATATTGTGACACATGGAAAATTTGTGTGATGAACTAAAAGTGGTTTTGGGAACGCTGGTCTTGGACACTCGTTCACGTCCTCATGGACAAATGGACCCTTATTATTGTAGTCATTTTTAAAGCATGGGGATTCCCTCGGCCAGAAATGTTTTCGACACACTTGATTATGGAGGGGTGTCTTGGCCTCCTTCTCATATTATCATTATACCAACTTGTGTATATATATGCCTCTAATTGCATTTTTTCTATGCATGTGGGACTAATTGATATGCCATTTAAACTATGCAATTAATTATAAAGGGGTGTCTTGGCCTCCTTCTCATATTATCACTATACCAACTTGTATATATAATGCCTAAATGCATTTTTGCTTGCATGCATTGATATTTTAAACCAATTAATTAATAAATACTTATCCCACGCATTAAATCCCAAGTTACACGCTATTACCAAGTCAATAAGTAATTAAATATTACTAATTGAAAGTGCACAAAACTAATCAAAATCCATAAGGCCAAATATCCTCCATATCCAAACAAATATTGGCAATACAAACCACCATGCTTAACATAAGGTGGCTCTTAAGCCAATCAACACATGCACCGCTCCTTATCTTAAATGCTTTCCTCCTTTCGCGCACCCACAATGTGGGATAAATCTCTACAAATCCGCCTAAGGAGAAGGAGAGGGAAGTGGAGGGGATTTGAACCACTAACCTCCCATGTAAAATTTTAGGCACCTAACCATTGAGCCAGCCACTTGGAAACATTATAAAAGGAGCTTTATTGTATTTGAAGTGGTATTCGAGTCTATGTAAAATATTGAAATGCTCATAACTTGAGCTAGGGAGGGAATTTTGAGATGAAGTAAAAAGTGACTACTATTATTTTTGGTAGAGGAACATGATGAGAAGATCATATTCTTGTAGAAATATTTGTAAAGATTTATTTTCAAGATTTTAATAGATCGGTCCCATTCAACCGGACGAGACGTAGGCCACAAGTGCCGAACTCCGTTATCAATTCTTGTGTCAAATTGCTTGGTGATTCATCTCTTTATTTTCTATTTTTACACAGTACTTTCAGTTTTAATTCTTTTATTAAAAATACAAAAGGATATAATGCTCAATTTTTACATCGAAAATCAATACAAAGCAAAGAAATGTGTGTGCACAATTGCTAGTTAAATTTGATTTTCAGATCATTGGTATCAGAGCTGGTTTTGACTGATTTTTGGTTTAGATTAACATGTTTTGGATTACAAGTTGTGTGTTGGATGTTAACAAGGTCTCGATCTAAGAAGGGTGAAGGAGAGTTAGTTGAAGGAGATCCCAAAATTGGTACTAGATGATCTCGAAGTCCTATAATGGCGGATCGAGAGGAAGAAAACTTTCATCAATCATTCCTACAGATGAAGGAAATGGTGGAAGAAATGTACCAAGATAGACAAAGGGAAAAGGGAACTAGAGAAGGTAAGAAAGAAGAAAGCTCTAGTTCTGATATTCCAAAAAGAGACTCTTTAAAATCTGATTTTCCTTCATTAAAGTTAGATATCAAGTTTGAATTGCCTATGTATACTGGAGAGCTAAATGCAGAGAAGTTGGATAACTGGGTCAAGCAGATAGAAGTATATTGCAGGGTTCAGAGAATTGTTGATGATGAAGCAAAGATTCATTTGGAAACTCTTCGGATGGGTGGCACAACACTCATTTGGTGGGAGAGTAAGCTTCAGGAAGTGGAAGAAACCAAAGGTATAGAAATCACTTCTTGGTCTGAATTTGTTTCAAATCTTAGGCAACAATTTTATCCTCTTGGTTATAAGCAACAAGCTATGATGGATTGGAAAACATTAAGACAAACTAAGGGACAAAGTGTTCAAGAATACACACAAGAATTTAGGAAAAGGGCTCTAATTCTAGGAATTTCCTAAACACAAAAGAAACACTGCTTAAATATATTGGTGGATTGCATAGTTATCTAAGGCATATGATACTTGTTTTAGGTCCTACTAATCTTGATGCAATATGTGTTCAAGCAACCCATTTGGAAGCACGAGGGAAAATGACAAAGGAGTCCTCTTTCTCTTCTTTTAATCAAAAGAACAAGCAATCTAAAGGAAAAGGTTCGAAAGAACAAGGAAAAGGAAAGGGTAAGCATAAAACAAACTCTACTGTTAAGAAGGAAGATGAAAAACCATTTTGTAATCATTGTAAAAAAACCATGATGAGTCTAAATGTTGGAAATTACATCCTAAAAAGAAGCCTAAATGGATGGTTAAGAAAGGAAAAGAAAAGAAAACAAACACTGTAGTGCATGATCTTGGTTCTGATTCAGGTGATGAAACCAAAATCACAGCTATGAGTTTTCAAGGTAAATCAACTCTTTCAATTTCCAACAATAGTACTACAAATGTTGCATCTTCTTCTAGTAAACAAACTATACATGATGATAAGAAAAGGAATGAGCTTTTCCACATTAGAGTAATTTCAAAGCATACGAAAATTGATACTCTTTTTGATAGTGGATCTCAAGCTAATCTAATTTCTGAGGAGGTTGTTAAGAAATTAGGACTCAAAACTAAACCACATCCTAAGCCTTATCCTTTGGGTTGGGTTTGTGATGATGCAAAACTACAGGTAACTAAAACTTGTACTTTCAGATTTTCCATTACAGACAAGTTTATAGATGAGGTTGAATTGGATGTAGTTCCTTTGGATATTTGTGGGGTGGTTTTGGGAAGTCCTTATTTGTATGATCGTAAAGCAATCTTCTATAGGGAAGAAAATAAATATTTTCTTGTAAAGGATGGAATTGAGTTTATTGTTAGAGCTCACCATGAAAAGAATAATCTATCCTTGGTAACTACAGGTCAAATGAAAAGGCTTGTAAACTCAAGCAAAAAATTTTGTGCTCATGGTGGTCAAAGCCAAAGAAAAAGAACATGAGATGGCTTTTGAGACTTGTGATCTGAAACATAAGGATGAATTGGTAAAAATTGTTTCTCATTTTGATGATGTTTTTCAGGATCCACAAGGTCTACCTCCCAAAAGAGGGGTTCAACATGAGATACAGTTGCTTCAGGATGCACCTCTTCCCAATATCGGAATGTACAGGTTGTCAGTAGTAGAGAATGAGGAAATCAAGAGACAGGTAATGGAACTTTTGGCTCAAGGTATAATTCATCCAAGTACATCCCCATGTGGTTCACCAATTATATTGGTTCCTAAGAAGGATGGCACTTGGCGAATGTGTGTTGATTTCCATGCTTTAAACAAGATTACTATAAAGAATCATTACCCTCTTCCTAGAATAGATGATTTACTGGATCAATTAAAGAATGCAATTTATTTCACTAAGTTAGACTTAAGAAGTGGTTATCACCAAGTAAGAATTGCAGAAGGTGATGTTTGGAAAACTACTTTTAAAATGAAACAAGGATTGTTTGAATGGTTAGTGATGCCTTTTGGTTTGTGCAATGCACAAAACATTCATGAGAGTTATGAATGAAATCTTTAGACCATTCATTGATAATTTCATTATTGTCTACTTAGATGATATTCTTATTTTCAGTAAGTCATGGGATGAACATGTTAAACACATCCAGAAAGTCTTAGATGCACTAAGGAAAGAGAAATTGTATTTGAAGATGTCAAAATGTGAATTTGGAAAAACATCTTTAATTTACTTGGGTTATATTGTAGGAAATGGAGAATTGAGAATTGATCCTGCAAAAATAGAGGTTATTGTGAAATGGCCTAGACCCACTAATGTGATGGAAGTTAGGAGTTTTCTAGGTGTAGTTCAGTACTGGAGAAAATTTATTGCTAACTTCTCATATATTGCATCTCCTTTGCATGCTTTGACAAGTATTAAACAGGTCTTTCAGTGGGGAGGAAAACAACAGAAAGCCTTTGATACACTGAAAGAGAAGATAAGTACCACTCTCGATCTTGGCACTTCCAGATTTACAACATTCATTTGAGATTGAGACAGATGCTAGTGACTACGCAATGGGGGCAGTTTTGATGCAGAACAAATGACCGAGTGTTACCATTCAGAAACCTTTACAAGTGCGGTAAGAAACTATCCAACTTATGATAAAGAGTTGTATGCTTTGGTTCAAAGTGTTAAAAAGTGGAAGCATTATTTAATGGGAAAAGAAACAATTATACATACTGACCATCAACCACTTCAATACTTACAAACACAAACCAAATTGCAGCAGTCTAGACATTTCAGGTGGATGGGATTTTTGCAACAATTTCATCTTGTAATCAGGTATAAAAAAGGTATTCAAAACAAGGTTGCCGACATGTTATCTAGACCACCAGTGGTAGTAGCATCTATTCTTTTGCAACATAGTTCTTTGGCTCATGTTAGTTACAAGGAACAATATGTAAATGATGTTGATTTTAGAGAAGTGTATGAGGATCTAGTAAGTGGGAAACAAGTAGGAGAAAAATATTATCATTTGCATGAAGGATTGTTATATCATTCTAGTAAACTTTGTATTCCAGAAAATGAGCGTGTGCATATGATTAGGGAAGCACATACTTCTCTTATTTCAGGGCATTTTGGTATTAGTAAGACAGTTGCACATTTACAAAATATTGTTATTGGCCTAGAATGCATGAACATGTAAACAGTATATTAAGGGATGTGTTCTTTGTGCCACAAGCAAGCCAAGTAACAAGAAATTAGGACTTTACACTCCTCTTCCTGTTCCAACAAGGCCTTGGGAAAGTGTTTCCATGGACTTTGTAGGAGGCTTGCCCATGACACGGAAGAAACATGATTACTTATATGTGGTAGTGGATAGATTTAGCAAAATGTGTGTGTTGGTTCCATGTACTAAACAAATAACTGGTGAGGGAACTACACATTTGTTTTTTCAGTTTGTTTGGGTTCATTTTGGTTTACCTACTTCAATTATATCTGATCGGGATTCTAGATTTCTTGGGGAATTTTGGTCAACATTGTGGGGGTTAATGGACACAAAACTTGAAAAAGAGCACTACTTTTTTCATCCACAGACCGATGGTCAAATAAAGGTTGTAAACCGCACAGTGGTACAATTACTTAGGGGCTATAGTAGCAAACATCCTAAATTATGGGATGAACATCTTTATTATGTGCAACATGCTTATAATCGTGCCTTACATTCTTCTACTTTGAAGTCTCCATTTGAGACTTGTTATGGATATCTACCTAATTCTCCATTAGATATATATTATGGACATGAAACTGTTGTTAATGGTTCAAGTGATTCTGACAAGGCTAAAATATTTGTGCAGAGAATACAACAGGTTCATCAGTATGTCCATGAACAATTGGAGAAAAGTCAGGCTAAGTACAAAGCTAGGCATGATAAACATAGAACTGATCACAAGTTCAAAGTTGGTGATTCAGTTTGGCTTCACATCAATAAAGAAAGACTGATAGGTGAAGGTAAAAAATTGAAACCTATACGGTATGGTCCATTCCAAATATTGGAAAAAATTGGTAACAACGCTTTCGGTTGGATTTACCTCCATATATGCAAATCTACTCAGTTGTAAATGTTGAGAATTTAAGATTGTATGAACCACCTATGATTGTTGATCATGATGATGCTAACATAATGCCTTCCATTGATGATTTTTCTCCTGAGTATCTTGATGAGTTGCAGGAAGACATCATTTTGGACAGGAAAGTAAGAACTTCACGAAGGGGTGATATTGAGTATCTTCATGTTGGGTTCAAAGGCATGCATCCAAACAAGGCTAAATGGATGGAAACCGGAAAGGTGAGGGAGAAATACCCTCACCTATTCACCAATTAAGTTGACTTTTGGGGTCCAAAAGTTTCTCAGTGGGGAGGAATGATCCAGAGGATCCTCACAGAGAAACACCAATCTAAGATCTTCTCAGAATAAGTTGCAGTCATTTTTAAAGCGTGGAGAAAAATTATACGATTCTCGTCGATATCTTGTTTGCAGGAAAGAAGCTCGTTTGCAAAAGTTATAGCCCGCTGAAATTTTCGGGCAACTGAAAAATTTGGAGTTTTGTGCAGGTTGGACGTGTGCACACTCACCAAGTGTTTCAATTATATTGCGACACGTGGAAAATTTGTGTGACAAACTAAAAGTGGTTTTGGAACGGTCTTGGACACTCATTCACGGACAAATGGACCCCTTATTTACTAGGGGCCCTCAGCCAAGTTCGACACACTCGATTATGGAGGGGTGTCTTGGCCTCCTTCTCATATTATCATTATACCAACTTGTGTATATATATGCCTCTAATTGCATTTTTGCTATGCATGTGGGACTAATTGATATGCCATTTAAACTATGCAATTAATTAATATATTCCACGCATTTAATATACTCCATATTCCACGCATTTAAATCTACCATATTTACATTTATTTATTACCAAGTCAATAAGTAATTAAATATTACTAAAAAAACTCCACAAAATAAGGCCAAATATCCTCCATGCACCAAATATTGGCAATACAAACCACCATGCTTAACATAAGGTGGCTCTTAAGCCAATCAATACATGCACCTAAACATCTTAAATTAAATTTTAAAGCCTCCTAACTCACCCTCATGACAATGATGTGGGATAAATCTCTACAAATCCGCCTAAGGAGAAGGAGAGGGAAGTGGAGGGGATTTGAACCTGCTAACCTCCCATGCAAAATTTTAGGTGCCTAACCATTGAGCCAGCCACTTGGAAACATTATAAAAGGAGCTTTATTGTATTTGAAGTGGTATTCGGGTCTGTGTAAAATATTGAAATGCTCATAACTTGAGCTAGGGAGGGAATTTTGAGATGAAGTAAAAAGTGACTACTATTATTTTTGGTAGAGGAACGTGATGAGAAGATCAGATTCTTGTAGAAATATTTGTAAAGATTTATTTTCAAGATTTTAATAGATCGGTCCCATTCAACCGGACCCGGAGACGTAGGCCACAAGTGCCGAACTCCGTTATCAATTCTTGTGTCAAATTGCTGGTGATTCATCTCTTTATCTTCTATTTTTACATAGTACTTTCAGTTTTAATTCAAAAGGATATTTCAATTAATCAAAAATCAATACAAAAAGGATATAATGCTCAATTCAACAATAGACAATTTTCCCTCTCGTGAATATGTTGTTTTCTTCCACAATAATTGAATTGGTCAAAAGAGACTACTACATGTAAATGTGGCATTATTATTTTTCATGCGTACTCATTTTTAGGGTCATGTGTATCCACATATTATTCGATAGTGTTCATGGTTTTATAAGGGTAGAAAACATTAATTTTTTCCACACCCACAAGAATATGGTTTTTTATTCTTAACTCAAAAATCCGTTAAATCATGGCTCCAAATAGTAATGAGAACTATAAGGTCAAATAATATAGATCTAAGATTCTTTGATATTGTGGAAAATTGAAATGAAAGGATTGTTTTATAATAAATTATTCTTGATTGGGTTAGGTAGATTGGATGTTAATATGGGATCGACTTTGTTATATACAAAAATGCACTCGACCCCAATCAAAAATAACATGCATGGGCGTGCACGCATGGAACCGATGTGACATTTGACAACATTTCATAGTTGTTGTATAGTAAAAAAGTTGACTATTTTTTTGTTTTTTGATAAATATATTTCACTTGGAAAGCTATGTTTTGTTCTTTCGAGCTTAGTTGGCAAATAGACGAATTCATACATCAAATGTCATTTTGAATGAAAAACACCTTGTGTTTTTCAATGAAACAATTTTAAAAAACAACAAATTGAAAAAATACTAAGGAAAATAGTGGGAAAAATATGATGTCTCATTCCCTCTCATTGTCATATTCTAGTTGGAAATCTTATGACCATGCATGTGTTTTCTATGTAGTTTGGATGGGGGTCGATGTATTTTGTATAGATTATAGTCGATGTCATAAATATGTTCATTTGACCTATATATTTGGAGGGATTTAATAGCTTATAAGTGGGAAACATTCTATTTAATGACGTCTCAATTAATAACAGGAAAATGCCTCCTTTTCGCATTCCAATAAAATGACCTAATGTCAACAAGTTGGTTGTAAATTTAATAACATATCACATGTATTTTGTTATGTGGTGATGTGAATTAAATTGCAATAATTAGTATGTTGTTTATTAATCCACAATCATTTAATTATCAGACCCATGGACGTTAAATTTCAATATTGCTAGTGTCGTATGCATAGTTCTGGATGTTCGGGGTATAAGGGAAATTTTTTTCACTATAATTAGGAAATACAATGTTGGAAATGAACTAGTTTATAATCTGGAAATGAATACTATGGCTATCATCAAAGCATGTAAAAGACAAATCATAAATAAAGGATAAGTTACTGCAAATCTAATCTAATCATGCAAGAAACTATAACACTAAACGAAATGAGAGGGTTAGCATACCACAAATAGGCCCTGCTTTGGGTGTTAATCCCTCCTAAGGCTTGCATCTACAAAAATTTAGAAGAACTCATATTTTATTCAATAATATGAATATTACAAATGGAACATACAAAAAAATCTCTACTTATGGATTGATCCTTTTTTATAGTTTTTATATTTTTCAGTCAGAAGATAAGTGAAGAGACTCCTTATTACTAACAATTACAATTTGATTAAGTAAAAGATTACAACCAAGAAATCCGGAGATTCTCATGCATGCAACAAAATTGTTCAAAGAGCTATCCTCATACAAAGGTGACATAAATTAACAAACCTGCTTGATCTAAACAACCAATTATCAAATTAAATCACTAGTTCCTTGTTGGAGTTTTAGAGCATAATCAGGTGATGGCATTTCTTCGTGTTCTCATAACTTCTCCTTTAGCAACACGTGTAAACTCAGGTGAATTTTCCATGTTGCTCAAGCTTTCCATAATTACGAGTCTTGTATATGTGTGTGACCTCCCTTGGTTATAGGTGCTTTCTTTGCAGATGAGTCCCGATTCTTTGCGTATCGATTCTTTGTGGATGAGTCCTTTTACATTGTGAATGAGTTTCTTTGGCTACATTTTAGTGGATACATATAACAAATATTTGACAATCAAGGGTGAAATTTATTGAAAACACTATTTAATAATCACATGGTATTCGGATGAATAGATGCATCCATAATCTAAAAAATAAAGTAAACTTAGTAGTAATTATATTAATTAATATAAGTGCCATAAGTTCAAGATTCAACAGATATGTTCAACAATATATGGAAAACACAAGTTCAGGGGGTACACATGGATAAACAAAATACAACAGATGAGGCATTTTAAACAGTAAATAAAAGGGCTCATCACACCCCCAGATTGAGCTTCTTGAATGTCCTCATTCAAGAATTCTTACATTCTTCCTTTTCTTTCTTGGGGTCAGCCTGAATAATGCTGCACAATCTCCTGAAGTCCATTGGTGCTGAGATACCTTCTGGTTTTGTGAAGAAATAACTGCATTCCTTCTATACTTCTCCATTATCATGTCTTGGAAATCCTCATTTAGCTCTATGTTTCTAGACCAGACCGGATGACAAGGGGGTTGACTTAGTAAAAGTATGGTATATCGGTGCATTTGAAGGGTATTAAAGAATACCCTTAATTATAATTTTTACCTCGAATTATTCAATTGATAATACCCCCTCTTGTTATATTATTAGAATGAAAAAACCCCCTATTTTTTCCATGTACCTTACTTACCCATTTTTCTATGACAATTTTATTTACCCCTTTTTTATTTCTACCCTAATATATTAAACAAAAAATATATTATAATTCTCACTCAAATTTTTTTTAATATGCATTTTCTCTTGAAATATAGTTTGAATCCATTCAAGACCTATTACCAATTACCTTATAAATGTTAAACTTTAATCATTTATCAATAGTTCTTCAAATATTTAAGATGGTGAAATAATATCACTTATGTTGAAAAGCATACTCAATCCTAGTTTTCTACCATCTTATTATTTCTTGGTTAAGAATCTCTTAATTGATATTTCTTTATTCAAAAAGAGATTATAATTTTACTTTATGACCACACTCCTTAAATTGTAATTTTAAGGTATTTGGTTTTAAAAACTAGGGTTCAAATGTTTTAGTTTTATATTAAAATTAAACCTCTCTTTCCTTTAGCCCACATCTCTAAACAACCCCCAATACCTTATTCAAAATATTAATAAATTAAACTCTTTCACCCTCATGTCTACTAGTATATTGACTTTACTTTTATTAATTTTAATTACCTCAATATGAACTCACGTGCTAGGATATTACCTAGCTAATGAACCCCCCATGGTGGCGGATAGGATAGTGGAAAATTGGTGGTTAATAACCAATAGGAAACAAAAATTTTCCACATCCCTTAGAGACTTCAATATATGCATTTATCCTTCTAAAATTTGGGATGATGTTAGGATAAGAATGCATCTCTTTTCTCCGCATCTCTTGTGACATTTTTCCCATCTTTTCCTACAAGCCTGTACTATTTTAGCACCATTAAACTTAATTTAGTCTCTTGCCTCATCATGGGCTTCATGTCTTGTCATGTAAACCCTTTGTTTTATTTTCTGCACTACCATAAAATTTTCATATTCCTCAATCATTGATTTAGTGTTTCCTTCCTCTACCCCTTATCATCAAAGGTTGTACTTTGCACAAATGTTTGTAATCCACCATCTGCTTCTCCATGTATAGCTCATTGTTAAAGTAGGAACACAGCTCCTAAATTTGTACATCCCCAATGTAGAGTGTAGGTATCCAATATCTGTCATACTCTAGAGCATAGTTATACATATATAATTCACATAACAACAATTGAATTTCATGTGGCATTTTTAAATACAATCTAAAGAAGTTGTGAGATGCACTAATGTCAAACTAAAAATATGAGTTGATGCAAGTATATTTTAGTTACAACATTTGTTCCTTCAAGAAGACATCATATACATTTGAAGGTGTCGTGCATAATATTATTTCATTGGTTACATTAACAGGTGTATTATTTCTTATTCTATCATATGAATTTGAAGGTGTCTTACATAATATTATTTCATTGGTTACCTTAACAGTGTCTTCTTTCTTCTTCTTCAGTCTAGCAATCTCATTATCCTTAGCCCTGAGCTACCTATCCTTTTCTTCAATATCTAGCTGATGTTGGAAGAGCAATTCTTCCTTCTCTTTGTCCCACTTTCTTTGTAGCTTGTTAACATAATTCTCAAATTGTTGTACCCAATAATCCAGCAAGGTGGTTTGAGTTTCCATATCCCTACAAGATGGTCTAGGAGGTTCTCTGAAAAATTTCCTTAATCACAACCTATGGCTACAGGTTGAGTGGTGGAAATGGTGGGTGTAAAAGCTCAAAGAATTTGTGAACTTTATCTTAGGCAGATGTAGTACTTTCCACTTGTGCTATCTCAATAGGTTCATGAACAAGTTCTAGCTCAAGGTCTTGGACAATATTCTCAATTGTGTCCTCAATATCTTGTGGAAAATCATCCACAGTGTCCATTACATCAGTCTGTGGTTTAGGTATTGAGTGTTCTAGTGCTTCCTCGGTTTATTCTTCATTATTTGTGGTCACATTGGCTACATTTTCAATTTCCTCTATAGATACTTCTCCTTCATGTTGTATGTGGGTTTCCCCAGTATGAATGACCTTCGTTTGAAATCCAATTTGATCATTAGAGCACTTGTGAACAAGTTTCTCATCTAACTCATCCTCCTTTTTCTCTTCCACCTCCTTAGCTATATTTTCCATTCCTATGTCTTCATATGTGTCTACATGATCTCCTTGCTCAACATCCATGGGAATAGCTTCCTCAGTATTTTCTAGCTCCTCTTCATCAATGTCCAGAAATATTTGAATGTTTATCCTAGGCTTTGAGGTTTTTTTCTTTTTAGTATATAGCCTATGGGAACCCCTTGATGGCTCAGAGGTTTTTCTTGATGACTTATGTTCTCCATTAGAGGAAAGGAATCAGGTGTGGATATATTTAGAAAAGTTTCAGCAATAAGAATTCTATCAGGGGAGATTGGCTGAAAGGTCCTTCTCGGGATGGAGATTTGTCATGGACAGTGTTTCTGCAGTATATAAGTGTGTGTGGTAGTAGGGGTTTCTAAGGGAGTAGAGGTTTATGTGTGAATAGAGGTAAAGAACTACGGTTTCAAGTGGAGGAGGTGTGGAAGAAATAGATGAGCTTCTCTTTTTCTTCCCTTTTTGCAAAAAATCATCAATATGTTTTTCCCTAGAAAAATCTCCCCAGTTTATTGTAGGATGTTTCATCACCAATGCATGTTTCACAACTAAGGTGACAAGACAATGGTGAGACAATGCAGACCTACCCCTTTGAGATTCCTTACTCATTTTCTTTAGAATTTCATGTAGGAAATTAGGTACATTGACATGTCTTCCATTTTTCAAATGATTGAGAAATTTAAAATGCACAGTGTTTAACCTTGAGTACCTACCCTCATAGGTGAATTAATTTATAACATAGTTTGAAACATCATCCCAAAAGGGTTTTAAAGAAGTGTGTAAGGTACCTTGTTTGTCACTGATGAAGTTGTCATATGGGTCTCCAAATTCTCTGTGATCTTCATCTAGATTTTCCTTTGTAGGATAAAGCTCTCCTTCATAGCCGGAAGTCCAGTTACTTTAGCAAAGATGGTATCGTCCCACCTTAACTCAAAACCTTTTACTTTGGCCTTTCTATCCTTGAAGGTGGTGACAAACTTTGTTACCATTGACTCATTATATCCTTGAAATTTGTTAATATACTCCATCCAACCACTGTCATGGAAATATTGTAGAATTTACGGTTGATTATGAAGTCGGGAATGATCTGTAGGATCGTTCCTAATTAGGTCGCCACCCATTTTTGAATTCTACAACTTCTTTTAGCTCTGAGAGGAAAGAATTTTTACAGTTCAAATTGATTTTGCAAAAATTTGAATGAGTGTAAATATCTCGAGTACTTGGTGTTTTTTAAGTTCATAACCGAATCACACGTAGCTCGAAAGGGCATATATTAATTGGATTTGAAGGATGCAAGCATGTGATGGGATGAGGTGGAAGACGTGGGAGACAACACACATTTATGGAAGGTGGCATAAAATTATGGAAAATAAAGTTATTGAGGACATGGCACAAATATTAATTAATTATAATTATTCTATCACTACTCTAATAAAGCGGATCAAGTGCACTTATCTCAAGAATTATGTTTAATGACTATAACATGTACCTTATTAGAATTCGCACCTTTGGTTGCATGCATGTAGTAGTCATGATGCTACAAGTTGAGATGCTACGCTGTTGCAAGAGATATATATACTACTATAAGTTCATGTTAGAGGTCCCTTAGTAGAATCAATTGATTCCTGGAGAGGGAAGACTAAATATTTCTGGTTCCAATCTTCTTCATAAGTGCTTGCAGTGCAATTTGATCCTTATTTCTTCATGCAATCACAAGTTCTGCCAACATGAAAGAAAAATAGATCTTTGTTACATGCTTCTACAAGTGGACATTTTAGTCTTTGCATCATCTCCTTTTGTCAAAGATTATGTACTCCTTGGAACATATACACCAAAATATGCAAAATAGAAATGCTAAAAAAACATGTTAGTTGAGTGGTACTAATCACCAAGAGGATGATCACATAACTTTTATTCATCCTTGGAGTATTCTAGCAAGTGAATATACCAAGGCCACTGATCATCTCATTCCTCATCAATTTCAGAAGATGAACCAACAAGTTCAACTTCTAATTTTTTCTTTGATGTTCTCATCTCCATCTTGTTTTGACTTCTTTGAATTATTGCATGAAAGTATTCCTATCAGCTAGCTTTTTGTACAACTTTAATCTATTCCCATTCATTAGTAGTTTTAATCTCACACAATATATGGTGGTGATTTTATATCCCCATTGGGAAAGATTTTCTCAATCTCATATGGCTCTAACCACCTTGTTCTGAGCTTTCCCATGTGGTCTTTGTACTTGGAGTCAAATAAGAGATCCCAATCACCTTCTTGGAATTGTCTTGTTTTGATGAACCTGTCATGTCATTTGATCCTTTGCTTTTGTACCACCTTTGTATTATGAACAACTTGCCTCCTCATTTCATCTAACTCATTGAGTTGGAGAATCCTTTGTCTCTAAGCTTTAGACAAATCTATGCCTAATTCAAGTGTAGTCCTTAGTGTCTTATGCTCAAATTCAATAGGAGAACAACAATCTTACTATACAAAAGCTCAAATGGTGTAAAGCCTGTTGTTATCTTCCAAGTTGTATTGAATGCCCAAACTGCTTCTGGAAGTATTTCTAACTAGTCCCTTCTATGGAGTGCAATGGTTTTGGTCAAGATGGCTTCTATTTCCTTTTTGTTACCTCAACTTGGCCATTGGATTGAGGGTGATAAGGTGTAGATTTCATATGCTTGATTTCATATTCTTTAGCTAAATCAGAGATGACTTCAAGTGAAGTGTGTACCTTGATCTGTAATAATTTATCTTGGCACACCATATCTTGTGAAGATATGGTCATATAGGAATTTAGAAACTTTCTCACTCTTTTGATTTGGTAATGCTTTCACTTTTGTCCATTTAGTGAGATAATATGTACACACAAAAATGTACTCTACTGATATTTTGGATCTATTGGGCCAATGAAGTCCAATCCCCATTTGTCAAATGGCTACAATACCAACTGATTATGCAGGTGGCATCTCATCTGTCTTGGTAGGCCTACCCATTCTTTGGCATTTGTCACACCTTCTGGCATACAATGTCACATCCTTGTGTAATGTAGGCCAGTAATATCCTGTTGTCAACACTTTTTTGTTTTTATTTTTACAAAAAAATGTCCTCCACATGGTTCACTATGGCAGGCTTTGAGGACATCATATATTTCTTCATCATCTATGCATCTCCTCATAACATTATCCTACCCTGTGTGGAATAGGAAACCAACTATCCAAGAAAAATTCACACTTTTCTCAACAATATATTTATTTTCAGAGTATAGATAGTGTGGAGGTGTCTTACCTAAGACCAAATAATTAGCTATATCAACATACCATGGTGTTTTAGTGGAGATGGAAAATAGGTGTTCATCTAGGAAAGATTCATCCACTACTTGCTCTTCAGTATTATTATCCATTCTTGAGAGAAAGTTTGCAACAACATTTCCTTTACTAGGCTTATCCACAATTGTAACAACAAAATTTTGTAGGAGTAAAGCAACCATCTCGATTATTCTGTTACTTACAATCTGATGTTTGTTGATCGATATTTAAAGGTAACATGGTCAATGTGGATAAATACTAGATAGCCTATGATGTAGTGTCTAAATTTTTAATGGCATATATAACCTCCATAAACTCGTTCTCTATGACTTGTATAGTTGAGCTCAACATGTTGCAGAGTTCTTACTAACATAGTAGATTGCATAATTTAGGATCCCATATTTTTTTCCTAGAACAACTCCAATGGCATGATTTGAGGAATGAATGTGTATGTGAAATGGAAAACTCCAATCTGGTCCTCTTAACATAGGTGCGAAGGTTAACATTTTCTTCAAATTCTGAAATGCAGCTTCACATTTATTAGTCCACACAAAGGCATCATATTTTCCCAATATGATAAACAATGGTACTTGCAATTCTACTTAAATATTGAATGAATCTTCGTTATACCCAACATGACCTAAGAAGCTCCTCACATCCTTTTGTTTCTTGGGTGTTGGTAGATTTATAATAATAGATATTTTTATCGGGTCTACTTGAATTCCAGAAGATGATAGGTAATTCCCTAACACTATCCCCTCAAACATCATTATATAACATTTTCATTTCTCAACAACAGGTTACGCTCCTTGCATCTCTTGAGAAATTTGTCTAGGTTCTTCATTGCTTCATCAAAAGTACTTCCATGGACTGTAAAATCATCCATATATACCTCCATGCAATCATTGGTTAGATATGAGAAGATGCTAAGAACTACTCTCTGAAATGTGGTAGGTGCATTGCACAAACCAAAGGGAAGAAAAAAGTATGAAAATGTTCCCCATGGACATGTGAATGTGGTCTTGTCTTGGTCCTCTAGTGTAATATGGATTTGGTTGTAGCCACTATAGCCATCCAGAAAAGAGAAATATTTCTCACCAACAAGAGTGTCAAGTACCTGATCAATAAAAGGAAGTGGAAAATGATCTTTCTTAGTTGTTGCATTCAATTCCCTATAGTCCACGCAGATCCTCCATTTTTCATTATTTTTAGGTACAATGAAAAGGGGTGACACCCATTGGTTTTCTCGAAATTAGATATATGAGTCCAACATCCAATAATTTATTTAATTATTCCTTTACTATATCCCTTATTGTTGGGTTCATTCTTATTTGTGGCTATCTTATTGGCTTGAAACTATCTTTAATGTATATCTTATGAGTATAGAGTTTAGGATGGATCCCATGCATGTCTTCATAATCCCATGCAAATTTTTTTGTGTTTTTAAGAAGAGAAACTAACATCTGCTCTTGTTGCATGCTCAATGTTTTTTTCACATTGAGTGGCTTGCTCGATGTAATTTCCACTTTCTTATAAAGACTAGTCATAGAGAATATACTGCTACTTACAGAATTCAATATCTAATCATGTGGAAGAAGTTGGTGAAGAATGCAATTCTTACCTGGAATGTTCATGGTACTCTGTTGTGGTAAGATTTGATTCTCAGAAACAGCTTATGCATTGTAATTTTCTATCTTCCTCTTCATTCTTACCATAATTATTCTGAGGATGTTAGAAATAAAAATATATTTTTCTTGCCCTTCGATTGTACATGACTTTTCTAGCATAATGAGTTGTTGAATTGAACTTTGGTCTTCTTCCTCGGTTCTTCTACCCAAATAGTTTGGTCTTATTCATTGAATGGTTGTGCAGGGGGTAAAGCATAAGATTTTTAGTCTCACTTCCATTAGAGATGATCATATTACCAGATCTGCATCCTATGAACGAATCAACAGTTGCTAACCTTGGTCTTCCTAGGATGATAAGATATCCTCCAAAAATTACTTTTGGATGAAGAACAATAAAATCAACAGGTGTTCCTAAGAGTCTACCACTACTACTATGTACTTTAAGACTCCTTCAAGATCAACTGATTTGTCTCGTAAGTTGCAAGATCGCGGCTATTGGTCTTAATCCCTCTAATTTCAAATCATCCATGATTTGTTTTGTCATTACATTTATTGTTGCCCCCAAGTCAATCAAAGTGTTTTTAATCATTGTGCCATTGATTGTAACATTTACTAAATGGTTTTGTAGATCTATGTCTTTTAGTAGAAATAATTTCCCAAGCACAATATCAACTATTTGTCTAATGACCTACACAATAGATGGGTCTCTCCTCTTCTTGCCAGTTTCCTTATGCATAGGTCCTTTACTAGTTTATTGTAGATGGGAACATCCTTGATAACTTGAATCAACATAATTTTGACATGAGATGTCTTTTAACAGTTAAAAAAATTAGAATCAGATTTTGATTTAAGGTCAGTCCTTTTTCTTGTAACCTTTTAGCAAATGGTGGCTCGTTATCCCGTGTTTTATGCTTGCTGTAAATTTTCTCAAGATCTTTGTGAAAAAGCATACAACATGTTTTGTTGTTGCTGCGGTCATCCTACAATGTCTCGTGGTTCTTTAGAAATTTCAGAATTGTCGGTCCAAATTGGTGAAGGAAGTACCCTTCCCGAGCGGAGGTAGATATTTTGATACTAAAAGAATAGGTGGGTATTGAGCTAGTTCGAGTGGAATAGGCTGGTTGAGTAGCTTTATTGTTTGGATTAGGCGTTGGTTGAGTAGGTAGTTATGTAGCGTTTTTGGGAGCATGCTTGTGGGTTTAGCATTAGAGCTTGTTGCTCTTACCGATAAGGAGGTGCGAGGAAGTTTTTTTGTAAGTAGGAGGTGGGTTTTTCCACCGATGTCCTTCTCTCCAAGGTTTTTTCCATTGTTATTATGGTTTGCCTTGAAATAAGGATGCCATTGTCATTGACATTAGTTAGGATATGGGGGCCATCTTTGAGGGTTATCCCAAGGTGGGGGTTACATATATGAATTATTAGACTAATTTTGAAGTGAATGCATAGGGTCTTGTGTCATACCTCCTTGCCTCGGTGGCCATGGTTTCCTTTGAGAAACATATAAAACTTGCCCATCCTTTGTCTCCAACATCCTTAAATCAGGTGAAGCCTCCCTTTCTTAAACAAGTGTTGGACAATTATCTCGCATCTACAATCACATTTCTTCCTTCTACACACATGGCAGTACTGTTTGAGTGTCACTTCGAATCTTCTTTTTTCTTTTTAGCATGCGAGAGAATCTAATTGATTAGCCATATCATTAAAAACTCCTGTTTCATGTTTTTGAAAATGCTAACAATCTCTAACTTGGATATGCCCCCATTGTTTTGGTGGATAATCAAACTCTTGATCTTACATTTTTACCCTCTTCATAGCAACTCTTGAATAATTTTTACAGGCCTCATAGATTTGTTCACAAGTAGCTTTTGAAATGTCCCCCATTCCTATTAGATCTAGAGCATTCATGTAGTCTTCACCGAGTCCCTTCAAAAGAGTAATTTGAGGGAGTCGGGTGGTATGTCGATGGTGTGTCTTGAATTTTGAACATAAAACATGAACCTTTCTAAATAGTCTTATAATGGTTCATCCTCTTTTTGTATTGTTAGTGCAAATTCACAACACCCCCAAATCGACCTTTAGATTTGTTGTTGGGAAATGGTCAATTTGGTGTGAATGCACAACATGGAGTTTTCCCTAAGTGTGGGACCTTGCAAATTGGGAAAAATCTCTAGATTGAGGTTGGTTCCTACTCCTCTATTTAGGTGTATGCATGAAATTTGCAGAGGTTTGATTCAAAATCCTACTCTAAAACTACCAAGGAGACAGGGTTGAGAGAAAACATGGAAATGGAAACAAAACTAAGCAAAAATAGAATGGTGATACACCAAAGGAGTGTTGGACTTCTTACTTTGCAAATTTGACACAGATCATGGAGATTCAACACCAAAACATGCACAGATTACCAAAATGCAATGAAAGATCAGAAGACAATAATAAATGCATGAGAGGATTGAAAATCGATCACAGAACATACATTATCATTTCCAAGTTTGATACAATACGTTCCATTGGTGAAGAGGCAAAAATGAGTTACAATCTCCATGGGAGGTCTGAAATTCTACAAATCTACCTGCTAAGGAAGAAAAGAGAGCTTGCAGAAGCAAGGGGGTCCAACCCTTACAAAATGAGCCAAAACTGGCTTTTAACGATGAAGCAGAACGAAGAAAGGTGAAAAAATGCGTGGAAAATTGATTCGACATCTCCAACCACCAACAAGATTCATTAAAATAGAAAGGGAACCATCAAAAATCCATTTTTCGATGCATTCGGCCATCTGGAGAAGAAAAGAACACCATACTTATCAATTTTGGTGGTTGGGGTCAGTTCTACATTTTTACCCGTACTACAGACATTTCTTAAAATTTTTCCCATCAAACTCCATCAAAATTAAAAATTTATAGTTCCATCATGTAGAGGATTTCAACAGCTTTCCAATGATATAAAGATCATGAAAATCTGAGCTCTGGGTCAAAAGATATGGCCCTCTGAAGATTTAGGGCAAAACAGAGCAAATTAGGGCAAAAACGGGTTCAAGGGGCAATATCCCGATTTTTTCCTCTTTGACACATGGCGCCCTCTGGTTGATCCATGGGCCTCAGGAGAAAATTCTACCCAATTTTCCCGCCTGGGAAAATTTTCCAAAAGTCCCCGCCAGCCCAACCTCCACTGCTGATGTGGACATGTGGCACCATCTGATTCGATGTGGGGCCTTAATCAATTTTTCTCCATTCTCCTTTGTGGGCCTGTGGGCCGAATTTTGACTTTGAGTTTTTAGCCAAAAAGACTAAGTGTTGCAAATTCCTCCCTGGCCCCATGAGTCCACTTCCTTCCTTCATTGGGCCCGTGGGCCAAAATTTGTCTTTGTGCCTTTTAACCCCAAAAGGGCTAAGTGCCGAATTTCTCTCTGCGCCTCTGCCAACCCGCCAATTTTCCTTGGAAAAATTTCCTCCTTACCTCCGCATGCCCACCTAGGGAAAATTTTTGCTGCTACCTCCTCCGAGCCATAACTTGAAAGATACAAGGAGTTAGGAGGACTTCCTTACCTTTCTAGAAAGGGGAAAAAAATCTTTATCTAATGAAGCAATACCAAGAAAATTTTGAAATGTGTAAAAATTTGAATGAGGCACAAAAAGGAAGCTAGTTAACTAAAATAAGAGGGAGCTTATTTTGGTTAACAATTTGGTGACTCTCAGGGGTCATCTACCTACTAGGTGAAAGATATGTGGCCTTTAAAGCATCCTTTGGGAATGGAGTTAAGCCTGATAACCAATTTTGATTTGAACCATTAAAATCTGACCTCTGAGCTACTTGGAATCCCACTGAAACTTGGAGTAGATCCTCACCAACATGCCACTGAAATGGATTGTGCAAGAGCAATACAACAACACCAAAAACTATGTACAAACTGAAAATCATACATGCTCCAAATGGAACATGCGGAGTGTGCAAAATCACTTCTTCTACCCCAAAATTGTAAGGTATCAGTACTTGCAATAAAGCGATGTAACAAGTGCCCCAATGATGATACAGGTCTCCTCGCAAGGTGTTCGGGATCCGGAAAAGCCCTCGGAGTATGCGTTAACATCCCGCATGCCCCGCTTAGCCCCCGCGCCCTTTGTTTTCCCCTTTTTCCCTCTTTCCTTGGCCTCTTGACCTTCAAGGATTTAAACCGCCCCAGGCGGCGGTCTCAGGATCGCCGCCCGAACAGGCGGCGGTCCTCAGAACCGCCGCCCGCCTCGCAGCGGCGGTCCTGTGCGCGTTTTCCATAACGCTCTTTTGACACGACTCGCAAATATCATGTTTCACCAGCTTTTCTTTGCCGACTTGAGCATGCATTAATGTTTTTGGTCCCCTGAATCAGTGTTTTTCCTTTGTTTATTGTTTAGGAGTTCAATTTGGTTTTGGTTTTTGAGAGTTGGAATTCCTATAAATGCATGGTTTGTGTACATGCAAATGGTCTGATTTTGGTGAAGATTTTGGTGAAGAATTTGGTCTGGAGTTTTTGGTCCAAGCTTGGCCGATTTGAAGTTTGATCTTTCTCTCATTCCCTCATTTTAGTGTTTTAGTTTTTGCTTAGCTTGCTTAGAAGCCATAGCTTGAATTCACTTGCATCTTTTGTTAAATTGCTCACCAAGTTGGTAAGCCACAGCACTCCATCTTGTGCAGCAAAGTGTTGTTGTTCATCCAATCCAATTAGAAGCTTGCCTCCGAATTCCTCTTTCAGTAGATTTATTTTACCGTGACTTAGAGTTCTTAGTTCAATTCATTATATACCCGGTTAGTATTTATTCAAATTGCTGGTAAGCCACATATCCAACTTGTGCAAGCAGTGTCTTTATTTTGGAATGGAATAGCTTAGGAAGCCATTAAAGTTGCAGGTTTTGCTCTTCGTATAGGATAGTCAAAGGTTCTGGTCACTTCACGTTGCATGACTCGCAGTAAAATCCCGCTAGGAATCGCATAAGCCAAGCTCTGTACTCTTGCGCTATCCCTCTCCTACTCGCATTCTCGGTCTGCATTCTGAGCTGTCCTTGTCCCAAAATCTACTCCTATCGGTGCTAGCATTACACGCTTTTCTGGATCCAAGTGAACACGAAAGAACGAGAAGATCATACTGAGGGGACGAGATCACATACACCATCGGATTCGCCACTGTTCTCATGGAATCCAGGTTTTACATTTCAAAGTTCTAGTCAGATTCATATCAAATAGAGTAGTTAATCACTTTATTTCATTTCATTCTATTCTCGACATTGCCAAGGAAGCTGTGGGGATTGATAGTTTCTGAGAAACTATGATTCACTCCTCACTTCTGAGGTAGGATCGAGAATCTTGCCGGTAGATTAGACAAACTGTTTTATTTAGAATAATTCTACAAATCGCACAGGAAATAACCACACTCGGTTATCTTGTCTGTTTTAAATTATTGTTTAGTTATTATTTCTAGATACGCTTAAAATAGTTTGTTTTTCCTTAAAATTGTTAAATATTTCATAAAAATAAAAGTTATATGCAGTTAGATTTATTTCACGTAGTTAGAATTTGTTTCATTACAGTTAGATTTACATTTTGTTTCGTATGACAATCACGGGACCTAGAGAGCCCAGGGAATACATATGACCTTATCAGAAATACACGAAACTATCCCAGTGTCATTTTCCACGTATTCCGCAACCATAGCCTCAACCCATAGATCGAATCACGCCAGAGCTCGATATTGATTGAGCCTTCGAGCAGTCATCCTCGCCGATCGATCTATCACACCACCTTAGAAGGGCCTTCTTTGCCTTAGATTCACAAATTCCACTAGTGCGTGTCGAAGACATTAGACTCGCCTAACTAGTTTGTCTCGCATATTCCATCCCCACCGGCTGTCTCGCACGACTCGGAGGTCGGGTACGCGGAAGAGTCACTTGTGAGATTCTCACGCTCACTGCGCTTTTCTCGCGCACGAAAATTGGTGAACCCAACGTGAAACAAACAACTTTCACCTTCTATACGTACCTCATTAGCATCAAAATTGGTGAACCCGACGTGAAACAAACAATCGCTTCACCTTCTCTTTGAGAAGTTTCATCTTCTCTCATCCACCTTCGCTCCTTCCCATTATTCTCGCGGGTATTCATATACCCCCGAATATGCCTGGGATTCGACGCATACGCAGACTCCCTCCCGGGTCTTGAGGCATACTACGCCCAATGTAATAGGGAATCATCACCCTCGCTCTCAAGCATGGGGTGACAACTATTCAACTAATCACCAACACAAACCCCAAGAATCGATATAGTTCGTCTTTTCAAACCGAGGAGTTAGATCAACCCCTCGAACCCAACAAACAAAACCTTCAGTGTTCCAACAATATGACGCTTTACAGAGAATCTGTTCATCTCCTCAAATGTTACTCGCACTACAAATTAGTAGGCAATCGATCCATACCTAGTCTTAGATGATGGACAAATAACACGTTATCCTAGGAGTGAACAACACTCCCGGGAATGTACCCATCTATAGGAGGTTTACAAATACAACCCGAAATCTCTTTTCAAGAAAATACCTCTACGCCACCGCATACATACAGAAATATTCTGGAGAAACTTGGCAAAATAGCGATCAGCTTTATGACAGATATCACGTACCTTTACAACACCAAGGTATACAACAAACGCCGCTCAGTAAAGTACCGTGGCTTCACCAAATGAAGTCATTTCAACGTTAGTAGAAAGAGTGAGAGGGTTAGAACTGCCTCAAGCAAGTCAAAATTCTCCGCTCATACAAACAGAAGTTCCAATCCTCCATACCACTGTCCAAGTAGATCTCCTACGGAGTAGGCACGTTAGGCATGCCTCCTCAATATCCACAAAGAAACGCCAACAAGGCCTATCATCTCTAACACTACTCCTCCTTGCCTAGTGTCGAATAAATTCTCTCGACAATACCCCGTCCTATTTAAACATGTACTCTAAATCACCACAAGGAGATATGTTCTCCTCTCCTGGTATGTTTGCTCAAACGCAGGGACCTCCCTATGCCCCTGCCAACGCGTACGCTGCACCGTATCAACAACCCATCCCACCACCACTCCTCAAAGCAAACACCATCAATGGTCGAAAGCTATGCGATAGGGACGTATTCAGAATATCTAAAGGAACCCTTAGATTTCACCATACGAAGCGTCATGCTTCCAAGACCTCTCCCTGATTTGCCCAAGTTCAAGGGTGAAGGAGATCCAAACGCACATATCAAAGCTTACGCTACAGCCATACGAGAATTACTCCCTTGGGATGGGGTTGTTGCTAAAATATTTCCCAAAACACTGGAGGGCATTGCTCTCGATTGGTATTATAGAATACCTGAGGCTTCCATACATTCATTTAAACAACTCGTGTCAGAGTTCATCAAAGCCTTCGACATGAACAAACTACTGAGAACAGGAATCAGGGAATTCTTGCATATCAAACAAGAACACAATGAATCTGTCGCTCATTTCATCCAGAGGTGGCGTACAGTTCTTTATTCATCAACAAGTGCTCCAAACATGGATCAGATGGAACTATGTGATTTATTCCTTCATTCTCTCAGCAGAGAAGTGAAGGAAGAAGTCCAGAAGTTCCCACTGAGGACTTATGATGAAGTACTTGAGAGCGCTCTACGAATAGACCAGGCAGCAATAGATAGTGGTCGTAAGACGTATGGAGCAAACGGGAGGTTAATCACCTCCACTCAAAATACTACAACTACCACAAACGTCAATCAAGGACCCAAAATCCTTAACAAAAATCGTGGGGTAACAACGGATGGGGTAACCGACCAGCCCAAGAGGGTAAATGTTGTTAATACTCCGTCACAAACAAACAACCAGCGAAACAACAACTTTACCCCAATGGTCAATACAGTGGATTTTAACCATCCACAACAACAACAACAACAACGGCGAAATCCCATACAAGGGCCAAGCCAAAACTCATTTGGTTACCAAAACCAAAGTCAAAACCAAAAACAACAATTCCAAAACTTTGGTCCTAATAGCAACAGCTTGATCGAATTTTAGGCCACAATACACACCAAACCAACAAAACGGGAATTATAATCCCAATTTTATTGTGGTTTCCATAAATTCATGGTCACGACACTAGAACGTGCCGTGACTACAATAAATTTATGCAACGCTTGCCAGAAGAACAAAGACAGTTCTTCACAGACTTGTTTTTGGCAGATCCCGTCTCATCATCACCAAATACTCTCGCAGGGGCGCTTCCTCGTAATGCTCCTCAAGATCTTTAATGATCCGCTCCCAAATCATGACAGCAATAGGCTGAATCCAACCGAACAAACAAAGGTGCAATAACGGAAACAATGACCATGAAGCTCGACTTCATTAAATCCACAACACGCCACAATGGGAGCTCAACCGAGACCTAAGATAGTCAGTTTGGTAGAATTAGACGCTGAACTACCTATCGAAGCTAACAAGAACACGAGAGTATTTCTCTCAACCAAGCCCAAGTCATCTCGCCAGGCAGGATAAGAGTCAAAATAGTTGAAAACCCATCGGTGCGTATGATTTAATTAGTGACCTAACAAAGACCTTCTCACACATTTCATTTTTGGACTTACTAAAGAACTCTCCCCCTCACAGAGCTGCTCTTTTAGAAGCATTAGGTCTAGGCCATCTAATTAACATCACTCCACCTCCCGAAACACAAGTAAATCACGTAGATTTTGATATCCACCCTCCGGGGCAGCCGGACAAGGATGTCGAATTCATCTTCGAAATAAGTAAAATGCCCACAGATGCTGAGATCGCACGCCGAGGTGACCCAGCCTTACACTTGCAAGTGTGGGTTTATAATAACTATGTAAAACGGGCAATGGTTGACGATGGGGCTGCAGTTAACATAGTCCCTTTCTCTTCCTCCAAAACTTGGATATGGAGAAACAAACTGCTCCACTACACGAAATACCTTGAGAGGCTATGATAGCCTTAAAGCCACTTCGATAGAACTATAATACCGCCACCACCTTAGGGCCCAAAACCATCTTGACTCGAGTTTTACATTATAGATCGGGAAACTAACTATAATATGATCCTCGGCCACCTTGATACATCGAATGAAGGCAATCCCTTCCACGCTATTTCAAGAAGTAAGATTCTTGCATCCGGGAAAGGTATTTGAGCCAAAGGTGATCCAAAACCTTTCGATTTGCACCTAGCTGATTTAAAGAAAAGACCAGGGGTGCACTCTGCAATTTGAGCTGCGCAACAAAAACCAACTTAATAAACCCTCCGACCCAAAGCCGAGGAAAAGTTGATACCTACAACGGATCTTCAAACTACCAAAGATAGCCAAAACAACTCCAACCCCTAAAGGTAAAACTAAAGAAACAAGATTATTAGGGACTATCATGAAAATCGTTGAATTGATAGAACAAGATTCACCAATGTTCTTACCATTCGATTCAAGAGGGCATAGGATTTTCCCTAGGTGTTGGTTCCTTACCGCAGAGGATCTCTCGTATGATAGAAGTAGAGTGTGCAAACGCGGCAGATGCCCCAACATCTACACTCCCGCTAAGTATTGACTCTCCATTTCGATGGAGCTAAATGTCATTATGGAGCGGGGGGGTATAATTTTACTTCACCCGAGGAGAAGGTCCTCCCATTCTCATTTAAGTTAAACTTTGAATGCACAAACAATGGCGCTGAGTACGAAGCCCTCCTCCTTGGCCTCACCTTAGCCAGAAGAATTGGTATTAATAACATCAGAGTCTTGGGAGACTCGCAATTAGTAACAAACCAAGTTTCTGAAGTATATGAAACTAAAGCCGAACATTTACAACTCTACAAAAACGCTGTATTAGATTTAAGCAAGGCGTTTAACTTCATATCCATCAAGCGATCCCGAGAGAAAATCTTCTCGCCGATTCAATAAAGAACCTCAAGCATCACGCTTTACTCCAAGCAATGAGCTAGAAGATACTCACTTCACAGTATCCATTCGTGACGAGCCATTAATAAAAACAATGACAAATCCTCTTTTAAGCGGAAGTGAATCTACCGTCCTAGACCATGTTGGAAATGATGCGGCTACTTTGGATTATTTAAATGCCTATGCAGCATTACATCTCTCCTATCACATGCTAGATTTATCCCTGATTCCACATTCGCCCTCCTACTTCGAAATCCCGTAACGGATCTTCCGTCACAAAGGGAACCTAACATATACGCAATAGAAAATGGGGATGATTTAGATTTACCTCCAAAGACCACCCGAGTTCAAGAGGGTAACGCCTCTTTAATCAAAGAAACAATCGATGTCAACATCGGGACAAGATGAACCAAGAATATTGAAACTAGGTTCTTCGCCGACACCAAGAAGTGGAAATACATACTCAGTGTTCTCAAAGAACATCGAAGGCATTTGCATTTAATTACAAGGAGATGACGGAGTCGCACCCCACATCATGTACACAACCTCGCACTAGATCGGATGCAAAGCCAATTAAACAAAATCAAGGCCCATGAAACCCAAAGTAGCTCTCATGGTAAAAGAGGAAGTAATAAAACTCCTTCGTAGGATTTATCAAGCCAGCTGACTACTCCCAATGGGTATCTAATATCGCTCCCGCTCTCAAGAAGAACGGAAAGATACGCATTTGCATAGATTTCCGAGACATCAACAAAGCGTGTCCTAAAGACGATTTCCCATTACCATCCATGACGTTATTGTTGATGCAACAACTGGTTTTGAACTTTTGTCTCTCATGGATGGATTCTCGATACAATCAAATCAGAATATCCGAGCAAGATCAAGCTAAAACCACGTTTATAACTCCTCGGGAACCTATTGCTACGCTGCATATGCCATTCGGTCTTAAGAACGCCGCTACATACCAGCGGCCATGACATACATATTTCACGATCTAATTCATAAAATCATGGAATCTTACGTAGATGACTTATCAAGGCTAAGGCCAAAAGCACCGTGACCATCCCGAAGTACTCCGCATCATTCTTTCACGCCTAATAGAATACTTGAGTCACGCTAAACCCAGAGAAATGCGTCTTTGGTGTAACAGAGGAAAGCTCCTAGGTTACATCATATCGTCACGAGGGATCGATGTTGATCCAACCAAAATTCGGCTGTCCTCGAAATGGTCCCACCTTCGAGTGAATCTGAATCGATCATTTCTCGAAAGCCGGGTGCAATCCGAGAGATTCATCCTGACTTAAGCTTCGCTATTCATCCAATCAACAATTTACTCAAGAAAGACTATAGCATTGATTGACCAAAGACCGCAACGAAGCTTTCAACGCAGCTTAAACGCTTCTTGCACGCCACCACCTACGCTAATGCCACCTAAGCCGATCACCTGCTAATCCTATATTCGCGAGCTACCAATGTCTCGCTGGCCGTATGTTGGCCCAAGAAGACGATGACAAGAGAGAACGTGTGATTTATTTCATTAGCCGAACACCGCTCGACTATGAAACACGCTATACACAAGCAGAGAGCGAGAATGTCTTGCCATAGTCTTTGCTACTAAACGCCTAAGACATTACATGTCAATCAAGAAACAAAGGTCATGGTAAAGACGGACCATTTACGGACTTTTCTCACACAAGGTTCCTTATCCAAAAAGGCTCGGACGTTTTATAACCTTAATGGGAGAGTTCAATTAACATTTGTAAATCAGAAGTCAGTTAAAGGACAAATCATCGCGGATTGGTTAGCTGACAACCCATTAGACGGAGGCGATCTAGTAGATTTGGATTTTCCAGATGAATGCGTATACTACATCGAAACTCGACTCGCTATTTCGAGTGCCCTCGTACACCGATATCATTAATTATATCATGGACCATACGTACTGGATGCAAAGTGACACCGCAACAAAGAAGGCGATTACGCATAATCGTAGCCAAATATGTCATTATAGAGCAGGTGCTCTATCGAAAAGCATTCGATGGAATGCTCTTAAGGTGTGTCGACACAGAAGAGTCCAAGAGGATTCTCCATGAATCCCACAGCGGTATATGTGGAGGCCACTTTGGTGGCCATGCCACTGCTCGAAAAATACATCGAATGGGCTATTTCTGGCCCACTCTAGAACATGACGCGATAGAGTTTGCACGCAGGTGTCATAAGTGCCAGGAATTCTCCCACGAGATCCACATGCCAGCACAAGCTCTACAACCAATCGCTACTCCATGGCCCTTTTCTACATGGGGCCTAGACTTAATAGGGAAATTCTCTCCCTCATCCACAGATGGCCACAATTTTATAATTACGGCCACTGAATATTTTACCAAATGGGTGGAGGCCATGCCTCTTACTACCGTACCTGGTTCTGTAATCGCTAAGTTCATTTTAAATCAAATCATTTGCAGGTACGGTATCCCACAAATCATTATCTCAGATAATGGAACTTCTTTCAAGAATGAAGAAGTTCGTGAACTATGCAACAAATTTAAAATAAGCCATCATACGGCTTCCTTGTATTATCCCCAAGCCAATGGGCAGGCTGAAGCAACAAACAAAACGCTGAAAGCCATTCTCCTTAAAACGGTGAAAGAAAACAAGCGAGATTGGCATTTGAAGTTATATCCGCCTTGTGGCCCACCGAACCTCAATAAGAACACCAACAGAGCAACTCCTTTCTCGCTAGTATTTGGGGCGTAAGGCTTCTCCCGCTTGAGGTCAAAATACCCACTCTCCGCATTTCACTACAAGGGATTCTAGATGAAGACGCTTACAGAGAAGTACGTCTTTCCCAATTAGAAAGCCTAGATGAAATTAGGTTAGATGCTGAACAACGGCATAGAGCTTATGCTGACCGAATGTGCCGGCAGTATAACAAGAAGGTTTATGAACGCGATATATACGAAGGTGATCTAGTTCTAAGACTAGACAGCCGGATCGACAAGAAGACCGGCGAAGGAAGGAAATTCCGGCCCAAATGGTTGGGCCCATACCGAGTCACGAAGGACTATGGAAATGGTGCATACCTCTTATGCACGCTAAGGTGAGGAATTTGGCGAAACAAATCAATTCCCCGCACCTCAAGCGCTTCTACGCATAAGCAAACTAAGCACTACCTATATAACTATCTACATTGCATCTTCATATAGATTTAGATCATTTTGTCCACTTGTTCTTACACAAATTGTGATCAAGGAATCTATTCTCAAAGTAATTCATTACAAACTCATGATGTTGTTGGCACAAAACTTTCTAATCATATCTCTCCATTTTCGATATCATCAATCACTTCAATCTTTTATCAAATAAAATCAAACATGACGAAGTCTTAACGGTAACCATACCAAGATCTCGCAAGTTTGTTCTCGCTTTGATTTCTTCTTAGGATTGGTGTCTTGCCTATGGTCTGCTTCTAGAAGCTTCATGGTGTCACATCTATCCCATATATACATCTCTTTGAAACAAGCATATACCGACATTTTACTCAAAAAGACAAGTCAAAAAGTGATTAAACAAAAATTTTATTTTTACACATTTCCTTGCTCCTACCAACCTTCTATGATGAGCTTCAAGGCTCTTACTAGTGACGTAGGGTTGGGAAAGGATGGAAATGCCCTTACTCGCCATGCCTTGCCCACGGTGATAAACCCACGCTTCTTACTAGTAGCATGGGGCAAAGTGTAGGGGGTCCTCTAGACAATGCAAACATTAAAAGGTCATAAACAAACTATTCAAACTTTGAGTCAAAAACGAATGAATCGATGCTCAAAATTCCAAGAGAGTTAAAAATCCTAAAACCAGATTTTGTCTACTATGTGGCCATCTACGGGTCTAAGTCCTGATAAACCGCAAAGCAAGTCAGCACCCAAAACTATGAAGTCATTCGGGTGGAGTAAGCTTGTAGTTTTCAATTTGGTTCCACCAAAGCTTCGTCTCTGCCTTTCATCACTATCGCTTTCACCATATTTCATACACTTGCGCCCTTCGCTCTTGGTGATGAGCCCTCGCATCCTACTAGTCAGCGTGGAGTTAGGAGTGGGGCAAGTTAACTGCTCATCATACTCGTTATTTTCATCACTTTGCCAAAACAAACATGAGGTATCCAAATTGCTCACAGAAGCTAAGATTTAAGATCACAATATATCTACAATATCATGTATCAGCATCATGAAACACAAAAAGAAAGCAAGCATTTGCATCATCTGTTCTCCATTGCATACATTCTAGAAAGCATATAAAACATACATCGTAGTATACACAAAGCAGCTGGAAATAGACAGGGAAAACACGAGTGACAAAGTTTTGATCCAAAATCAATGCATATATATAAATAATCAATGTTTGTATACAATGCCATCATGCGTTAGGCATGGTCAAAACGCTCAAAGAGCCCGTGATATACAAAAGAATCCATGATACAAAATATACAAGGGCCAAGTCGCCTCTCAACCCCTACGCGACCCCTCCGAGGGTGCGCGCCCTCGCCTAGGACTCCGGCTACGCCGGCGCTCTGAATGCACGGAGGGCTCAGGGTCTCGAGGAGCAGCCGCGGTCTCGCCACGAGAATGGCTCCTCATAAGACGCCGGCCGTCCCTATAGCCTCGCCAACTCGTACGGAGGGTCGACACCATCCTCGGCCACATGCCAAACAGAGCGAAGACGCGCATGCCTACCGGCTGCCGCCAAGGCTCCCGGCATCTACAGATAGCTCCGCACGGGTCTTATCCATAGGGATCATCGAGAATCAAGCATACCCTACGGATTAGATCCCGCCACTCACAACAGCCTCTCGCAAAACAAAGAAGAAAAACGAATTAGAAGCTAGGCAAGAGACTAAAAGATACAATATCAAAACATAAGGAGAGATAGCAATTAAAAATCCTAAATTAAACAAACATCAAAAGATGAGAGGATAACTTACTCGGATCACCGGCCTCCAAGATGGGTCACTAGGCCAACCCCACCGCAGATGCCGCCGCCGACCGAGGGGCTGCTCCTGTAGTAGGGGCAACATGACGTCCCGCAACCGACTCATCCTCTCCACCACGGCCCTGAGAGAGTGGCTCCTCTGAAACTAGAGTCTCTCTCTCTCGCACTCGCTCCTCCTCTCTCTCAGAAATATCCCGAGTGTCATGCCACTCAGATCGCTATCCGTCCGCTCCTCCTCCCCCTCCTCTCGTGGGCTCCTCGTAATCGGAGTCAATATCTATAGGTCATCGCTACTATGAGCAGGACCCGCAGAATCCAAGCAAAGGTGCCCGAGGCGCACCAGCCTCCCTCTCGCCCGAACAATCCCCCGGCTGCAATAGGAATACCAGAGTGACCACTGTCCCAACCACGGCCTCTAGGCCCCCTCTAGCCTCTCGCAGACCGATCTATAAACCGGTGCCACTGAGGAAGCATGCCCACATATGGGAGGCCGAATCTGCCGAGGAACCCCGCCGAAAGGATGTACTTCCACCCGCCCCACACGGCCAATAAGCTGCCTGTGGTGGAGCAAGAGATCAATGTGAGAGCCTCCTCTCCCCAATACCAGCCATGAGCCGGTACGGTGTGGCCTCCATATCTCGCTGTGGTGTGAGGCAACGGGCCGGTGAGGTGCTCTAAGACCGACATATCTCGACCATCTCGCCCGCCCTCACACCCCCGGATCTCGCCACCTCCACGCCTCTGCCATAGGGAATGAAGCGCTCATACACCCAACTCATAACTAGAGTAGGGTGGCTCAAAGACTGTCCCTGTAAACGGACCACCCTGTATAAGTCATGATAAGTGGTCCCTGCAAATATCTCGCGCCTGTGCGTATATCCGACCATGCCCCTCTATCTGTGCAATGATGGGGGCCCAGCAGTATAATAAGGTATCCCCTCCCTTGTCCCCGATCAGCCTCGAGGCAAGGATCCCCATGATAGCCTGTCGAAATATGGGGATGGGCAAAGAAGGAATGGATCTAACTCTCACTCCCTTCTTCGGCCCCGTGGAGATGGCTGCATCCCCCATGTAACCTGCCCACTGTGCAATCTGTGCTCGACCCACTGCCTCCAAGGCAGAGTCTCCTCCGATGATCGGGACCCCCTGTGATACGGTAAAACATCCTCCAAAGTAATCGTCCACTCACCGCGACTCCCTCGGCAATGGAAAGTGTTCCGATCGCATCCCAATAAGAAAACAAGTCACAAAGGATGTGACTAGATGGTGCGACATGAGGCACGCGCGATATACGCAGTATGCCGGCCCTCTGCAATGTGTCCTCCTCATCTGGTGAGAGGGCATCCAATACCCCGGGCAACCAATCACACTCCCTCTCTCGACTCCATCTGATGTACTCCTCTCTCACCTGCATACACCCAAAAACACACAAAACAGAGCAAGTTAGTATCTAATCAATGCCGAGGGAGTCATAAAAACGTACAGAAGTGATAAAAATACAAGAACAAACTCAAAAGCAAGTCCCTTTTGCTTTCTGTGCAAAACCGCCGCCCTGAGCAGAGGGGCGGTTTTGTAACCGCCGCCTTAAGGGAGGCGGTCGTGTAACCGCCGCCCTGAACAGGGCGGCGGTCATGTAACCGCCGCCCTGGCCAGGGCGGCGGTCGCGGTCCGAAAACCCGCGCGGGTTTTTAAACCTAAAAAGCCCAAAAAATGCAAAAATTGACCATTTTGGCTAAAAACAAAGCCTACCCAGTAGGCGCGCCCCCTAGGTGGACCTTTTGAACCTAGCATTTTCAAAAATACCCCCCCATTGCAAAGAATTTACCATTTCAAATTTGAAGGGGGAAAATGCAAAATTAAAGAAAACCAACCTGTGATCTCGCGGGGTGGCGGCGTTCGCACGTGGGGCATGATCGCTATCTCACTCCGGACATTTTGACTCTATTCACGCAAGAAACCGTCACCGTGGGTCCCAGAGCTCAAAATCAATCAAATCGACTCGCGCAAATGAATAGGAAAATGGGCCCACTTTCATATATATATCGTTCTATTTCGTTTTAAAATGGCTTTTTCGCAGTTCGAGCGCCGCTGAGGTAAGTTTCTATCCCCGCACAAATGGTACGCCTCTTTCCCTATTATTTTAGTGTTTGTTTTCCAAATTATCAGTATCTATCTCGCACTTGAGTTCTCTTTTCATTTTGCAGTAGCGGAATTTTGGAATGGCGTCATTTCAACACACGACGTGTAAGGTATAACTTCTAACTCCCCATTTCGGGATTTGCCATACTTGACCCACCGCTTTATGCCTCTTCATGGCTAAAACGCTTCTCCGAGGGGGCAATATGTACGTACTCCAAAATTGTAAGGTACTCAGTACACTGTAATAGTGTAACAAGTGCCCCAATGATGATACAGGTCTCCTCGCAAGGTGTTCGGGATCCGAAAAGCCCTCGGAGTATGCGTTAACATCCCGCATGCCCTGCTTAGCCCCGCGCCCTTTGTTTTCCCCTTTTTCCTTTTCCTTGGCCTCTTGACCTTCAAGTGATTTAAACCGCCGCCCGCAGGGCGGCGGTCCAGACCGCCGCCCGAACAGGCGGCGGTCCCAGAACCGCCGCCCCGCTCGTAGCGGCGGCGGTCCCGTGCGCGCTTTTCCGTAACGCTCTTTTGACGCGACTCGCGTGAAATATCACGATTCACCAGCTTTTCTTTGCCGACTTGAGCATGCATTAATGTTTTTGGTCCCCGAATGTTGTTTTTCCTTTGTTTATTGTTTAGGAGTTCAATTTGGTTTTGGTTCTTGGATGCTTGAATTCCTATAAATGCATGGTTTGTGTACATGCAAATGGTCTGATTTTGGTGAAGATTTTGGTGAAGAATTTGGTCTGAGTTTTTGGTCTGAAGCTTGGCTGGATTTGGAAGTTTGATCTTTGCTCTCATTCCCTCATTTTAGTGTTTTAGTTAGTTAGCTTGTTTAGAAGCCATAGCTTGAATTCACTTGCATCTTTTGTTAAATTGCTCAGCTGTTGGTAAGCCACAGACCCATCTTGTGCAGGCAGTGCTGTTGTTCCACCCAATCCAGTTAGAAGCTTGCCTCTGAATTCCTCTTTGCTGTAGATTTGTTTTACTGTGACTTAGAGTTCTTAGTTCAATTCATTATATACCTGGTTAGTATTATTCAGCTGTTGGTAAGCCACATATCCAACTTGTGCAAGCAGTGTCTTTATTTTGGAACGGAATAGCTTAGGAAGCCATTAAAGTTGCAGGTTTTGCTCTTCGTATAGGATAGTCAAAGGTTCTGGTCGCTTCACGTTGCATGACTCGCAGTAAAATCCCGCTAGGAATCGCATAAGCCAAGCTCTATACTCTTGCGCTATCCCTCTCCTACTCGCATTCTCGGTCTGCATTCTGAGCTGTCCTTGTCCCAAAATCTACTCCTATCGGTGCTAGCATTACACGCTTTTCTGGATCCAAGTGAACACGAAAGAACGAGAAGATCATACTGAGGGGACGAGATCACATACACCATCGGATTCGCCACCGCTCATGGAATCCAGTGTTTTACATTTCAAAGTTCTAGTCGATTCATATCAAATAGAGTAGTTAATCACTTTATTTCATTTCATTCTATTCTCGATATTGCCAGGAAGTCAGGGGGATTGATAGTTTCGAGAAACTATGATTCACTCCTCACTTCGAGGTAGGATCGAGAATCTTCACGTAGATTAGACAAACTATTTTTATTTAGAATAATTCTATAAATCGCACAGCAAATAACCACACCTCGCTATCTTGTCTGCTTTTAAATTATTGTTTAGTTATTATTTCTAGATACGCTTAAAATAGTTTGCTTTTCTTAAAATTGTTAAATATTTCATAGAAAAATAAAGTTATATGTAGTTAGATTTATTTCACGTAGTTAGAATTTGTTTCATTACAGCTTAGATTGCATTTTGTTTCGTATGACAATCACGGACCTAGAGCCCAGTGGAATACATATGACCTTATCCTGAGAAATACACGAAACTATCCCCGTGTCATTTCTCACGTATTCCGCAACCCATAGATCGAATCACGCCAGAGCTCGATATTGATTGAGCCTTCGAGCAGTCATCCTCGCTGATTGATCTATCACACCACCCAAGCTAGAAGGGCCTTCTTTGCCTTAGATTCACAAATTCCACTAGTGTGGCTCTAATGAAGCCAAGTACTGATTGGGCACGGTCTAATCCTTTGGATTTTCCCATTTCTTTAAAATTCAACTCCAAAATTGGTGTCTTCTTGTGGACCTTCTTGGGTGGATGGTGAGAGAGAAATGATTACATCCTCCTGGCTTTTCTCTTCCTCCTTTGAAGAACATGGAATATCAAGATCTTTCAACCTTGGTTCCGAGGGTCATTATGAAGTGCGAGTTGTTGTTCTTGAATGTTCTTCTCCATGGTAGTAGGCTCATATACTTGGAATGTGAGAGATGGAGGAAAAAATGATGTGATCTCCATAGGTTCCCTTCTATCAAGGCAATCCTCCAAGTCGGGACAGGTAATTTATCTCCTTGCCGTCTTGCTTCGGTTCTCAACCTCCTCCATGGTGTCCTTCGGATATGTAATTTTCTCACCATGGTTCCCCTCATCTTCAAACATGAAGTTTGAAAGCTCAAAATCTTCCTCAACATTAGATCCTGAAGGGGATGAAGTGGGAGGAAGAACTGAAGGTTCTTCTATGGCCTCGCTCTACACTGAGCCTCGAAATTGTATGGTCCTCCTCCACAGCCGGAATGTACTCCTCTTCTTTTGGATTAGGAGTAGCTCCTTCTTCCCCGATTATGTTGTAGCTAGAGCTTCCACCACTTGTGGCTTGACCTCACCTCCTCCATAGGTTTAACCAACAAGGGAACCTTTGAAAACTCAAATTTAGCAGCCCAACTCTTCGATTTTCTATCATTTCTTCTCTGTTGGGGGTAAGTGCACGAAGTTGGTGGACAATTTCGTGGACATAAAAACCCGAAATAAAGGTACCACGATCGCGGTTCTTGAATTCTAGGTTCGGTAATTACCGAACCTAAAACCGAGATCGTGGTTTATAATCGCGAGCTGCTTATAAACCGCGATCGCGAACTCTGAGACAAAATTTAACAGTCCCGCGACTCATTATTTTCCTCATTTTTCATTTCAAACCGTGACTTTTCCTAAATGTTTTTCACTCACGCTTTCAATACTATCTCAAAATTGCTCATCGGACTTCTGGATAGCAATAGATTCAACCATGCCACCAAGATGAGGAGGTAAGTCCCCGATTGTAATCATTTTTTTGCATTTTAGGTTTTTTTTTACATTTTCATGGGTTTTTTGAAATGTTTGTTTATGTATACAATTTTCTTGTTTTATCAGTTGGTCGGCAAGCTCGAAATCGTGCAAACCGTCAAAACATTCCTCAAAACCCTCCGAACATTCCTCAAAACCCTCCTCCAAACATAGATCCACCTCCTGTGGCTCCTTCTGTCCCCACTGAGCCAGCAGGAACGCAAGATAATATCATTGGAAGAATCCAAGAAAATAAAATTGTCATTGAGAACCTAATTCAAACTATAAGACAAAATCATGCTACAAATCCATCTCGCATGACTTTAGCCAATACATTGCAAACATTGATTGGCGAAGTCGAGTCTGCAACCAACTAAATACATAGATGGAACACCTTTATAAGTGACTGTAGGCGGTTGTATGCAGATAAACTATCCCATGGGGCTGTCAAAGACAAATTTTTTTGGAAAAGACCTCATTTGTGCATTATTTACGAGACCACAGAACCAATGCCCCCCAGCTTACTTCTAAACGGTTCCCAATACATTGGTGCCATGATGATAGAATCAAAAACAATTTTTGGGACCGATGGTGGATGGTTTTTTATTATCCACCATGCAACAACAATGAGTTTCCTCTTTATTTTTTGAAGAAATTATATTGTGAGTTCATGCTCAATGAGGTCCCGAATTATTTTGACTTTTCTGACTTTTTTGGTCGAGGAGGTGGCTCTGCACAGAGCAGACCTGGTGCACGCGTAGGTCAGCCTAGGATCCCCCATGCCCCAAAACCCCATTGCCTTTTCGCTTATCCCTCCTACAAGAAGGAGGTTGTGGAGATTGATACATCAGTATGCATTGAGGAGCTCATTGACACTCTCACCCAACATAGCACCCAGATTGCATTTGGTGATGTTGGTGGAGGCGCCAGTTCTAGTGCACCACACCACTGTGGATCATGTGGTGCCATATGCACTGCAGGTGAGACATCATTTGCTGGTTCACAGGATTTCTTTTCTATAGATGAGATGTTGGGGAATGTTTTTGGAACTGGAGCCACCGATATTGGTCTTTCACGAGTAAATTTTAAATAATATATATATGTACAATAGTTTAATTCACATGTTTGAGATATATATATATATATATATTGTATTGTACGTCATGTACATACATGTAAAAACTAATTTTTTATTTTATTTTAAATAGCAAGAGACTCATGAAGGAAACATCCTGTGTCGACATGCTAGCTATCACATGTACTGGTTTAGTGTTTCAAACGTAAGTTTCAAGTTGTACAAACTTACATTTTTAATAAATCATTTAATTGCACTAGATTATTATTATAATTTGTTTCATGTGTATGTTGTACATGTATTAATATTTTTCTCTTTTATACACAGGAGCCTGGCGGGTCATCATCTGCTCAGGGAACTGAGGCTACTGGCACGCCTCACATGAGTTTTATGCAGGTTAGTTACAAATCTCTTTACACTTTGTTTCTAATTCTTGGACCTCTGTACATGAGTTTCACTTTCTTATACTCAACCTATATATTATTTCTAGTAGGAAATGCCAATTCATTTGATATAACTAGCCATGTATGTAATCATATATTGGTTTTACATGTCTCGGAGTACCACCACACAAATAACTCCTAAAAAGTCAAGTAACTCCTATGAAACAAAGAACATATAAGCAAGATGAGTCACGATATATCTACACGAAATATTCTAAGAAATAAATAATTACAAGGAAAATCTATACCTACACGAAAACACCCTGAAGTGTAGCTTAGGTTGGTAAAAATGAGGGTCCTTGAAATAAGACCATATGAGCTACCCAAATTACAATGAAACTCTCCAAAAGTAGAGAACATGAGAAAAACCAATGGGAAAAACTCCTTTAATTTAGAGAAAAGAAGAAAGGATGGATAAAATGCTCCCTCAGAAGATGATGTTGATATAGACCACACCCTTAAAATAGATCATAAGTGAATAATATTTCTGTCGGTGAATGGTTTGGTCAAGATGTTTGCAATATAATCCAATGTCTAGCAATATATGAGATAAATGACCTATCCATGGATCAACTCCTTGATGAAATTCTGTGAATCTATATGTGTTTGGTCTGGTGATGTTAGATAAAAGTCCTTCAAATTTGAATGATGCTCTAATTGTCATAGAAGATGACTATGGGTTACCTTGATTAAATACAAAACTTTGTCAAAATCTTATGAAGATAGATGGCCTTCATGCTAACATTTATAGATCCTATGTATTTAGCCTAAATAGAAGATAAAATAATAACATTTTTATTCTTTCTTGACTAACTAAATATTGATTTGTACATGTTTTTTGTATAGCTCTTAAGTAGATTTTAATATTGATTTGTACATGTTTTTTGTATAGCTTATGACTGCTAGAGAGACTCCTCCATATATGCAGATCATGGAGGCTCAGTAGATCTCGCACAAGATCTGCGAGATCCACTAACTGAGGTACACAATTTTTTAAATTTGTTAAATTTTGGAGGTTCATTATTTCTTATTAAACTTAAATCTACAATATCAAATTTTGTAGGTATATATGTGAAATATTTAATTTGAAAATTAATTATTTGTATGTACAGCTTACCCCTCGTGAGTCTATTGTTGTCCCTGCGATGCGTCAACAACAAATTGATAGGGATCATGACATTGCAGTAAGATTTCACATGCATTTTAACTAAATTGTACAAGTTTCTAAATTTTGAATGTATTTTAAAATTTTGGGTGTTAAAAACTTGTTGTTTATGAATGTGCAGGTTAGGTTGCAGGCATGCTTAGAGACACCTAGGACCACACGGATGAAATCCGTAGTGGCATCTCCCTCCACTACATCCCCAGGTCGTGGACGTGCTACTTCTAGTAGGGCGAAGAGAGGGAAGATGTTTCATGAGTAGATTTATAGTCCACCTGGATGACACATATGTGGTCATGAGTAGATTCACAGTCCATTATATATATATAGCCTTTTGCGACCGCATGTGGTCCCATATGTACATTATGACACGTGCTTAGTTTGAGATGTATACATACATTATGAACTTATGTACATATATATTTTCAGAGACGTGCGCGTCTGGAGCACACTTTGTTTGATTCTTATATATATATCCATGTGTGTTGGTTAAATCATATTTATTTTGGTTATTTTGGTATTATTGCTAACTCTGAGAAAGTGGGTTTTGATCTCTATTCGGTGGATTTAGTGTATTACTTCTAGTTATATATTTTCTAGTATCTTTCTGATTATTATTTGTGGTATATTTCACCATGGGCATTTTGAATTTTTATTTTTCAAACTAAAACAATATTGTTAGCTCTATTGCCAACTTAAGTATTAGTAACTAAAGCTTATTTGAGTTATGGTTCACATCCCTCCATCTTTTAACAACTCCCAAAATAATAATTCCATAACCTATGGATTTAATGGAATTCATCAATATCATCCTGTTGTATTTGGAAAAGTGTGCTTGAAACTCTGGTGTATTTGACTGTATCTTGATAATATTACAGGTATACCCAAAATTGGGTCTGCATTGTTTGTAACTTTTGTGTGTACATATGAGTTAATCCTTGAAGTAACTGTATTGATTTTCCAATCCTGTTCTTTTGTAACTCATAATAATCCTGAAATATTGTTAAATCTGAATGATATGTGGAGTTGTATCTTTATATTATTTTTATTTGCATCATAAGCTTGTACTATTAGATGTGCATTACTGAAACATGCCATTATAGTTGCAATCTTCTTCTTCCATATGAAACTAATACCATGAAACTACATTCTTTCAATTGCTAAAAGGATTTGAGATAAGGTTGATACAGTGACAAGAAGAGAGACAAAGAGATAGATGAAAATGATGGGTGAAGTAAAGAGTGACCATGGTTACAAAATGCCACATTGGATGGAGAAGTTAGTATCAGAGAGATAAGATGCTAGACTAAAGCAATTACAAGAAAGGATAAGAGAACAAGAACATATGTGAAAAATAGAAAAGATGATGGAAACAAGGAAGAAACGTAGAGAAAGATAATTTTGAAGGTTATTAGGCCTCATGAATCAGACTTGATATATATGGTGAAGAAGAAGAAGAACTAGCAGGAGATGTGATTCAAAGGTTGATAGAGCTTTAATGAGGTACAAGAAGAGAGAGAGAGAGAGAGAGAGAGAGAGAGAAAAGGAAAGAAGAAAGGAGGAAGAGAAGATAATTATGGTTTCACAGGAGGCCGAGAAGGCGGCGAAAAAATAACAAAATAATATTAAGGAGAAGGCGAAAAATAAGATTCATGAGCCCTGGATGTATATCATCCTACCAAGGACAAGATGACAACAAGAGATAACATAACAACCAAGTCATTGTAATTTAATTTAAATAAATAAGGAAACACTATATTTTGCAAATGGTGGGTCGTGGCACCGAACCAACTGTGCCAACATGTCTGGGTGGCCAGGTGAACGCTAGAGGAGGTGGTGTTTCGGTGCACGAAAGGGTCGTTGCTTCTAGGCTACTTCGTTCGGGCATAGTCCCTTAAGAGCCCTGAGACCAAAATATCGTTCAACTTTGACGGGTGACTACTCGAACTCCATGGCACCTAGAGAGGCCTCATCTGATCTAGCACCTCAGCATACGGACCCTCTATAATAGCCTCTCTTAGTTTTTTCCTTCTCATTTCGGTGCTCTCGCTGTCCTACTGTTTGCAAATGCGCGAAATAGTGCAGTTGGAGCCAGTGTAAGGTTGTCAAATGCTATATTTTACAAACGGCGGGTCGTGGCACCAAACCGCTGTCTTGTCGCATGCCCGGTGGCTAGGTGAACGCTAGAGGAGGAAGTGTTTCGGTGTGCGAAAGGGTCGTTGCTTCGGGCTACTTCGCCGTTGGGTGGTCCCTTAAGAGCCCCGAGATCAAAATATCGCTTCAACTTTGACAGTGACTACTCGGACTCCATGGCACTTAGAGAGGCCTCGTTTGATCCGACACCTCGGTGTACGGACCCTCTCTACAATAGCCTCTCTCAGTTTTTTCCTTCTCATTTTGGTGCTCTCGTTGTCCTACTGTTTGCAAACGCGCGACATAGTGCAGTTGGAGCCAATGTAAGGTTGTCAAATGCTATATTTTGCAAACGGTGGGTCGTGGCACCGAACCGGCTATGGCGACGCATCTGGGTGGCTAGGTGAACACTAGAGGAGGCATTTTTTTAGTGCGTGAAATGGTCGTTGCTTTCGGGCTACTTCGTTCGGGCGTAGTCCCTTAAGAGCCCTGAGACCAAAATATTGTTCAACTTTGACGGGTGACTACTCGGACTCCGTGGCACCTAGAGAGGCCTCGTCTGATCCGAACCTCGGTGTATGGACCCTCTACAATAGCCTCTCTCATTTTTTTCCTTCTCATTTCGGTGCTCTCGCTGTCCTACTGTTTGCAAACGCGTGAAATAGTGTAGTTGGAGCCAGTGTAAGGTTGTCAAATGCTATATTTTACAAATGGTGGGTCGTGGCATTGAACCGATTATGCCGACACATCCGGTGGCTAGGTGAACACTAGAGGAGGTGGTGTTTCGGTGCGCGAAAAGGGTCGTTGCTTCCGGGCTACTTCGTTCGGGCGTAGTCCCTTAAGAGCCCTGAGACTAAAATATCGTTCAACTTTGACGGTGACTACTCGGACTCCGTGGCACCTAGAGAGGCCTCGTTTGATCCGAAACCTTGGTGTATAGACCCTCTATAATAGCCTCTCTTAGTTTTTTCCTTCTCATTTTGGTGCTCTCGCTGTCCTACTGTTTGCAAACGCGCGAAATAGTGCAGTTGGAGCCAGTGTAAGGTTGTCAAATGCTATATTTTGCAAACGGTGGGTTGTGGCACCAAACCACTCAGATTCGCATGCCCGGGTGGCCATATGAACACTAGAGGAGGTAGTGTTTTGGTGTGCGAAAGGGTCGTTGCTTCCAAAGGCTACTTCGCTTCGGGCGTAGTCCCTTAAGAACCTCGAGACCAAAATATTGTTCAAATTTGACGGGTGACTACTCGGACTCCATGGAACCTAGAGAGGCCTCGTCTAATTTGGAACCTTGGCATACACGGACCCTCTACAATAGCCTCTCTCATTTTTTTCCTTCTCATTTCGGTGCTCTTGTTGTCATACTGATTGCAAACGCGTGAAATAGTGCAGTTGGAGCCAGTGTAAGGTTGTCAAACGCTATATTTTGTAAACGGTGGGTCGTGGCACCAAACCGACTACACCGACACGTCCGGGTGGCTAGGTGAACACTAGAGGAGGTGGTGTTTCGGTGTGCGAAAGGGTCGTTGCTTCCGGGCTACTTCGTTCGCGTAGTCCCTTAAGAGCCCTAAGACCAAAATATTGTTCAACTTTGACGGGTGATTACTCGGACTCTGTGTGCCACCTAGAGAGGCCTCGTCTAATCTAGAACCTTGAAAATTAGACCCTCTACAATAGCCTCTCTCAGTTTTTTCATTCTCATTTCGGTGCTCTCGCTATCCTACTGTTTGCAAACACGTGAAATAGTGCAGTTGGAGCCAGTGTAAGGTTGTCAAATGCTATATTTTGCAAACGGTGGGTCATGGCACCGAACCACCTATGCCGACACATCCGAGTGGCCAGGTGAATGCTAGAGGAGGTAGTGTTTTGGTGCGCGAAAGGGTCGTTGCTTCCGGGCTACTTCGTTCGGGCGTAGTCCCTTAAGAGCCCTGAGACCAAAATATCGTTCAACTTTGACGGTGACTACTCGAGACTCCGTGGCACCTAGAGAGGCCTCGTCTGATCCGGCACCTTGGCGTATGGATCCTCTACAATAGCCTCTCTCATTTTTTTCCTTCTCATTTTGGTGCTCTCGTTGTCCTACTGTTTGCAAACGCGTGAAATAGTGCAGTTGGAGCCAGTGTAAGGTTGTCAAATGCTATATTTTGCAAACGGTGGGTCGTGGCACCGAATCACCTACGCCGACACATCCGAGTGGCTAGGTGAACACTATAGGAGGCAATGTTCTGGTGCGCAAAAGGGTCGTTGCTTCCGAGCTACTTCGTTCGGGCGTAGTCCCTTAAGAGCCCTGAGACCAAAATATTGTTCAACTTTGACGGGTGACTACTCGAACTCCGTGGCACCTAGAGAGGCCTCGTCTAATCCGACACCTCGGTGTATGGACCTTCTACAATAGCCTCTCTCAATTTTTTCCTTCTCATTTCGTTGTTCTCGATGTCCTACTTGTTTGAACATGCGTGAAATAGTGCGAATGGAGCTAGTGTAAGGTTGTCAAATGCTATATTTTGCAAACGGTGGGTCGTGGCACCGAACCGCCTATGCCGGCACATCTGGGTGGCTAGGTGAACACTAGAGGAGGTGGTGTTTCGGTGTGCAAAAGGGTCGTTGCTTCCGGGCTACTTCGTTCGGGCGTAGTCCCTTAAGAGCCCTGAGACCAAAATATTGTTCAACTTTGACAGGTGACTACTCGGACTCCGTGGCACCTAGAGAGGCCTCGTCTGATCCGATAACCTTGGCATACAGACCCTCTACAATAGTCTCTCTCATTTTTTTCCTTCTCATTTCGGTGCTCTCGCTGTCCTACTGTTTGCAAACGCGTGAAATAGTGCAGTTGGAGCTAGTGTAAGGTTGTCAAACACTATATTTTGCAAACGGTGGGTCGTGGCACCGAACCGACTACGCCGACATGTCCGGTGGCCAGGTGAACGCTAGAGGAGGTGGTGTTTCGGTGCGTAAAATGGTTGTTGCTTCCGAGCTACTTCGTTCGGGCGTAGTCCCTTAAGAGCCCTGAGACCAAAATATCGCTCAACTTTGACGGGTGACTAGTCAGACTCCGTGGCACCTAGAGAGGTCTCGTCGATCCGAACCTCGGTGTATGGACCCTCTACAATAGACTGTCTCATTTTTTTCCTTCTCATTTCGGTGCTCTCGCTGTCCTCTTTGTTTGCAAACGTGTAAATAGTGCGGTTGGAGCCGAGTGTAAGGTTGTCAAATGCTATATTTTGCAAACGGTGGGTCATGGCACCGAACCGTCTTGAAGCACGCACGTCCAAGGCTGGCAGTGAACACTAGAGGAGGTGGTGTTTCGGTGCGTGAAAGGGTCATTGCTTCGGGCTACTTCATTCGGGCTTAGTCCCTTAAGAGCCCCGAGACCAAAATATCGTTCAACTTCGACGGGTGACTACTCGGACTCCGTGGCACCTAGAGGAGTCATTTTCAAAATTTACAACTTTTTCAAAATTTACAATATTTTCAAAATTTACAATTTTTTCAAACAATGTTCAAGCTTCTCTTAGCTTCGAGAATTTAAAATTCTCTACTAACAATGCCAACCACGTGAAAGTGGAAGCTTTTCTGGAACCACTAACCTAAACATAAAATTGTTAGTCAAAGAAATTTAAGTTTCAAATCAAAACCATATACTATCTATATACATGACACACAAAATACACAAATTTAAAATAAAATATATTCAAACTTAAATCTAGATCTTTAAACTAAAAAAATTATATATATATATATATATATATATATATATATATAAATTGAAACTTGAAATTAAATATATACCAGACATGAGCATTGTAAATTCATTCCAATGAACCATCAAGATCGGATCTACTCTAAATAGCAGACAAGATTGCTTCATGATCTGACTCTCGAACCTTCCAAAGAATCTTATTATTAGGTCTTCCTCGATATTTATACAATGAATATTTGTCACTAGAACTAGATGTGAATATAAGAGTATTTTCCTGTGTGTCTCAAAGTCTTCAAACACCCAAACAGAGGAGTTTTTAATGGATACCGTCAAGCCAAGTTCCACTAACTACCACCGACCTTCACGTAGGATACTCAATCTCTTCACCATCTATAATAGGAGAAGTCAACTTCTTTCTTTCCTCGATGCAATGACATAAGAAATAGTCTGCTTTCCTTCTTCATTGTCTTTTATCGCAATTACTTGCGCAAACACATGTCCTACAAAAAATAACCAAGGTTAAACAACTCAAATTTAAATTACATATTAAAATTTCAATGGACATAACTCAATACAAAAATTAAATAAATAACCATAAATACCTTGTCACACCAAAATCTAAATTTCATCAAAGTCCTTGGATGTTGTAACTTCATCTGCAGAAACAAGTTGTAATGCTTGTGGAGGTTGATAACTAGAAGCGGAGTTAGAGGCCTACAAATCCATCCTTTCACCCATTCTTGTGAATCACACTCAAGTTGACAAATTCGATACAAGATGCACAAAACATGTCAACTTTCTTGTCCATACGGCCCACGAAGTAGCGTCGAGCTACTAAATGAGTGCATATCACTGGACCCAAAGAGTGTCATACAATCCTCATAGTTAGCAATATTTTTTCCTCTATCAACCAAAAATATCTGCAAACTAGTGGAATTTTCTTGAGAACCTCGGGCCATGTTGTTAGTACACCATTCCACTATGCTCTTTGCATCTTTTAATTTAGCACCATCTTTGTACTTTCAATTCTTCTCTTGCAAGAGCTCTTTTCACACATGCCCCTGCACCGTCATGCTCTCATTTTCCATGTCCAGCCTCAGTGAAACTCCAAATATGTTGCACACCCATCTTGACATGCATTTTGCTCATCCAATAAAACATTCATGCATTCTTAAACTGAGACGTGTAATTATCTGACCATATATAATGTTGTTTGAAGTGGATGTCCCTATCAGACAAGTTTCCATAAAATAACTGGAAACACCCTTGCACAAATTCAGTAGAATGAATAGGATCATCACTGATATAAAAGTGGTACTCTCTTAAAAAAATTTGATCATTCTCTGTACTGTCAGGAGAATATAGAAATGTTATATGCACAAAAATGACAACTTGTACTGAGTTGTAATATTGCGATTGAACCTCCATTTGTGGTCAGCAATGTGTAATTCTCTGCAAAATCGACTATTGAAACAATAGTACCAATAGGAAATGTGTCTTTGCATAGCTTGAATTGTTCATCCAACCATCGAGCTCTATGTGTATGCCTCGCATACTCATAAACAATTTCATCCTTAAATTTTCTCATAAATTGAAAAATGGGCATTTGTTCTGTAACTAGCTCACACCATTTCAACTCTTTTCCATCTTTCAACTGGTATGCAACTGATTTATATTTATCAAATTCAACTAAATTATGTCTTATTGTACCTTCAATTTGCTCATGGATGCAACTTTCCAATTTAGGTAATCCACCGCATGTACTACAACTTCCATCTAAACAATCCTAACTATAAAAAAATTGTCCAACTTCTTTTTCACAAAATATAGTAGGAATGAAATCCTGAAGATATTGGTGGAACTTGAACACCACATTTAGATAACATAATTTAAGAATGAAAAATAGAACGAATACGTAAAAATTTAGCATAATGTATCGCAAATTCAACATGTTGCCTACAACAACAAGTGGTGCGAGCATGGTTGATTTTCACATAGAATGGTTTCAACATTTCAAAAAAATGTTGACTAATTTTAATTCCAGATTCTTTTGTTCAAACTTACAAAAAAATTGAGTTTGAGTCATATCTAAGAAATGCTTTGGATGTGGTTCACGATTAGTAGAACCAACTCTCCGTTTTATAACATCTCTTGTATTAGGTGAAACTCTAGTGTTATCATGCCAAAATTTAATAACAACTTCTCTTATAGCATCAGAATTATTTTTGTCCTTACGCGGTGCTCTAGCAGAAAATGCCCAAAAATCGACATTATTGAGTGATTGAAGGATATTACATCTTTCAATTGCTTTCATTAGAGTTTTTCGATTAACTTGCAACATTCGACTTGTTTGCGTAATCAAACGTTGTTTTTTTATTGATTCACTTACAACACTAGTAGCAAGTACATGACGCACAATATTACTATCCCTAGTGCGTCTCTTGACACCAACAGTGTAATATGCATCATGAAGGTTTTCAACAATTGTAGAGGTTTGACCACGTATGTTAGATGTTGTCAATCCTAAGGTGTTTAATGTGGGTCTCATTTTAATCAATTTCATCAAACTAACCAACAACTGACATCTTTGGGAATCATTTAAAATTTCAAAATGATTATCCCAAATTTCAGTGGCTTTTCTTCTGATTTGTCGTTCAGAAAGTTTGTCAGACATTGGTTTCAAAAAAATTTCATCAATTTCAATAAAAAAATTAGGTTTCTTATGTAAAATCCTAGGAGGTGTTTTTGTCAAATTTTGTTTGTCTATAGTTTCAACATGAATTTCCTTATTCACATTTTCATTGTCTCCTTCAATTTCAACATTTTCTACATCATGAGTATTTAATTCTTCTTCAACATTGACAGTAAAAACTTCTTCATCATGAGTATTTAATTCAACTTCAACATTGACAGTAGAAACATTACCTAGTTCTTCATTGCTTACAATAGTTGGGATTGAAGATGAACCTCTTCTAGATTCACGAAGTTTCCACATTCGCTTAGCATTTTCAATTTTGTTGGCCTCTAATTTGTTTGGTGTTTTTTTACTTAATGACTTCCTTTTTTGACTTCATTTTTTGTCTCCCATGATGTTTTGCTTCCGGTGATAAGAAAACGTGCTCGAAAAAGACAAATTTCACAGTGAATTCAATGCGGTAAGGTCAGAGAGTAAAAATCACATGGTAATTCAGACATTGGGATGTGTGTAAATATGATTTATGAACCGCGAGCACACTTTATAAAGCGCACTCGTGGTATTGTTAAAAACCATGATCACGGATCTATCTACCAAACCTAAGCCTCGGAAAATCTTTGTTTTTCCCCAACCAAAGCTATGGAAGGTCATTATGAAGTGCAAAAGGTCAAAAACCTCAAATTTGCTCTTCCAAAGACTTGAACCATGCTAAAAAAATTAAAAATATTTCACAAAAATGGTGCCATCACGTAGGGTAGACTCTTAGCTTTGTAGAAATATTGTTTTTAAAGTGAATAGAATAAGATAAATATCATTTTATAATTTCTTACTAACAATAGGTCTTTAAGACATTTTTTCCCGTGAATGTTCATGTCTACGTTTAAGACTCAGTAACTTTTGTTTCACTTATCAAAATATGATAAAACTTATACCATCCGAAGCGTGGACAAATTTTATACACCTTAAAAAAAAAAATTGATTTTGATATTTTTTGATATAGTTATGGCGGATAAACAGAAAGCGCTCCATTTTCTAAATATTTTCAGACCACTTTCACGGAAAAAATCATAAAAAAAAATATTGCTAAAAAAATACAAAATAAAATCCATCCCAAGATAGACAACTACATATAACGTTTCACCAAAGGAAAAAAAAACAAGATTTGGTCATCCAAAATGCGGGCAAACAGACTACAATCTTATAAGTTTTTCCAAAAAAAAAAAGTCATATAATTTTAAGTGTTTAATATAGCTAAACTTGTTCATTTTTTACAAAAATTAGTATTTTAGAAACTAGATTCCGAATGCTACGATTCATATTTATATAATTTTTTCTAATTTAGAGTGCGTGTATAGCTAATAATCCCTACAAGTTGAGATTTCACTGTTTTTTGCAATATGACATCCACAGATGACCCTATATTTGTCCATCAACTTCCTGCACTTACCCTTGGGTTCCTTTGTTTGATGTTCTCCTTGGCTAGTTTTCTTATTGTTTTCTTCCCAACATGGGTTTGGGAGAGTAGGAGGAAGGATGGGTTGATTTACAACAGACTTTGCAATTGTTTGTGGTGTAGGGGAAGGTGTTGCTTTTGGCTCTTGTAGAGGGGGATTAGATTTGGGAGGGAAAAGGGTAGAAGAACTGAAATGGGATGGAAGACTAGGAGATGGAGAAATGGAATTAACTTTTGGGACAATAGATGGGCAACTTGAAACTTGACACTGCTGAGATAAAACAGATTGGGAAAGAGGAAAATAAAAAGCATGAGATGGTGTGCTTACCCATTGACAAGGTTGTTGAATACTCCTCTCATACACCCCTATTCCTTTAGTCCACTTTGCAAGTAATGGCAGTGTTGCAACAATGAAGTCAAGTTTCTCTTGTGGGCTATAATGCCTTGGAAAAGGTCCCACCCATGGACAAGGTGCCCTACAACCGATTCCAAATGCTTTCATTTGTGCTTGAGCCCTGGATTGCACCATGTTTTCCTCCATATTTTGGATTTTCTCCAACAAATCTACATTTTCTTCTTGACTACCCTCACAATCTGCGTACCCTTGTGCTTGACATGCTTCATAGCCAAACTAACTTTGGCATTGCTCATATGGGTATGCATATTGGTTTTGAATTTGACCAAAATGTTGATTTGGAGGATTTGAAAAATATGTTGGAGGTGGGAAACATTGTTGTTGTTGTAAATGTGAATTCCATGAGGGAAATGAAGTCATGGTTGCACAACTTCATGGAATGAAGAGATGGAAGGAAAAATGAGATGGAAAATGAATGAAAAGAAGGTCTACAACTTCAGAGATGGGTTGCTGATTAGATGGAGTCATCAAATGTGCTTGCAAGTGCCTCCAAAGGCTGAAATCTTCACCAAGAGCACATCAACTTGATGAGATGAAGTGGAAGACCTCTTGGTCCCACCGGGTGTGCCAAAACTGTTAGTGCAAATTCACAGCACCCCCAAATCGACCTTCAGATCTGCTATTGGGAAATGGTCAATTTGGTGTGAATGCACAACATGGAGTTTTCCTAAGTGTGGGAACTTTCAAACTAGGAAAACTCTCCAGATTGAGGCTGGTTCCTACTCCTCTATTTAGGTGTATGCATGAAATTTTCAGAGGTTTGATTCAAGATATTACTTTAAAACTACCAAAGAGATAGGGTTGAGAGAAAACATGGAAATGAAAACAAAACTAAGCAAAAATAGAACGGTGATACACCAAAGGAGTGTTGAACTTCTTGCTTTGCAAATTTGACACAGATCATGGAGATTCAACACCAAAACATGCATAGATTACCAAAATGCAATGAAAGATCAGAAGATAATAATAAATGCATGAGAGGATTGAAAATCGATCACAGAACATACATTATCATTTCCAAGTTTGATACAATACGTTCCATTGGTGAAGAGGCAAAAACAAGTTACAATCTCCATGGGAGGTCTGAAATTCTACAAATCTACCTACTAAGGAAGAAAAGAGAGCTTGCAGAAGCAAGGGGGTCCAACCCTTACAAAATGAGCCAAAACTGGCTTTTAACGATGAAGCAGAATGAAGAAAGGTGAAAAAATAAGGAAAATTGATTCGACATCTCCAACCACCGACAAGATTCATTAAAACAATAAGGGCACCCTCACAAATCCATTTTTCGATGCATTTGGCCATGCTGGAGAAGAAATGGATGCCATACTTCATCAATTTTGGTGGTTGGGGTCGGTTCTACATTTTTCCCGTGCCAGAGACATTTCTTCAATTTTTCCCATCAAACTCTGTCAAAATTCAAAATTGAGGGGTCCATCATGTAGAGGATTTCAACATCTTTCCAATGATATAGGGATCCTGAAAATCTGAGCTCTAGGTCGAAAGATATGGCCCTTTGAAGATTTAGGGAAAACAAAGCAAATTGGGGCAAAAATGGGTTTGTGGGGCAAAATCTTGATTTTTTCCCTCTTTTTTCAAATTGGGAAAATTTCCCAAAAATATCTACACCCCACTCCTCTGATGACACATGGCGCCCTCTGGTTGATCTGCAGGCCTCAGGAGAAAATTCTGCCCAATTTGCCTACTGGGAAAATTTTCCAAAAGTCCTCGTTGGCCCGACCTTTACTGCTGATGTGGACATGTGGCACCATCTGATTCGATGTGGGGCCTTAATAAATTTTTCTCCATTCTCCTTTGTGGGCTGCGGATCAAATTTTGACTTTGATTTTTAGCCAAAAAGGCTAAGTGTCGCAAATTCCTCCCTGGCCCCACGAGTCTCGCTTCCTTCCTTCATCGGGCCTGTGGGCCAAAATTTGTCTTTGTGCCTTTTAACCCCAAAAGGGCTAAGTGTCGAATTTCTCTCCACGCCTCCGCCAACCCACCAATTTTCCTTGGCAAAATTTCCTCCTTACCTCTGCGGGCCCGCCTAGGGACAAATTTTCACTGCTAACTCCGCCGAGCCATAACTTGAAAGATACAAGGAGTTAGGAGGATTTCCTTACCTTTCTCGGAAAGGGGAAAAAATCTATATCGATGAAGCAATACCCGAGAAAATTTTAAGTGCCTCGAAATGTGTAAAAATTTTACTTGAGGCACAAAAGGAAGTTAGTTAACCCAAAATAAGAGGGATCTTATTTTGGTTAACATGTACCATTCTCAGTAGATTTCATCACCTCCTCTACTACTTAGTTCGCAATATTATTGGTATTTCTTGAATAATTTAGCCTTAATTTGTGCCACGTGGTTACAACATTTCTTCCCAATCCCATGAACCATCTCAAGGTTGAATCCTTGAGTGTAGCAGGGAATATCTTCAATTTATGTGCATCAGTAGTATAATCATAACTTCTGCATAGAACATCAAACTCAAACAGAAAGGTGTCTGGGTCTTCTACCATGGATCCATGAAAGTTGGGCAAGGATGAGGGAGAAATATTCTTCATACCAGCAACTGCATTGTTTTCAATGATGGGGAACTCAAAGATGGTTTCCCCATTTCGAGCATTCTGGTCTACTTTTTCTGCCATCCCTAGCCGCATGGAGTAGCTACAAAACTGTCACTTGTGGATTTTCTTCAAAAAAACCTAGTACGGATGTTTCTTCTTCAGAATATTCAGAGGTAAATGAAGAGATTTGTGCTACTTGTGGATTAGGTAAAAATCTACCATGGGCATCCCTTGGATGGTGCATGCATCAACTACTCAACTCATTCAACGGTAATTAGTAGGGGGTTTAGTTTGAGGTGAATTCCTAAAACCTAGACTGCTTCTAAGAAATGAAAAACCCTCTTCAACAAACTCATAACTTGGGATTATCCCCAGAACGACGCCAAAAATGGTGGTGTAAATTAACTTCACGATAATTAGTATGTTGTTTATTAATCCACAGTCATTTAATTATCAGACCTAGGGACGTAAACTTTCAATATTGCCAGTGTTGTATGCACAATTACAAATGTTGGGAGGTATAAGGGAAAATTTTTATCACTACAATTAGTAAATACAATGCTGGAAATGAACTAGTTTATGACTGAAAATGAATACTATGGCTATCATCAAAGCATGTAAAAGATAAATCATAAATAAATAATAAGTTTATGTAAATCTAATCTAATCATGCAAAAAACTATAAAAATAAATGGAAGGAGAGGGTCAAGAACTCTGTCATCTTCTCCTAGTAATGAGTTGTCTGGAAGGAAAATTGAGTTTAAATTTTCATACAAAGAGTATCAAAATTATATCTAAACATTTTTAAACACCTATTTGGAATTTATATCTGGTTGTAAAATCTTGTAGACACTTTTTTTGGAATTTTTTCCCAATTCGCCTTGATCTAATCTCAAATAGGCCTATTTAGGCTTCTTGAATGCAACATATCACTTTTCTAGAAATAAATTTCTCCAAACTTGATGAAATCACACCAAACCACTTTTATCTTCTTTATGATATATTTCAATCCCTTCATACCAAATTTTATGTCCAAACACCAAGTTATATGCAATATATGAGAATTTTAGTTTTTAAACCTTAATTGAGGGTTTCCAGTACTCGAGAGAGGAAAAATTGAATATCTTGACCCAATAAAAGTTATAAAATATAAAATTATTCTCTAAATCTCTATGTCAACCTAATGCAATTTTATTCTTTTTATACCACATGCTAAAAAATGAGCCAATCATTTTTACTATAAACATCGTATACTATAACATGGTACATGAAGAGTATACACATGAATTTTCTAATTTCACTATTATCTCATTCAAAATATACTCGGATGGATTAATAATCATCAAAAACATAGGCTTGGATCTAGAAAATGGATAAAACTTATAAAGCTTCCTATATTATCAACAAAATGTATCCTACATCGACGCTTTTCAATTGCACTATGGACACACCAACCCAAAAATATTTTTCTCGGCCTTATTTAAGATCTTTGATATCCTTATTATCATCCTTATAGAGATATTCAATGAAAATTAGGTGGCTATGACTCTATTTTAAGCTTAGCTACTTCACATCTTGTTGAGATCTTCTCTCAACCATATAACTAAACATAACAAATTGTTTTAGTAATCTTAGCTACTAGTTATAACCAATGGATTTTGATTTCCTACAATGTCTTAAGATTGAAAACCACCTAATGCTACATTGCAACCTATCTAGAAACCTATGGGAAATCACCATGAATCACCATTGAATATGTTTTATCCTTATGAATTTAGATAGTAGATATTTAAATTCAAATTTAGTATTTTGGAGGAAATCCTCCCAATGCCTCAAATAAATTAAAAACACACTTCTAATGCCAAACATGGATTATTATGAACATGATAGACCTCATAAATTATGTTAATCACAATCAATACCTTATTGAAATATCCAAAGTAATGCACATGCATAAATTGGCATTAATGTCGATGCAGTGTGGAGGGATAAATTTCCCTCACCAGAATGGTTTCTTCTTTTGGAAGGAAAGTAGGACGGAATGACCTAGATTAAGAATCACTCATAATTCTTAGTGGCTGGATTTTATTGTTTTCCCTTGTAGAGATTACTTCTCCAAAAAATTCATAGTATGGATAAGTTGTGCCATCATATTAGCCAATATATCTTGCCCTTGGGAAAACCTCTCAAAGCTAACATCATAAAAAATTATGTCTGCCATTTTATCTTCTCCTTTTGAATCATAGGTTGGTAAGATCATTTTCTCTGATATCACTGTAATGTCATTTACAAGATAGATCTAAGAAATTTTGGAATTTCCCTCAAACCCTTATTCAAAATATAACATTACAAAGAGATGATGAAAAATAATTTTTCCAACCAAAGTCTGAATTTATTTTTATTTATTTTCACACCATCAAACAAGAAAAATACCCACATAAGATTACAAATATTTATCAAAAAAATATGGTCCATATGATAAGAGGAGACCCAGGAGGAGATGATTCAAACTGAAACCAACCAATTATGTATGTTGTTGATTCCCTAAACACTTATATCAAATCCAAAGGGTGTAGATATCCCTAGAAATGGCTGCAAATCATGCCCTAGCTTTGATGATATGAAATTACACTCAAATGTGACCCCTAAGTGAAGCCACTAAGAAGAATTGAGGGTTTTCACTCTAAAATATGATCAAAATGAGGTTTTTTTGTCCTCGAGTGATGGATGCTAAGAGGGTTTCCATCCTTAATAGCTCAAAGTAGAAGCACAAGTGATCAACTCATAAAATCAACATGATAGATAAATGGCATATGTCCATAAATGAACCCCTCCATCTTCTTTTATATCCTTCCCTTTATTTTAATTTCTAATTAAGCATCAACCCACTTAAAATAGAAATATACTCTTATTTTAAAAATAAAACATAAGTGGCCAACATAAAGTTCCTTTTTGAGCTCACTTAATTTTGATCTTACCATGTTCCCCTTTTCTTCATGCCATTAGCCTTTTGGATACAATAAAATAGGCTTAGGGTCTTCATTTTTCTTTAATTTCAGTAACGGGACACTATAAAAGAGATCAATGGAGGTTGTGGCCATGTTCATAGGTGTTTCTACTATACAACTCAACTTATACAAGATGAAGCTTAGGATAATGAGTTACTTTTTGAAAGGTTTTGTTGTGAATAGTTCATTAAAGCTAAGATGAAACATAAAGAAGATTCTTGATGAAAGTTAGATGTGCACATATATGCGGAAGTAGATAAGGATAAAAATGGAGTTATTGAATTTTTAAATAGAAATATAAGAAAATATATAATTAGGAAGTTCATAGGGTTATGACAGTTATTTTCTAATTATTTTAAAATTTGGAACTAGTTGAAGTATTTACCTTATATTTAAAATATATTTACCTTGATTTAAACTTTACTTCAAAGGATTTAATTATATGATAAAATTCATCAAAATCTTAATAGGTGTTGAAAACTACATGTCTTTGATCATGGATAGTAGGTTATGGATAAAAATAATTTGAATCTTGTTATCTAGTAATTGAAAAGTCATTTTAGTAATCATTGCCTTGAACCTAAGCAAAAATATTAATGTACTCATTGGTTTCTTTCATAAGTTGAGATAATTCCATAAATGTATTTTTCAAGAAATGATTATTTGAAAATGTACAAAGAAATCATGAAGGAGAAATACAAATGAATGTATGGACTATCGTGCTAAAGTAATAAAACCAATAAAGTGCATAGTCATACAAGCTTCTTAGAAATAACTTAGCAATTCATCAACATTAGCAATGATGTATAAGTATGAAAGATGAAATGCTATAACATGTTTAAAAGGGTCTTGTTTTTTATTCTACAAATGAAAATTTCTGGAGGAATAACACTAAAATAAAATACATTTAGAGAAACATTTAAGCATATAATTTTTGGTGAAGAGAATCTAATGTAAAGTAGAGTATTCAAAGGGATAAGGATTTGATGCTTACATATTACTTGACATAAATTTTAGAAAATCGAAAGAGGTTTTCATAGAATTTTTAGTTTTATTTTGAAACCCTTAAGCCAAGTTTTCATATTTTTAATTGTATTTAAAACAAATATATAGTACAAATTACAAATTTAAAATATAACTATCATTACAGACACACACACACACACACACACACACACACATCTATATACAAATTATAAAAATATGCAAAAATATATATTAAAAACTATCATAATAAATGAAATTATCTTTTATATTTTCAGTAGTATTGTATTAGTAAATATTTTCTCACAATTTTAGATACTTGAAAATTACTTTAAATTTTTTTAACCGTATCTCCAAACTATGTCTCTCTTGAATCTAATATTTCCATTATTGATCATCTATGTCAAATATTCCTCTATAGCCCCTCTAAATCAAATGTTTTCCTTACATATCAAATAGATTGTGGACCAATGATGCTTATAATTTTCTAAAAGGCGTTTCTTAGCCATCCACCAAGGTTTTGATAACAATAAACAAGGGAAGAGGCCAAGATTTTGCCATGGATGAATATAGTAAAATGGAAACCCCAAAATCTTTGATAACAAGCCTAAGAATTTTTTTGCAGCTAAACCCTACAATTTCATATTCAATCAACAAAAATATTCCCATTACATAAAATATTCCTTAGTAGCCCCTTTAGTCACTTATTATTACATGATTCTACCACTTTAAATTTATACTTTTTTGCTTTAAAAATCACTGCATATAGTGCAACTATCAATAATTACATTGATAGGCATTATACAACCAAATGCATTCACCGGCTACTCAATCAATGGTTGCCACTTAATTTGTATGAGGGGATGACCATGTATGAAATCTTGGCTATCCATTTCAATTTCAGGAGAACAATCTATAAATGTGACAAAAACTTCCACCCTCACTTCACTATTATTTTTTGACACATGGTTCTCCATATAAGTGATCCACTATGTGAAAGGTAGAAAAATTTCATTAATGCTCATGTTGATATTGATTCTACATTGAGATATAATCCCATTATTATTATCTTATATTCATCTACTTCCTCTAAAATATTCAGGTCTCCATTGCTTTTATGTTTTTGTTATGCTCACAAAATAGATCGACTCATATTTCATTTATGCAAAGATTGCACCATTCATACCATATCCCCTATCCATTGGATAAAATGTTTACTTTGTGTCATTCCTTCTATTTATTATGATATAACTGTAATTACCTACCATAAGCTATTTTTTTTCGGAAACATTCATTTTCTCTCGGACCTTTGCTTCAATATTTGCAATAAAGCATTTGCTCATGAAATGGATTTCTACGATTTTGGTGACTTGCTCTGTGGAGGGTAGCAATAGAATGTTTATGTTAATATCCTTTTCAAAATTTCATTTAATTGATTTAATTTTATTTATGTATTTCAATGATATATGGGTTTTGTTATCAAAAATTACCCCAGTTATTTTGGCTCTAACAAGATTTACAAATGGATGTCAATTTTCCTTTCCCAAAAGCACTAGCCGTTGGCATTTGAAAACCCACAGGATACTAAGGCTAATTCATTGGTGGGTTATTTTATAAAATCCACAATACAAAGGATGAAGGGTTAGTGTTGTGCGTAAAAGGTCAAAGCCACAAAGCAAAGATAAATCTGTGACAAGAAGGAAATAGAGAAAAAGCGTAGAAAATATAAGAAGGCCGTGTGGTAGATGATCAATCAGAAAGGAAAACACATGGTGAAATTCTTTCATTTCCTCAAGCGAGATGAATTTTACGGACCTCAAGTCTACAGAATAAACCTAAGTTCATAATTAATTAGGTCAGAAATTCAATGAGGTCAAAAGGGGATAGATGACTTATTTATTATGAAGCCAAAAGTTCTAAGTCCACCTAACTAATAAGTTGCAGAACACGAAGGAAAATATGACAGGTCTAATAATCCCAAAGCTAAGTGGAGCTATCTTATTTTCTAACCTTTCATAGTCCTAAAAATGTGAAGGTTAAAGGCAAAATAAACTTTGAAATTTTTGACATTGCGAAGGTGTGGGGCTTACCCATTGGCTAATGTTTTGCAATGGGAAGAAGAAGATAAAAGAAAGATTGACATTATGACGTGCGTGGAGATTTCTCATTGGATCACACTTTGCAATTTTTAGATGAGACTATCAAATAGTTCTACAACTCGAGGGGCATGGAATGATCTCATTGGTTGGATACTTCATAGATGTCGAAGGGAAAATCAAAAGGAATGACATTAGGAATTGCTTGGATCCTTCCCATTGGATCACACTTCACAATGGCAAGTCAAAGGGCTATGAAAAGGTGAATTATGAATAAATATGGAGCCTTCTCATTGGCTCATAATTCTAAAGAAGTAAACAAGAGATAAGGATAGTATTACACTACGAAGGAGGCATGGCATTATCTTATTGGTTTGTATTTCTAATATGGTGGTCCTTCATAAAGCCAAGACAAACCCGCTCACAAAGGAAATGGAAAGAAAAGAAGTAAATCCCGACCCTCCAACCCAATAAGAGGCCGACACATGGAAAAAGGTTAAGTAGTGAACACGTTGGCAGAGGATGATCCCCGAGCTAATTAGAGGTGTCCATGTTTCAAATTCATGTGCTTCCCGATAGGCAAATCTTTAAAAGGCCATATCTTTTGACCCAAAGCTCCAAATTAGACAAAATTTATATCGTTGGAAATCTCTATTTGAGCCCTTTAAATTGACTTCATCAAAATATGATTTTTGTGAAATTTAGTGGATCAAATAGAAAACACAAATTTAAAGGGAAATAAGAGAAGTCTTGCGTACATAAGCAATCAAATTAGGTAGCTAGACCACTAGAATTGATGAAGCATGGCTTCATTTCCTTCTACAAGATAGAATAGACATAGTAATGGCCTTGCAGAGTGATCATTTTCTTTTCTAGAGACTTAAATACAAATTTTTGGTGGTTGAAAGTTCAAAATCGTCCCCCTCTCTTTTCCCTCCTCTCTCTTCTCTCTCTCTTTCTCTCGAGATATATATTACAAAAATTTTCATTATTGAATGGAGGATGTTCCAAAAATGTAAATGAACTATGTAAAAATGGTTTCGATCAAATTTGAGTCACAAACCTTCATTTTGGGCTTGGAAATGTGTTATTGTGCCTTCCTTTGTAACTATAATAGACTATAAATACTTTTATTGCAATCAATCTTGTTTTGTGATGCACTTGTCTATCCTAGCTCATTTTATCCACAAATTTGCCTCTCTTTTACTTATAACATCTTATTGTGTATGTATTTCTCCTTTATAAGTTTTTTTGTTGTGTTTCATGGAGAACATACAATGAATGAAGATTTGGTTTTGTGTCACTTTTGTCTAGTTGTTCCCTTCTACAATATCCCTCACTAGAACATCTCCACCTCTTTTCTGGTGCTATCACCATCTTTTAGCATAGGATTTCCCCTTTCTGCATCTTTCTAACCCTCTCTTCCTGGTCCCTTGGAATGGTTAGTTTAGGATTAGTTAGTTACATTTTCTTTAATAGGAGTAGTTTTAGCATTAGTTTAGGTAGAGGAAGCTGACCTTCTTTGAAGTTCTATATAAAGTAGAAAGTCCCACAACTTGAGAGATGGTTCCATGTTAGCAAAGAGTAGGGACCTATAACAAGAAGATGCTAGGGTTCTAATTTTTTGTGATAAAATTTTTGGCATGCTTGGTGGGACAAGTATTGAAGGTTATACATTTCACATGTGTGTATCTTGGTCTAAACTTCATATTGCTAAGTTTGATGTGTTCTTGGTGATATCTAGCCTTTGAAGGCATTTTCTCAACACATATGGAGACTCCATTGATCCAAATAACCCATTATCTCATCAACATACCTTTCCCTTTCCTTTCATTCATATTTTCCTTCCATTCTCCTATTTTCCTTTTATTCATGAAGTTGTGCAATCATCACTTCATCTCCTCCTCAGTAACTCTCATTTTACAACAAGAAACCAATTCCCTCCATTCCCATATTGTCAAAATCCTCCTCCAAATCAGTTCTATGAGCCCTATCATGAAGAACCTGCATATAACCCAACCCCAAATAACCCATATGGTTATTCTTTTAACCAAAATGTTTATCAAGAACAAGGTTACGCAGATGATGATGGTAACTCTATGGAAGATGCTGATTTCCAGAGGTAGATTCAAAAAATTGAGTTTAACATGGTGCAGACCAGGTCAAAATGTGCAATTAAGGAATTCAAAATTAGCTTTAGGGTCCCTTGTCCATGGGTTGCTCCTATGTAAAATTGGTTCATTCCTTAGCGTTAATCTAGATTTTACGATTGAGATGATGCCCCAAATTACAAAGTGGGATGAGTTAATGGAGGCTCATGAATCTAGCATTTGGAAACCTTGCTAATGGGGAAAACCTACACTACCATCTCACAACCCTTCCCATTCCTCCTCCCCAACCTACACCATCTCATCCTATTTTTCATATCCCTAGCTTTCTACCTACTGCCCCCATTGAGAATTCCCCTTCTCCATCTTCTTACCTTCCATCTTGCCTTCACTTCTCTCCCCACTTTTCTTCCAAATCCCCTCCACAAGAAGAAATAACACCTCCGCCTCCACCTCAAAAGTTGAAAAATCATGTTGTAACCCAACCCACCCCTCCTCTTGCAGTTCCAAACCCATTTTGGTAAGAAAATAATTAGAAAATCAAAGGAGGTAAGTCTGTTGAAGATCCCACTAGAGAAGATCCTATGCAAAACTTGAAGGATTGGGATTCAAAATTTGAAACCAATCAAATGCCACAACTAGTTAATCCTTCAACAAAGGTTCCAAAGTTTAAGAACACAAGGTGGAGGCTAATTTTATAGAAGAGCAAGCACAATAAGAATATGACCAACAATCTCGATGCTCTTAACGTAGTGTGCATGTTGGCACCATATTCACAGAGGTTGTTGTTTCATATCAACTTGCAAATTCAGAAGAGAAGGGACAATCAACTCCAAAGGAAGAGGAGCACAAAAAGGATGAGATCCAAAATAATTGTTCTGCAGAGCTTGATAGTCAAATAAGTAACTCATTTTTTATCAGACTTGGAAGATTGCATTGGTGAAAAGGAACCTATTGAACTCACCATTTTTTCAGTTCCACCATCTATCTTTCAAAGACATTTTAGAGCCTCTTGTTGCAAAATAATCCCAATAATAATCTATGGTGGATGAAGAAGGGGATGATGGCACCAATCCCAAATCAGTAATCAAAAGGAGTAAAAGTTTCTTGCATAAGAAAAGCAAGGATCATATCAGCTTACAAGCAACTTCAATCATGAAATGGAAATTTTGCAAAGATAATCCCATTCATGGGATTGATCTTCAAAGAAATGGAAAAATCAAAGGATCATCCCATTGGTTCCCAAATCCCTTTCCCAATCGGTATCTAGCTTATTTGGAGCCAAAGACAGAGTTACAACCAGTCATGCTCACTTTAGAGAATGAAGAAGAGCTTCATTCTACCAAATATCAAATGAAATACCTCTCAAATCTAAATGAAGAGTAACTAAAAGAGGTATTTTTTTTTTTCAAGTTGATACTTTGAAGAAAAGGGTGGAAAATAAAATTTAATTAATTTTTAAATCTTTTCAAAGGCCATGTCCATTTCCAAATTAATTATATGGCCACATTTTCAAAAGAAAGGCAACTATTTCTCCCTTCATGTTGCAGGTTTTGTTTAGCTCCTTTTCTGTCTAGTTAGAGTAGAGGAGGTAGGTTTGTTTCAACAAAACAAGTGCTTGTTTGCTATCTCGTATGTTTCCATTTGGAACATTGTATGATTTTTCATGTTTGTATATATTTTTATGGTGCTTTATTGTTTTTTCATAGTCTAGTCCAGTTCAAGTAGTGTCCATGGCCATAATAGATTTTGGGGAAGCTTTTAAAGTGCATATTTCAGCCCCAAGAGATTAGATGCAGTCCTGGCCCCCATGCTTCTTCCTTCGTCAAAAGTGCAATGTTTTTCGATGGTTATAAAGTAAATAGAAACTCCCAAGCAATCATCTTCAAGAGTAGACTAAGGCAGCTCTAGTTTAGGAAGAGTAGGTTTAATGGTGGAATCGAGATAGTTGGATAAATTACATAGATCATTCAAGGCTCCATAGATAATTTTAAGTCCATTTCATGCTCCATATGGCTCTGCATGTAAGATTTATAAAAATTCAGATCCATTTTTTGAAGTTTTGGGCTCGAATCCATGCCAAATAGATTGCATAAAGGCTACTGATCTAATATAGCATGAAAATTACCCCGAGAGGTTGCCAAATTGTTATCCAAAATTACCCTCCCGAGATATTTTTTCTCTAACAAGCTTGAAAATGAACTTCACCATTTTTTGGGGTTAGAGACATTCAAATGATTGTCAAATTTCCTTTCTTAAATGTATTGGCTGTTGGCATTTGAAAACCCTGTTAGTGTAGGTTATTATTTATCCTTTTATTTATTTATTAGGATAATTCTTACACTTGTGTTAGCCCTACACTTGTTGGGTTAGCTTGCTTAGGTGTACTAGTTATGTGGAGTTAGCTTACTAGTTGTGTTGAGTTAGCTTCTCAGTTATGTGGATTTAGCTTACTAGTTTTATGGAGTTAACTTAACTACCAGTATCAATTAGTGGGAGTTATTCACCACCTATTTAGGTAGTAGTTACACTTCCCTCCTCCTATATGTACATCTTTCTTATTGAATAATAAAAGTCATTCTATTATAATGTATTGAGCATTATGGATTATGATGGATTTTCATATACGGTATTTTAGCTCTTTTGTCTTGCAAATATAATGATGTGTGCTATTATCATCTGAGATCATGGCTTGGAACAATCTTATTTTTGTTCCTTTCATGGTATCAGAGCGATAGATGATGTAGACATCCAATAAGTTTTTCTTTGCAAGCAAGGGTTTATTTTTTTCATGTATATGGAATTTGTTAGAAATTTTTTTGCAACATGCATTTTTATGCAAAACGGAGTGTGCCATTGGATTTGGAAGGTGCCAAAACCATAGAATTGACTGTAAACTCGACCATGTTTTGAGACAGTCAAATTTGGGTGCATTCTTTTATCCATTGGATATAAGCGTGTACCTTCCGGATGCATTCTTTTACCCTCTAGGTATTTCAGTTTTGGATGTAGTCTTTTATCCACTAGACACAGATTTGTACCCTATGGGTGCATTATTTTATCCATTAGATATAAGTGTGTACCTTTCGGATGCATTCTTTTACCCTCTGGGTATTTTGGTTTTGGATGCAATCTTTTATCCACTGGACGCAGATCTGTACCCTATGGGTGCATTCTTTTATCCATTGGATATAAGCGTGTACCTTCTAGATGCATTCTTTAACCCTCTAGATATTTTGGTTTTGGATGTAGTCTTTTATCCACTGGACGTAGATCTATACCCTTTGGGTGCATTCTTTTATCCATTGGATAAAAGCGTGTACCTTCTAGATGTAGTCTTTTACCCTCTAGATATTTCAGTTTTGGATGCAGTATTTTATCCACTGGACGTAGATCTGTACCCTCTAGGTGCATTCTTTTATCCATTGGATAAAAGCGTGTACCTTCCGGATGCAGTCTTTTACCCTCTGGATATTTCGGTTTTGGATGTAGTCTTTTATCCACTAGACGCAGATCTGTACCCTCTAGGTGCATTCTTTTATCCATTGGATAAAAGCGTGTACCTTCCAGGGATGCAGTCTTTTACCCTCTAGATATTTTAGTTTTGGATGCAGTCTTTTATCCACTAGATGCAGATCTGTACCCTCTGGGTGCATTCTTTTATCCATTGGATAAAAGTGTGTACCTTTCGGATGTAGTCTTTTACCCTCTGGATATTTCAGTTTTGGATGCAGTCTTTTATCCACTGGACGTAGATCTGTACCATTTGGGTGCATTCTTTTATCCATTGGATATTGACGTGTACCCTCTGGATGCAATGGTTTACCCTCTGGACATTTTAGGTTTTGGGCGTAGGCTTTTATCCTTTGGTCACAAGCTTTGTATTGTGTGGATGCACTCTTTTACCCTTTGGACATTTGGGTGTCACGTGTACCTTTTGAAAAGAAGATCAACATTAAAATATTATTTTAATAGCAAAACCTTCTAGAGCTCATAACTTTTGATCCGTAGCTTGGATTAAGGTGATTTTTTTTTGAAATTGTGTATTTTTTCGAGATCTACGCATTGGTGAGATTTTTATACACATATTTCAAATGTAAAAGGTAATTTTACTCATTGTAATATTTACATGCACTCAATTATAAAGTGCCAATTTGGGAGGGTGTTGTAATCTCTTGTGGACACAATTTCGGTTGAGCCCGACGTCCTCAACTTTTGGGTGTTGCATTCTTATATCTATGGGTGTATGCATTTATATCTCTCTTTTTGTTGAGATATTCTGGATCTGTATTTTCGACACTTTTGGCATGTTGACAGTCTCTCTTATGGGGAGCTATTCTGGTGAAGCCCAGTGTTATTTTGTCAGTGTTCGAGTAGTTGATTTTAGGAAACTCATACATATCTGTGGTGTTACTCTACCCATTCAGCAATGTATGGGAGGGTGTGGCATTGATATTGCTTCTTCAAGTTTCGTGTACTTGCCTTGTTACCTTGGCTTTTCTTGGATTGTTGCACTCCTATTTATTTGGATCTCGTGTCCTTGCCTTGTTGCCTTGGTTGTTCTTGGATCGTGACACACCTATTTGTAGTAGTTGATCAAATTATGTTTGTTGTTTTTCTTGCACTTTTGACATCACTCCATTAACAGTCTCCTTGCATGGAGCTATTCTGGTGAAGCCCAATGTCAGTTGTTTTTGAGTTCTATGATCGAGCAGTGGATTCAGACCACAATGCACACTAAACTTCTTCAATTGTTGAGTTTTTGGAGCCTTTTGAGCCTTCTTAAGATATCTTGCAGTGGGATTTTTCTCTCTCTACTTTGTTATTACTAGTTTTTAGTACCTTGCGATGTCTAATTTTCCCAGTTATTGTATGTGGGTACCTCATCAAGCCTTGTTTCCGAGACCCACCTTCTTTTCCACCCACCTCTGCTATGGTTATGGGAGGGTGTTAGTGTACATTATTATTTATCCTTTTATTTATTTATTAGGATAATTCTTACACTTGTGTTAGCCCTACACTTGTTGGGTTAGCTTGCTTAGGTGTACTAGTTATGTGGAGTTAGCTTACTAGTTGTGTTGAGTTAGCTTCTTAGTTATGTGGAGTTAGCTTATTAGTCTTATGGAGTTAACTTAACTACCAATATCAGTTAGAGGGAGTTATTCACCACTGATTTAGGTAGTAGTTGCACTTCCCTCCTCCTATATGTACATCTTTCTTATTGAATAATTAAAGTCATTCTATTATAATGTATTGAGCATTATGGATTATGATGGATTTCCATATATGGTATTTTAGCTCTTTTGTCTTACAAATATAATGAGGTATGCTATTATCATCTGAGATCACGGCTTGGAACAATCTTCTTTTCGTTCCTTTCAAACCCGTGGGATGCAAAGACTAATTCGTTAGCGGATTATTTTCTCGAAAGTTGCAGATAGAGGATGAAGGGTTAGTGTTGTGTGGAAAAGGTCAAAGCCACAACATAAAGGAAATAGAGAAACCCACAACAAATCTAAGGAGGCCAATTGGTAGATGATCACCGGTAAAGGAAAACATGTGGTGACATTCTGTCATTTCCTAAAGCATGTGCATTTTGTGGACCTCAAGTCTACGTAATAAACCTAAGTTCATAATTTGTTAGGTCTGGACAAGTTGGCAAGGTCAAACGGGATAGGTGTAATATTTCTTATGAAGCCAAAATTTTATAAGTCCACCAAAGTAAGAAGTTACAATGCAAATGAAAACTTGATAGGCTTGACAAGCCCGAAGCTACATGAGGCTATCTTATTAGATAACCTTTCACGCCTAAAAAAATGCGAAGGTTAAAGGGAAAAGAAGCTCAAAAGTTATGACATTGTGAAGGCGTGGGGATTCCCCATTGGCTAATGTTTAGCAATGGGTAGAATAAGATAAAAGAAAGACTGACATTGCAAATTTTGTGGAGCTTTCTCATTGGCTCACACTTCACAATTATCAGATGAGAGTATCAAATAATATGATAACCCGAGGGGCATGGAATAATATTAGTGCTTGGATGCTTTGAAAATGTCAGAAGGGAAAATCAAAAGGACCGACATTGTGAAGCGCGTGGATCCTTCTCATTGGCTCACACTTTTCAATGGTTAGTCAAAGGGATTTGAAAAAGTGAATTGCAAAGAAATGTGGAGCCTTCTCATTGGATCACATTTATGAAGAAGTAGACTAGAGCTAAGGACAATCTGACACTACGAAGGAGGTGTGGCTTGATCTTATTGGTCCATATTTCTCAATACAGTAGATCTTCATAAAGCCAAGGTAGAATCACTCGCAAAGGAAAAGGAAAGAAGGGAAGTAAAGCCCGACCCCCTCGACCCAATGGGAGGTGACACATGGTAAAAGTTGAAGCAATGTACACGTTAGAAGAGGATGATCCTTGAGCTAATCGGAGGGTGCCACATGTCATGGTCATGTGTTTCCTAACATGAAAATATTTAAAAGACCATATCTTTCGACTCCAACCTCTAAATCGAGACACAATTTATATTGTTGGAAAGATCTCCTAAAGCTATTCAACTTGACATCATTAAAATTTGATTTTGGTGGCATTTAGTGGGTAAAAATGGAAAACATGGATTTAAAGGGAAATTTTATCCATTTTCACCTCCCAAGTGAAAATAGACAACTGGGCAAGGCTGCTTTTGAATCCATTATTAATGGACCTAATGGTCATTTCTAAGCATGAAGGTAGGTTTCATGAGTTTTCGGGCATCGATAAGGTCTCCAGGGAAGATTGGAAGTCACAAGAGGAATTTTTTTCTCTCTAAGGTTCCGACAAAGCCAAGGTTTATTTGAGTTGGGGAGAATGATCACCGAGGCCTACTTGTAGGCAAAAACATCAAAAATTGATGTTTTCTCTATGACACCCTCAAGACCTTCACATAGCCTCTGGAGCACTAGAAAATCCAAAAATCTACAAAATTAAGAGGCACGTGTAAATTTTTTTGATAAAAATGCCAAAATGGCTAAAATGGAGGACCGAGCTATAAATAGCTCGTTGAGCATATTAAGCGAGCTCACATGATGTAAAATGAGGTAGGGTGTAATAGGATCTCTCGGTGAGCTCATCTTCAGTGGGACCGAGATATTTAGAAGGGGATAGTTGCATTGGAAGTGAACTACCAAATGGGGTTGCATCGAGCTTGTGTAGGTTAGCCATGGCAATTGGGCAACATGGAGAATGAGCTAGGGCCAAGCCCTTTAGGAGTGAAGAGATATTGTGAGCTCAACATGGAGGTTTGTGGGTCGATCGAGATGGATGAAGGCCAGCTTAGGCTATGAGGAGCTGTTGTAAAGGGAAGTGGTCAAGAACTTTAGTGAAATCACAACAAATTTTTGGATGGCTCACCGAGCCACTCGAGAGCCATTGATTGGGAAAAGGAAGGGACACATCAACCACAACAAAAATCGTGGCCAAACAACATGGAACTCAAAAACTTGTGCCCTGGTACACTGAGTCTCTTGCGAAACATAGAATGTAAAATTTTGGCTAAAAACGAAGCTTGAAGGAACAAATAACCCAAGTTTTCGTGGCCATGAGTTCTCCAAATAGGTGAAATTTTGCGAGTTTAAAGAGTGGGGTCTAACTCTTTACTAGATATGGATCAAGGGGCTTATGCGAGTACAAAGACCCGGGCTGAAACTAAACTTATTACCCATGGGGATTGAATGACTACACAACATTATGGTGGATGATGGAGAGCTCAGTGAGCCAGAGCTCACCGAGTTGGAGGATTGGCTCGTGGGAGTTTTAAGGGTCGGGTGTCTTCGTAGTGCGGGCGATGTGGTGGTCAATGGACTAGTGTGGGTATTCAAAGGGCTCAAGAACATTGTAGATGTGATAAAGGTGGGGAAACATCCTTCGGTTGAGTGAGGGGATTAAGGAACATGAGGAGCCCACATTGCATAGGGTGAGGTGACCAAGGATGTAGTGTGACATCGAACTAGTTGGTAGGACCTTGTCCCAAGGTGGATGGAATGTCAAGCTAGAAAAGTGAGGTGTTCATCGGGTATGTAAAACGTAGGCACGACATAAAAGAAAAGGGTCTAAATGAAGCACAAGGGGTGTCACTCGGTGAGCCAACTAGCAAACTAGCCCTAAACACAAACTTTTAATACTCAACCTTCCTTCCCCATATAAAATAATGAAAGAAATGGGTCCCACCATGAAAATTTAAATTCTCGGGCTATTTAAGACATTGAAAAATACCATGAAAGAGGGAAAATATAAAAAGAATCATCTATAGATACCCAATTTTATTACACACTTCTTGTGAATGAGAAGCAAAGCTTGGAAAACGTAAATAGCTAAGCGCACTCAAAAGACCATAACTTTTGCATTTCTCAATCAAATCATGTAAAATGGGACTCGTTGGAATCATGGCTCTGAGATGTACACTAAAAAATAAAGAAACTAAATATTTGATGGTGAACATTATATAAAACGATCCCATTTGAATTAGTGACTTCCAGGTGGTTAAAAGGGCATTTGATAAGCATGGAAAACTATTTATCTTTTGTTTTAAGTTACAAGACAAGATGTGATAGATCTTACAGGTTTCCCATCATGATTTACAACCAATTTGGGTACTTTTCAAGTAAGTGGTAGTGGAAATTTGAGTTTGACAACTTCTCTCTCCTCTCCCATTTTTTCTATAAATTGAAGTGCCCTCTCATTTGAGGGGGATTTATCTTGTAACAAAACTCTGTCAAAATAGTTTTAGAACACCAATGTGCTACAGGAATTCATTTTGGACTTCTTTCATGATGATCCAAGCATTTATATTGTAATGAAATGAACTGTGCATATTAAAGAATCAATAAAATCATATTTCTGGATGTTTCCTTCCCTTATTTTTGTGTGTTGCATTCTCTTGCCTCTCTGTTTCAGCTGTAATTGTTTTGTGTTTATTTTTATGCTTCTTGTAGGGTCTATTACTATTTTACTTCCATGGAAATGGTGGTGTGAATGTTTTTGTTATACTATAGTGATTGTTTCACCCTCTCTGCTTTACATTCTCCTTCATTTTCACACATTGGAGATATTTCCCACACCCTTCTCTTAGTGCATCACCTCTTTTAGTGTAGATTTATTTCATTTTCATGTTATTTCTCTCTCCTTGGTCCCTTAGAAACTGTAGGTTAGAGGTATTTGATATATTTCCTTCATTAGAGTTATTTGTTGCATTAGTTTAGGAAGAGGAACCAACCTTCTCTAGAGAGTTACTTCAACTGCAGGGCCCCACACCTTGAAGCAATTCCATGTTACACAATCAAACTATTTGCATTAACACACTCACATGCTAAGAAAGCATATGGTGTTTTGATTCAATGATAATAGTTATGGCACACCCAATGGGATCACAAGAACTCTTCATTTCATTGCAACAATATTGATGTGTTCTTGTTGTAAATTTCAGCCTTAAAAGGCTTTGTAGTAGCACATATGGTGACTTGAAGGGGTAGAATTCACTAGTTTTAGCAGCCCAAAGTGGTTCAAAGTTCATGCGAAGGATTAAAACATGGTTAAGAACAAGAGAGCAAGGAATTTTTGAATATTTGTAACTATCTCCATGTAGAGGAAGAAATGGAAGGCAAGTTCGAGATTACCATCTCCAACAAACAAAATGTTTTCAACACCTCCACATAGTAGGATATTTATCCAATCAACCAAAGTACTTAGACCAATCAGAATGGCTCATTAAGCACCAAAAATCCTTTCCTTAATTTTGTGGGTAGCATCCCACTTGCTTTGAATGCAAAAAAACCAATTCCCATGGCAGCATTAAAGAACATCCCATATTTCACTGGAGAAAATCACACAACTCCCATTGACCACATTCAAGACATTGCAAATGTATGTGCTATACATGAGGTTGCTGAAATGTATGTGGCAGTGAAACTGTGGGCTTCTTCTTTCAAATGAAAATCTCTACAATGGTTTAGAAGCCTAGGGGCAAGATCAATTAATAATTGGGATTAATTGTGCACAACCTTTTGTGGCCAGATTGGGGAAAAATAAGACAACTTATCTCTATTGGAGTAATTAACCACAATCAAGAGAGCACCAAATGAACAAATGGTTGATATCAACTTTAGATTTTAAAGAACATGGGATAGGATTCTAATTGTCGTTAGACCCGCGGTGAAGGTGATTTTCTCTATTTTCTAAAAGCTCTTAATTCTGATATATCTATGATGATACATTCTATGAGAGGTATAACATTACCCACAACTTATGCCATATCTATTAGAGATGGGAATTGTTTGAGCCAAGCCAACAAGCTTGCACCCAAGCCACCTATGTCTCTTTATTTGAAAATGGGGAATCTAATCCCTAGTTAAGCACCTACATTAGCTCCCATTCCTACCCTAAACAATTATAGTTATACCGAAGCTTCTACCTCTTTTTCTAGCACCTCAAATGAACTCCAGAAATTCATGAGACAATTGCAAAACTTAGGCAATGAATTAGTAACAACCAAGATGCAACAAGCTCAAAATTTCGTATCATATCAACCTTAAGCCCAACCCAATAGACCTCCATATCATCCAAATAGGGCACCATCCCAAGATGGTAATCAGAACAAAGTACAACCTCCAACTAATATACAATTTCACTCGTATAATCCTAATGTTAGTTCAACATCCAGGGGCCTTGGTTCCAACTCAAAACAACATGGAACATGAGTAAGAATGGTGTTTCCCATGTAATCAACCTCACAATCAGAAACATGTTTCAATGGTGCTCTGAATCAAGAATTAATGGTTAACATGGTTGGTGTGCCTCAAGATAAATCAAGAAGAAAATCAGCAACAGTAGTTACTCAAGAAGCACCTCCTAGTGAAACTACGCTTGTGAACTAGTAAGCTGAGGATTTGTTTGGAATAAATAAATATCCTTCTCAGGATGTAGAAGCTAACACAAGGTGTAAGAAGAGGCATTTAATTCAAGTGATTCTAAACATTCTATCACTCTATAAGGAATTGGAAATGCAAGTGCATCTCCAAATGTGTAGAATCAAAGACAAACCACCTTCTAGACCAGCCCATGTACCACTGCCTAGCAGCTCATGTGTAAGAGAAAGTTGTGTAAAGAAAAGGGAAGAAAAAGATAGATCCTCTCCATTTAACATCATAGATAAAATGAAGAAAATAAATGTAAGCATTTCCATGTGGGATTCATTAACAATCCAGGGGACATAGCGATCTATTACAAGCGAGCCATGGCAAATCCTGTCTATGATCAAATGAGCCATCTAAAGATCAAGAGAAGGTGATCACCAATGTAGCTCAACAAGAAGAGAGACAAGGTGGCCAACAAGGTAAGAATATGAGGCATCCTCAATTCTATATATCTCTAATTATCAGGAGCAATCTCGTACACAATTACATGATTGATTTAGTAGAAAGCAGTTTCATGATTCCCAAATGGATAACTGACCAGTTGGGTATTAAGTATGAACCTTTCTCAAAGGGAGTGGTACAATTAGATGGGACATCATTGGGAATGGTTGGAGTGATCAAAGGATTAAGCCTCACATTTAATGCATGCCCCAATGTCATAGTCTTGCAAGATATTTTAGTTCTTAACTTGCCACCACTCTTCACTCTATGCTTGTCTCAATACTTCACAACTAATATTGGAGGCTACTTGTCTACTGATTGGTCACATATTCTCTTCAAAATTAGATATGGACCTAAGGCTACAATCAGATCTGAACCTATTACAAAATTTCATATTGATCTATATGTACCAAGCCCAATCAATGTAAATTACTTAGCTTTTGATCAAGAAGACTTCCCAAGCACTCCAGAGACAAATACCAAGGTTGGAGGAATTCTAGACTTGAATCTTGATGAATGGGAAAACAAAAGGAATGCTTTTGATCCTTACAAGGAAATGTAAGAATATAAGTTGGGAATTTATTGTTTGTATGAAGAAAACCCAACTCTCCCTAGCATCAACAAACCAGATGATAAAGATGACAATGAAGTATGACATCTATTATTTGATGGTTCAATGACTAGACAAAGTGTTAGTGGAGGAGCCATGCTTGTGTCACCTCATGGTATAAAATACTACTTAGCTTTCCACTTTCAATTCATTTGTTCAAACAATACAACTAATTACGAGGCATTGATTCATGGATTACATTGGGAAAGGAGAAATGGTGTCAAGAACTTGCAAGTCTTTGGAGATAGTGAGCTGGTTGTAAACCAAGTTAGAGGGCTCAACACTACCAAAAATGATCTTTAAAAGATCTACAAGAACTAGGTATGGGATCTCATTGAAGACTTTGAAGCTTTTAACATCAATTCCATCCCAAGAAAGAAGAATGAGGTCAGTAAACAAACATGTCACAATTTGGGCATCATTTTATGTTGTTGACAACGTCAAGAAGGATCAAACTCAACCTCACATTAAAGTGGTTGTAATGTCACTGTTCCAGATAATAAAACTAGTTGGTAAGTGTTCAAAATGACCAAAAATCATCAATTTCTTGCAAGAAGAGGTTAAATTCTTGTCTAAAAACTAGGACAAATTGGAATAGTAGTATGGTGATCAAGTGGTTCAGCTAAAAAAAACTCCCAAAAGTTTTGGTGACTTTGGAGTCAATTTTCAACCCCAGTGACCAATTCCGAGAAAGAAAAGGCAAATATTGAAGTCAATGGTGAAGATCCGAAATCAATTGCAATTGGAAAATAAAGAGTGCTCTAGATTGGTAAGGTGAGTAATCCTAAAGAAAAATTTGATTTCATTCAACTTTTTCAAGATTTCCTGATATCGTTTCTGGAATTATAAATATTTGATGGGATTTGATCCAAGATTGGCACAACATACCATGGAGATAGATCTGGAGTCCAAGTCAATTAAATATAAGCAAAGGCTGGTAAATCCTCATATTGAGCCCCTCATGAGGAAGGAACTAAACAAACTCATAGAGGATAACATCATCTTTCCTATCAAACACTCAAGTTGGGTAGAAAATTTGGTGCCAATACGAAGAGAAACAGAGAAATAAGATTGTGTGTGGATTTCTAGGATCTAAATAGAGATTCTCTCAAAGATCACTATTTGCTTCCTTCCATGGAACAAATCTTGCAGGGTAGTAGAATGGCTCGAAATGTTTTCATTAGTGTATGGCTACTCAAGCTATAATCAAATAATGGTAAAATAGGATGATCAATTTAAGATAGCCTTCAACACCAAATGGGGCACATACGCTTATAAGAAAATTCCTTTGGGACTATCAAATTCCAAAGCTACTTTCTAGAGAGCAATGGTTATGGCGTTCAAGGGACTAATAAACAAGACGGTGCTTGTTTATCTAGACGACATCACTATTTTTTCCAAAAATGCATCATATCACCTCAAGAAAGTTTTCCAAAGATGCAGAAATTTGGAGTATCCTTGAATCCTAAAAATGTATATTCTTGGATCATTAAGGAAAGATCATAGGCCACATTGTTTCAAAGGAAGGGTTGATAATTGATCTTGAGAGAGTTGAAGTTATTTGTGAACTCCCTTTCTCGAGTCATAAGAAGGCTCACCAAATATTTTTAGAAAGGATCAAATTTGTCCACAGTGTTTGGACCCAATTTCGCCACTCTTGTTAAGCCATTGACTCGATGTTGAAGAAAAACATGGCATTCAAATGGAAACTAAAGGGAAAATAAATTTTGAGGCCATAAAACATGCAATATCTCAAGCTCCAACTCTCATTAACCCAGATTTATCCAAGGATTTCATTATATATGCCTTTGGTGGTTTAGATACAATCTTAGTTATCGTAGTACAACTAAATAAGGAGGGATCAGAGCTACCTATAGCATTCTTCAACCAAATCTTGGAAGACTATGAGGTGAATTAATCTTTCATTGAAAAACATGTTCTCACTATTATAAGAAGCTTGAATAAGTTCAAACACTTGGTCTCAAATAATAAGATTCAGTTGTTAGTGTCTCATGTCGGGTCAAATATTTCCTCCTGAACAAATATTTGAATGAGAAAAGGGAAGTTTGGATCACTCGTGTGATGGAATATGACATAGAAATCAAGGTGACCAAGTTGTTCCATGGGAAAGGTTTGTGTGAGCAGCTAGCTTCTAATCAAAAATAATGAGACAAACGATAAAGAGAAAGCTTTCCTAGTACTACAATATAATAAAAAAACCAGCTGATGATGTGCCTACTACATGTTGGACCCAAGACATGATACATTTCCTATAAATAGGTTTATGCCCTCTAAAATTAAGAAAAGAAAAGAGGAGATATTTTAGACTTCAATCCATTATGTATGCTCTCATTGATGGCATTCTCTTGAGAAGGACGTGAATGGAGTTCTCCTAAGGTGTGTCCCAATAAACCAAATTGAGAAAGTGTTACATGAGTTCCATGATGGAGAATTTGGAGGTAACTTTTCTCCATGAGTAACAACCCTCAAGATCATGAAGGATGGTTACTATTGGCCCACAGTTTTTAGTGACTACTATACATAGATCAAGAAGTGCAAGAAGTGTGCATTATTTGTAGGCAAGGAAAAGCTAGTAACATTTCCTCTTTGTCCAATCTCAGTAGATAATAATTTCATGTAGTGGGGATTGGACTTCATTGGGGTCATTAATCTAAACTCGAGCCAATGCTAAAATTGGATTCTTAAAGCAACGGATTATTTCACCAAGTGGACCAAAGAAGTAGCACTCAGGGAGGTAAATGAGTCTAGCATATTGGAATTCTTTAAAGGTATAGTCACAAGGTTTGGCGTACCTTCCACTATCATATCAGATAATTCTCTAGCCTTTCTTGGCACAAAGATCACTAAATGGGTTGTTAGAAATGGATTATATCTCAACACTTCATCTAATTATTACCCCGTGGTAATGGGTGAGATAAGTCCACAAACAGAAACTATTAAGAATCATCGGAAGACTCTAAATGAAAACCAAAGGATCTAGCACACAAATATAAAATCATCCTTATGGAATGATAGAATCACACCAAATTGGTCTATAGGTAGCTCTCAATACAAGCTAGTTTACGCAAGGGAGGTAAGACCGTCGATATCACTTGAATTTTTAGCATTGGAGCTTCTCAAGCATCTAGAGTCGGTTGAGTTTGAACCCACGTAAATCAGGTTTGTAGAACTCATGGAGTTGAAATAGCTAAGAGAGTATGTAATGAAAACCATGGAGAAAGATCAATTATTGAGATGAGCTTTTATAAGAAGGCCAAAGAAAGGACATTCCAAAGAGGAGACTTGGTGTCAAGTGGGATGCATATCGTGAAAAACCAACAAAACATTCCAAATTTGACACAATATGCAGTGGTCCCTATGTGATCATGAAATGCAAGAGTAGTAATGCTTTCTGACTGGCCAAGTTAGATGGTGAAGAACCGCATATTCTATTTAATGGTATCTACCTCAAGCGCCTTATATCTTGAGGAAAAACTCTCACCCTTATACATATTAGTTTAGGATTTTCTAATTCCTCCAAGTGCTTATGCACATTGTATTATTGTTAGAGTAGGTTTCAATTTCCCTAAGTGCCTTGGCACATGTTTTATTGCTTCTAGTGTTCCTTGTACAATTCACCATGCTTCTAAAAGAGAAAGTTGTAGTAGGAAACTCGAGTTGCAAAGGAACAATTGTTGTCTTCAAGAAAATTCAAATGCAAAGTAACTAAATTAGGATAAGAAGTAGATTTTTACATATTCTTTCCTCGCTCCTTTAGATCAGTACATGAGTTTCTCATGCACCTCCCAAGATCATAAAATCAAGCAAGGGGCATCTTACGGTATGGTGACAAGTGGCACCCTATAATGTCTTAAATGTTCCAATTATTTTAGCTACTCCATCATTCTAGCAGTGTTCAAGAAGCCATTCAAGAAGGAAAAAATCATATTTTAATGGAGTTTCATGATGTTCAAAACCAGTGAGTGTTTCACTCAAAACTCGCAATGTGTTATGCATGCCAAGTAATCATTGGTTTTAGTATGCTTCATTCATGGAAAAATTAGGATTCAGAATAGGTTCAGAAGTCCATCATGCATTCCCACATATCAAGTGTTGTATGGGAATGAAATGAGGAGGAGTTTTGGGATTCAAGACAATTTTCACCATCACAAAACAAAATTCAAGAATTTCTTATAAAGAGTTCAAAAAAGCAAACAAAATACCAAGCATCAGCCTCAAAGCCATGTTTTTGAGTGACTTGGGGTATAAGATTTCAATTCAAAACAACTCAAGATGATCATGAAGGACTCCATAGCCAATATATAAGTATGCGAACACTGGCCATTCATCTAGCAAGCAAATAACCCCGTGAGTCACAAAATTGTTATCCATTTTCACCTCTCATGTGATAATGGATAATGAGGAAGGCTTGCATTAAAGAATTTTTAATGGACCCCATGGTCATTCTAAAGCATGCAGATGGATTTCATGTTTTTCGGCATTAACAAGGTATCCAAGAAGATTGGAAGTCATGAGAGGATTTTTTTCTCTTCTGGGTTCTTACAAAACCAAGGTTTGCTTCATTGGAGAGAACAAGCATCGAGGCTCACTTGCGGGAAAAAATAGAAAAAATTGACATTTTCTCCGCGACACCCTCAACACCTTCACACACCTACGGAATACTAAAAAAATCCAAAAATATACAAAAATTGGGAGGAAAGTGTAAAGTTTTTTGATAAAAATGCCAAAATGGCTAAGATGGAGGATGGAGCTAGAAATAGGTCACCGAGATGCTTAGAGAGCTCACATGATGCAAAAGGAGGTGGGGTGTAGCAAGAGCTTGGGAGAACTCATCTTTAGGTGAACCAAGCTTGTTAGAAGGGGAAATTTGCATTGGAAATGAGCTAGAAAATGGGGTTGCATAAAGCTTATATAGGTCGGCCATGACAGGTTGGGCGACATGGAGAATGAGCTAGGGCCGACCCCTTTGGGCTCGGTAAGATATTGCAAAGCTTAGTGTGGAGGTGTGCACATCGATCGACATGAATGAAGGATAGCTTAGGCTATGAGGATCTGTAGAAAAGGGAAACGATTGAGAACCTTAGCAAAATCACAACAAATTTTGGGAATGGATCGTCGAGCCAACTCGGTGAGTCATTGATTGGGAAAAGGCGGGGTACTTCACTGCAAATGCAGCGAAACATTGGGGAAAAATGGCCTGATGGAACTAGGAAACTTGTGCAACATGACCCCGAATTTCCCACAAAATATAGAATGTGGCATTTTGGCTAAAATGAAGCCCAAAGGAAAAAATGGCCCAAGCTCTGGGGTCGTGAGTTCTCCTAAAAAAGATAAATTTCTATAGTTTAAAGAGCATGGGGCTAACTCTTTGCGGTGTGGGATCGGGGCTCATGTGGGTACAAAGGCTCGATCGGGAACTAAGATTAGTGCCCTCAAGGGAGTGAATGATTGCACAACATTGCGGTAGATGACAAAGAGCTCAGCGATCCCAAGGTCATCGAGTTAGAGGATGGGCTCACGGGATTTTTAGGGCCGATGTCTTTGTAGTGCGGGTGATGTGGTGGTCAATGGACCGGTGTGGATATTTTGAGGGATCAAAGAACATTGTAGACATGACATGGGTGGTGGTAGCATCCTTTGTCCGAGTGAGGGTAGTAAGGAACACGATGATCCCGCATTGCGTAGGGTGAGGCGACCGAGGGATGCAACGGCGTGACATCAACTTGGTTGGTTGGACCCCGTCTTAGAGGGTGGAAGGAATTTCGAGCTACAAAAGTGAGGTGATCGCGGGTATGTAAAATAGAGGCATGACATAACAGAAAAGGGGATTGATGAAGAAAAAGGGTTGCTAGCTCGGCAAGCTAGTCCGCGTGAGCTAGCCCCAAACACAAACTTTAAATACTCAACCTTCCCTCCCCATATAAAATAATGAAAGAAATGGGTCCCACCATGAAAATTTAAATTCCCAAGCTATTTAAGACATTGTAAAAATATTTTGAAAGAGGTAAAATATCAAAAGAATCATCTCCAACTACCCAATTTTATTACACAACCCCATGAATGAGATGCCAAGCTTGGAAAACATAAATAGATGAGCGCACTCAAAAGACCATAAATTTTTCATTTCTCAACCAAATCATACAAAATTGGACTTGTTGGAATTGTGGCTCTGAGATCTACACTTAGAAATTCAAAAATTGAAGATTTGATGGTGAAAATTGTAGAAAATGAGCCCAATTTTAAACAATGACTTCTAAGTGGTTGAAAGGGCATTTAATGAGCATGGGTAGCCATTTTTCTTTTGTTGCAAGTTATAAGACAACATGGGATGGATCTTAAAATTTTACCATCATGAATTACAACCAATTTTAGTACTTTACAAGAAGGTGGTAGGGAAATACAAGTTTGAAAAATTCTCTCTCCTCTCCCTTTTTTTCTATAAATTTAAGTGCCCTCTCATTTGAGGGGGATTTCTCTTGTAACAAAACTCTATCAAAATAGTTTTGGAACACCAATGTGCTGCAAGTCTTCATTTTGTACTTCTTTCATGATGATCTCGGGACTTTCTCTTGTAATGAAATGAATCTGTGCATATTAATGAAGCAATAGACTCAGATTTGTGGATGTTTCCTTCCCTTGTTTGTGTGTGTTGCATTCTCTTTCCTCTTTGTTTCAGCTACAAGTGTTTTGTGTCTATTTTTATGCTTCTTGTAGGGTTTATTACTGTTGTGCCTCTATGGAAATGGTGGTGTGAATGTTTTTGTTAGAATTTGGTGATTGTTCCACATTCTCTGCTTTACATTCTCCTTCATTTTCACACATTGTGGAGATTTCCCACACCCTTCTCTTGGTGCATCAACTCTTTTAGTGTAGATTTGATTCATTTTCATGCTATTTATCTCTCCTTGGTTCCTTGGAAACTGAAGGTTAGAGGTAGTTGATAGATTAACCTTCATTAGAGTCGGTTGTTGCATTAGTTTAGGAAGAGGAACCAACCTTCTCTAGAGAGTTACTTCAACTGCAGTGTCCCACACCTTGAAGCAATTCCATGTTACACAATCACACTACTTTCCTTAACAAACTCACATACTAGGAAATTAGAGGGTGTTGTGATTTGGTGATATTAGGAAACAAGAGTAGTCATGGGCATGCAAACAATTAAATCAGGTAGCTCAACCACAAGAATTGATGAAGCATGGATTCATTTCTTTCTGCAAGATGGAATAGACATAGTAATGGCCTTGTAAAGTTCCCATGTGCTTTGCATGAGAATTTAATGCAAATTCTTGGTGGTTCAAAGTTAAAAAGTTTTTTCCCCTCTCATTTCCCTCCTATCTCTCTTCTCTCTCTTTCTCTCAAACTATAGATTGTAAAATCTTTCATTATTGAATGGAGGATGTTCAAAAATTATAACTTAGGAACTATGTCAAAATGGTTTTTGAGCAGCAATGAGACATTGAACCCTCATTTTGGGCTTGACAACGTATTCTTGTGCCTTCCTTTGTAACTGTAATAGACTTTTCATACTTTTATTGCAATATATCTTGTTTTGTGACACATATATTTGTCCTAGCTCGTTTTATCTGTAACCTAGCCTCTCTTTTACTACTTATAGAATTAAGTTTTGCATGTATTTTTCCTTTGTATCTCGTTTTTGTGTTTTCATGGAGAACAAATAGTGAATGAAGCTTTGGGTTTGTGTCACTTATGTTTGGCCTCTCCCTTATCCATTTCCTTCTCCAATCTCCCTCACTAGAGCATCTCCACCCCTTTTTGGTGTTATCACCACCTTTTAGCTTAGGATTTCCCCTTTCTACATCTTTCTAACCCTCTCTCTCCCTCTGGTCCCTTGGAATGGTTAGTTTAGGATTACTTAGTTTTATTTTCTTAGACTAGGTAGAGGCGGTTGGCCTTCTCCAGAGGTCCATCTCAAGGAGTGATTCCCACAACTTAGAGATGGTCCCATGTTAGCAAAGAGTAGGGACCTATAACAAGTAGATCATAGGGTGTTAATTTTTTTTTCGTAATAGGTTTTACATGGAGGATATATTTGGATAAACCCTTTATCATGTTGTAAAGAAACATGAAAGAATCTTGCAAAGCGAATCGTATTTGAATTTTTATTCCACCTACACTTGTTTTAGGGTGTGAAAGTGTTACTTGAAGATCTATTAATCTCCATGGCTAGTTTTTGGGTGATTTTGTTTCATAATAAGGACCTTTTTCATTGATGTCAAGACAATATCCAACGGATGCACATTTTTTATTTCATCCCATACCTTGCTCGACACTTCAAATTTTATCATATTTTCTTGTTTAGTTGTGATATATTTTGGCCTCACCTACTTGGGAATGTATGTTTATAGCTCATATATATTTTTCTATAGTAAAGATTCCAATAAAATAAAATTGATATATATATAATCTATATGTCATTATACTAAGGGTTTTGACTACCCAAAATTGACCTAGAAATTTAGTTTATCTCGAATGACAACTTTGAGTGAAAAAATATTGCACCCAAATGAAGAAATGTTAAGTTGGTATATGCAGTAATAGGTTCGGGATATATGCACGAGTACCCATTGAAATTTCATTGCTATAATTTTTATATTTTCATACAAGCGTATTTGTGTAGTGAACTCTTGTATATCATTAACTAAGCATTTTATAGCATTTGAATTCATGCCTTCTACCCAACGATGTTCCCCTGGTCCAATGATCATCATTATGCTCTTTTTATTCTCATCCAAAGCTCTTTTTCTTGAGAATGTAGTTTTTATGCATTCTTTATTTAATGTTTATTTGAATATCACCAACATTTATTTTGACAAAAACTTCTATTCTATATTTTTGTAAAATCAAGAAAACTATGTAAAAATCAATTTTCCCTTTTTTATAATTGTTAATAGATTGAATTTTTTTAATCTATCATTCTAAAGGTTTATAGGGATGCCTTGACATTTTCATTTGCATTCATTAATGACATAGAGTATTTTCACTCTCTCAAAAGTGCTTTCTTGAAATACATTTTTTCTATAGTTTAAGATTCCCAATGTGGAAGTCATTGTTGATCACATACACCTTTAAATTTCTTGTACAATGCTTATTTTACTTTAAAATGTTGTTCTTATGTTTCATATAACATTGAAACACTTATTTATTTTCCTCTATCTTTCTCTCTCGTGACACACACCAATTTTTTATCATATTTTCTAAAGTTTTATTTTTTAATATTTCATGTTAATAATGTTGAACTCTACATCCCCAATGGTGACCATAACATGATAAAAAAATAAAGTACATGTAAGATTTAAATAAAGATAAATAATGGGTATGATGGTCGAATATATTATCCAACAAAGTATATTCAATGTACAGTCTCCAAATATCTAATTGTAAGAATTTTATATTAAAATTGGCGAGTTTCTATTTTAGTTTTCTCTCTCAAAGATGATTTCAGAAAGCACCTCCATTAGAGAAGCTATTATTCTTGGTGTTAGTATAAGTTCCAATAAAATTATATGAGTGTCTTGCATGTGTAGATATATAAAATTTCAACATGATTAATTATGATTAATATGTCCCACAACATCATCTAAATCCATATTATAATAAATCACAATATTGATTATTATTATTTAATCTTTTTATCATTTTATTATCTTTTATCTTTTATCATTATTTATCATTCCATCATTGATCCTTTTAATCCTTTTTATATCCCATTTTATCATTAATCACTTTAATTCCTTATTATATCTTATTATCCTATTTTAATCCTTCATTAACATTTTATAGGAATTTAATATTCCTACATCTACCTACCCACCTACCCTACACATCCCTACACCTAGCCTTTCCATGTAACCTCACCCCTAATCATCATTTATTAACCTAATATAACTCTAATCCTAATCACATCTTCACCTCTAAATCTAGAGGCTTCTAAATCTAGAAGCCTCTCTAACCTTCTCCTTCCATTGAATTTTTAATTCAATGGAAGCTTCTTCCCTCCATGAATTTTAAATTCAAATTTATAGAATCCTCCATTCTAGAATCCTCTAATCCTCACATACACTCTCCACCATTGATTCAAATCCAACATGGCTTCATCTTAGCCATTGAATCCTCCACCCATAAACTATAAATTAATCTCTCCTCCTCCGTGAGAGCTAGCTTGGAAAAAATTGAAATCCATAACAAACCTTTGTCATTTTATCACTCAATCAATCTATCATCCAATCCTTCATCCTCCATCAAGCATTCATCAAGCAATCAAGGGGAGATGTTGCTCAAGTGACTCCAAAATCTAAAGCAACCAAGTTCAATCCAACATCTTGAGCACATCCAAAGCATCAAGGGATATCTTGATTTGGTAAGTGAAGGTATTGCATTTATTTCTCCCTTCCATCTAGCTCAATCTAAGGTATTGTTGAATAGATTAGATTTAGGAATCAATTTCTTTGTTTTTGTTTCTAACTTTTATCTAATCTATTTAACAAATAAATTTTAGTGCCCTTATTTTTAGTCGCATTCCATACTAATAGCAAGTTGTTCAAATTTAGAAATTTTTCATTGAGATTTGTGCCTTGAAATTTCAAATTTTTGTGAACTTCTTCTATTTTCAACGCTTTTGACCTGAAACAACACTTTTGTAAATCCCATGGCGCTTTTGTAAATACTTTAGCACTTTTGTCCAACCTTTAAAACCCCAAAATTGCCATTTTTGACAAAGTAGCACATTTGTAGGCAAATTAACACTTTTGCACACAAAGTGGCTCTTTTACGTATAAACCGGCACTTTTGCAGTAAAGTGTCAATTTCGCTCTATTTTGGCACTTTTGTTTTAAAAAAAAATTCCTACCTTCTCGAGAACCATAAATTTTTATCCCAAACTGAAAATGAATTTGTTTTTTTTTCTGGTAAGGCATCGAAAAGATCTATGAAATGAAAGTGTTAATTTAGAATTTTATAGTATAATTTATTCATGGTTTTCATTTTCCTAAATCTTGTCATTTTAACTACACATTGAGTTATATTTTCTTGTTTGAAACTACTAACACTTTTTTTGCAACTTCTTTTGCTTACCAAAGATAAAAAAATCAATCTAAAACTACTAATCCTTTTGTTTTACAACTCGTTTAGTCTAAGACATTGGGGTTATATTTATTTTATAGGGCCTCATCAAGAAGACCCACTCATATAATATTTATCATTTCATCTTGTTATCTAGAAGTTATTTTCTTACATTATCTTTCTTAAGTGTTTTCCTTTGTAACTTATTTATCCTGAAGGAAAAACCGTGTATCCTCTCCTCTCGTGTCCTAGGATGATCTTGAGGATAAAAAATGGCTAACCTTACCCTTTTTCTTTTCTAGGGGAAATGTGATGTGGAAGTGATATCCACACACTTGTCATAGTCCTAGGGGTCTCATGACCATGGGCATTATCTCCACTCACGTAGACACGGCTGTGTTTCGATGGGGTATATAAATTCTAGGGAAATTTTCATTATTGGCTAAATGCTTTCTTGTTTTAAGAGTGATGTGAATGTAGGCACTTCCACTTCCCAAAACCTATGCCTTAGACAATATCCTTTACAACACGGACTTGGTCCCCAAGATCACTCACTAGCCGAACCCACATTGTCACATAGGTGGAGAGATAGTTTTGGCACCACCGTCGATATGTGGTATTGAAAGTGGGCTATATCTTGATTAAAAATCCACTTGACTAGTTAGGGTGTGTGTTGCATTTTTGTTTCTTGTTTTTGAACACCCTTAACCATCCCATCAAATTAAAATTTTAATTAATCAAACAAACATCCTTAATCAAACAACATCCCAATCAAAATCCCATCACTATCCTTAATCAACAATCCTAACTCAAATCTAATCCCCCACACATCCTATCAAACCATGGCTTTTGATCCTCAACCCCATCCTCTCCAAACCAACATCTAAACCCCTACCTCTTTTCTAAATCCATCAACTAAGCTATCCCATCATCCCCCACCCATCAAATTCAACCATCTCACTTTATCCCACACACTATCCAACACCTTAATAAACAAATCTCAAACTTAACATCCTACCTCAACCAATCCCATCCTTGCCATCCAAATCAACCATCCCATATTGATCCTAATATCTTAAAAACCATCCAATATCTTAATAAACAAATATCCAATCTTAAATCATGCATTGATCAATCATCTTCTAAGCCATCATCTCCCAACCAACCCCATCCACAATTTCCCTTTCTACAATCCCTACCCCTCATCCCATTGACCTCCTCCTTGAGGAACCCAAATCATCTCAATCCACACCTCGACCTAAAAAAATAAAATAAGTAACCCCAAAAGCCAATTACATCAACTTTGACAACCTCACTAACTTTGACCTAGACCAAAAGTACCTCCTTGGTGTGCTTTCTAGTTTAGCCACCCATCCCAAACCCATACAACCATCCCAAACCCCAACCTCCAAATCCCCTATCAATCATCATAACCAACACCTTCCTACCATCAAAACTCATGGAAATAATCGACAATAATCTAATACCTTATCTCATAAATCCAATCATCCTATCAAACCTATCATTGAGTCACATTCACATATCCACAACAACCTAAACAACTTAACCCAAAATTATCATCTCCCACATATCATATTAATCCTTCATCCTCATTATATTCATTATCCCAATCCAATCCTATAGAATTTCTCCTAGAAACTCCCACATCCCCTAATCCAACATCAAATTCATCTTTTGATATTATTTCAACCTCTCCATCACCTAAACCCAATCATATCAAAACTATCTCATCCACTGTGACTCCTAAATTTCCCTCGTCCCCTTTCTATCCCCAATCCTAAACCATCTAGTGTGGCTCCTAAGTCACCCTCATTTACATCTAATCCTAATCCATCCCCTTCATCACCTAAATCTCACAAAGATCCTATCCTCTAATCCTATTTCATCTCCCCATACCCCAATCCTAAAACATATAAAGTGACTCCTAAGTCACCAAATTCTAAACCTAGTAAATCCAATCCCAACCTCTCTACATCCCATCTCTTACCCAAGATAATAAGATTTATACGTCACCTTTATCTACTTTATCCTCTAAATCAACCAACTCTAATGTGGCTCGTACACCACCTCCATCAACCACATCCAATGTGACCCCCATATCACACCTATCCCCTTCATATAAATCTATCAATCCCAAATAATGTAATCCTAAGCCAAAAACATCTACCTCAAAACCATTTACTCTAACTAATCCAAAATCAACCAAAACTACTTCACCTCCAACCTCAAACCATCAACTTTTCCCCCTAGGCCTAATCCATCCCATTCATCTTCTAAGCCACACCAATCCAATCCAAATCAACCAACATTTCTCATTATCCACCAAATCCTACACCTTTACTTCCTACCCCCAAAACCATTTAACCCAAACCACTTCACTCCTTTAGGAGAATCCTTGACCACCATATTCCATTGTCTAAAAACATTCAATGTGATTATCCATCCCCCATCAAATAAAATGATAAAAACCTTCCTAAACCATCTTGGTATCATGAGCATTATCATTGTGACTTCCATCGTACCCATGGACATTCGACAAACCGTTGCATGTAATTTTGGTCTTTTTCCAAAATATCATTAACCAAGGAATTCTTATCCTTGCACCTCTCTATCCACCACCTTTCCATCCCAATCCTATCTCTAACCATCATCCATCATCCAAACCCCACTCGACATCCAAACATCATCATCCATCCAAATACCATCATACATCCAAACATCCCTCACCAACCAAAAACCAAAACAAATCTCACGTCCCATCCTTTGTTAATCTCAACCTCTTAACTAATGACAAAATTACAACCCCGGTCCTCATGATGACCACATGGAATCATCCTCCCCATCCACTTCATGTCCTATAGCCCAAAAATATGTTCATTAATATGAAACATCGAGGCAAAGGCTTAGGCATCCATGAATAGGAATTCATGAACCCCTCTCCCTTCATCAAAAGCCAAGTCGTCTAGGCTTAGGGTATAAACCTAACACTAACAACGACCCTCCCAATTATTCTCCACAACCCATTTCTCCCACGTCTTTTGTTGATCCTACCATCCTAACTAATCAACCCAATCACAAATCCTTTAATTCTCATATAGCTACCAAACACCTAAAAATGGATTGAGAACATACTTCATTTCCTACACATGGATGTTATTTCCTTCCCACCCATCCTCCTTCCATCCAACATCTAAATCCCTTTGCATATAATCCATTCTTATCATCACATCCATTAATATCCTCTATCAATCCATTCATTTGAACACTTGATCAAATTTCTCACACATGTTGTAAGAAAATAGTACCTACTACAACCGTGTGACCTTGGTCTATCATTACCTCTAACATTCCAACACAATTGTCCTCCTAGATATCCACACACTTTAACACACTTAATAAACTTTTGGTGAATACCCTTGGGTACATCTTTTACACTCTATCCAATGTCATCACTACACTCATTTCCATCCCCCATCAAAGCCACTATTGATTCTTAACCCTTTGATTTTTTCAAGAGAGTGGAATCTCTTTATGAAAAAATGAAAATATCAAAAATAAAAATCATATCAAATAAAATCCACCTCAACACTCTCTCTAGGGGTGTTTCAAAGATCTCTATCGAGGATATGGACACCTAGCTGGTAGTAGAGCAATGTTGTGATAAGAATCAAACGCATCTCTGTCATGAGCTATGGACGCTGGCTAAGTAACGGAGCAATGCATGGCTTAGCCTTCCATTCACTCTCCATCCACATATTTGACTTAATCACTCCCTATACATTGGCTAGTTTGTCTCTACACACTATCCATTAAGTATTCACTTCAAGCGGTAATTAACCATCACAATCACACACACTTCTCTCTTTAAGATACATAGGGATTGCATGTTTCAGCATTGTTTAAACATTGGTCACACATTTATTTTAGTATGAATCTTTCCTTACAACATGTGATGTTAGGCTCATATTTTATCCAAATCACTTATATTATTCGATCCATCACATACCATTTTTTCCCTTAGAATAGGACATTTTTGGGAAGATGATGATATTTTCCCTTTCATAAAATCCTCATCATGTCCCTTTTCAACTATCATCATCATGACTGGGGGAAACCTTACTACCATATACTAGGGGCATCATACATTTTAGATACCCCCCACTTCCCATCCTACCTTATACACCGGGAAAACCGAACCCATCTATACATCCACACCATCTACCCTACTTTACGCTTAAGGGAACATTGCATCTATCCCTCAATCCATCTCCCCTATACCTAGGGGAATATCTTATCATCTTCCCTATCCACCATCTTATCCTATACCACATCCCTCATCATATATATCTATCTTCTATCCCACATCCCATCTAATCCTAACCTATCAACCAATCACTATCCAATTTCCCTCAATCCTTCCTTTCATCCTACCCAAACAAACTTTGGGAATTATAGGAGAAATTTGCATCCCACCTTAGCTATCACATCTCGAATCCTTTCATATTATCTATCCTCAACCATCCCCCTCAATCCAAAAATAAAATAATCTAAACATCCAAACTCTAAAATCTAAACATTCAAAATCTAAAATCTTAACATCAACTATCAAATAATCTAAACCTCCAAAAATCCAAACAAATCGAAAATCCAAACATCCAAAGTCCAACATCAAAAATAAAAAATCCAACAATCCAAAACTATAAAAACCAAAAACATTACAAAAAAATCCACAAAAAGATCTCAAATATACAAAAATACAATGTGTGTGTTTTTTGTGTGTTTGCTTGTTTTTCTACATTTACATTTCGTCCAATGATATGAGGAACCTTTTGTTTCTTTTTATTTTTACATCAGTCTAATGATATGAGGACAAGGGAATTTGGAAATTTAATTATCATGTTCTTTATACCTTGATGTATCTTTCTCTATGCCACATCGGAACATTGTTAATGATGATCATAAGGACACTTTATGGTATCAAACCCCATTTTATCATCATATTTCCACCTCATCATCATCTAACTAGCTAACTAACTCCTCATATTCCTATCCAATAAATCCTTTATCAATCAATCAATATCCACATCCAAATTTTATCATCTCGCATCCAACATCTAAAATCCTCACCCTCTAGTTGGGGCATCTTCGATCCAAAAACCAATCCTCATTCTCACATATAAACATCCTCAATATTCTAATCCTTTAAATCAAATCAATCATCCTCAAATCTAAATCCCAAATCTTCCATCCTACCCCCTTGACTAGGGAATCTTTAAATCCAACATCTTCAAGTCCGACATCCTCTAATCCAAAATCATAACTCTTCACCATTTTCATACATCGTTGACTAGGGTATTCTCAAATATAAATCATAAATCTTCACCCTTGTCATAAATTTTTGACTAGGGAATCCAATATCTTCAAAATCCAATATCTCCCATTCCTCTAATCCTCTCTTATATTCCTCTATTCCTATAATCATCTCTCCTATTCCTCTAATTATATCTCCTCATCTTCTAAATCCTCTAATCCTCATCCTCTAAATCCTCAAATATCTACATCCTCTCTCCTCATATCTTCTAATCCTCTAATCCTAATCCTCTGAATCCTCAAATATTCTCATCCTCTAATCCTCTCTCATCTACTAACTTGGTCCTCTCCTCTTTTCGAGTGGTTACCCAACTCGTTCCTCCCCACCTAACCCCTCGAGGGGGCATCATATCACCATCATAACATATTTTCTTATTTTTCTTTGAATTGTCATTTGCTCAACAATAACAATTCAAAGAGGGAAAAAATGTAGACATCTAAAATGTCGACATGATTAATTACAATTAATCTATCCTACAACATCATCTAAATCCATATAATAATTAATCACAAGATTAATTATTATTAAATTCATTTTATAATTTTTCCCATTTACCATTTTATTATCTTTTATCATCTATCATTATTTATCATTCCATCATTGATACTTTTAATCCTTTTTATATCCCTTTTTATAATTAATAACTTTAATTTCTTATTATATCCAATTATCCTATTTTAATCCTTCATTAACATTTTATAGGAATTTAATATTCTTACATCTACCTACCCACCTACCCTACACATCCCTACACCTAGCCTTTCCATGTAACCTCACCCCTAATCATCATTTATTAACCTAATCTAACTCTAATCCTAATCACATCCTCACCTCTAAATCTAGAAGCCTCTCTAACCTTCTCCTTCCATTGAATTTTTAATTCAATGGAAACTTCTTCCCTCCATGAATTTTAAATTCAAATTTCTAGAATTCTCCATTCTAGAATCCTCTAATCCTCACATGCACTCTCCACCATTGATTCAAATCCAACATGGCTTCATCTTAGCCATTGAATCATTTGTCCATAAACTATAAATTAATCTCTCCTTCTCCGTGAGAGCTAGTTTGGAAAAACTTGGAAATCTATAACAAAACTTTTCCATTTTTATCACTCAATCAATTCATCATCCATCTTCAATCCAATCCAATCATTTGATCCTTCATCCTTCATCAAGCATTCATCAAGTAATCAAGGGGAGGTGCTGCCCAAGTGACTCCAAAATTAGAAACATCCAAGTTCAATCCAACATCTTGAGCACATATAAGCATCAAGGGAGCTCTTCATTTGGTAAGTGAAGGTATTGCATTTATTTATCCTTTCCATCTAGCTCAATCTGAGGTATTTTTGAATAGATTAGATTTAGGAATCAATTGATTTGTTTTTGGTTTCTAAATTTGATCTAATCTTTTAACATATACAACATGTAACTCCAAGCATCATGTGAATAAAATAATTTTTGTTTATCATCTAAAATTGGAAGTCGTGTTCAAATTATTTGTATCAATTCTACTCTTAGAAGGTTTTATTAAGGCCAAAAATATCAAGGAATGTTTACACTTATCTAGTATGGCTTTTATTTCCTCCACCACCTCTTGAACATTATGTGAGTACATTGATTTTGACAAATACCATTATTATATGTTTTTGTAAAATTATGATATCTAGAAATATGAATTATCTTTATGGTTCTTAATAGAACTATAATTCCTTAAATGTTGAGATTCTAAGCACATAAAAATAAATGTTGGATGACTGAAATGAATTCATTTCTTAATTATATTTGTGAACACCACTTTCCTTCGATTTATTAATCTTCTAATAAAAAAATTATGTTTCCTCCGACTTTCTTCTTTTCTAAAGCAATAATTGAATGAAATAAATTTTTTTTTGTATTTGAAACTTGAAAGATATGTAATTTGGCATAAAATACCAAAGTAATGTTGGTGTAGGATTTTACCCACCTTTTGGTTTTACCTACATGGTCTAATATAGCTTTCTTATATCATAATAGATCATTAAAGGGAAATGTACTTTTATTCATTTTCTATTTCTTCATTGAGAAGTTACCTTTTTGGGTGACCTAATTTCTCACTATATAATGTACCTTCCTATGTAATTTTTGGCTAATGAAGGATAATCACTTAATGAAGAGTTAGATTTCTCATGTACTTTTTCTTATTGTATAAGTATTTCTTCTTCATTGTTTGAGTATTTTCCATATCTTATTACTACATATAATTTTCTTCATGCATTTGATCATATCCAGTACCAATCCTTGATTGTGACCTACTCTTAAATGGTATTGGATTGAATTTGGTATATGAATTCCACAACCTCTGTGTGAGATCTAGCATTTTAGCTCTTTCTATATTTTTCATTAATTTTGGTTTTCAAGGGATTGGTGGGGTTTCTATAAAATCCGAGTAGATCTATTCCTCTGGAATCCCCACAAGGAAAGTAGATAGAGTCATTGACTTCAAAAAGGATACTAAACCCTAGATTTAGCTATTACTCGACATACTTCTACGTGACGGTATTTGTGACTTCTTTGAGGGTTCGAAGGCTCTTTTCTTCAAATTTAGAAAAATTGTGCAAGTTTGGGCTCAAATAGAAAAATTCCTTCTAGATTTTTCTAATTTTCTCGAATAACTTGGTGGGTATTTGTTGTTTTCTACAAAACTTACGGTTTTTTTGATGATATGGAGGTTCCTTATTTTTTTTTCATTTTTAGTGTTTCATGGTTTTGCATGTGCTTGACAAGTGGAAGAATCTAACTTAGTGTATTTTCAGGATTTTCCTAGTACTTAACAAGTCAAAAATTCACCCAAGTGAAAATTGAGTTTTCAAACGTGTTCAAGCAGGTCAAAATATCCACCCTCGGTGTGTCAGGATTATTGTCCTTCTTAACACCTATCGGTTTCGTTACCTACTTAACACCTTTCAAGTTCTAGTGCACCTTTCAACACCTATCGAGTTCCACTTCATACTTTGTACTGTTAGATTCTCGATCCTCGCATAACACCCATAGGGCTCCACCACTTACTTAACACTTGTCGTTCCAACACTTTCTCAACACATGTCAAGTTTTGCTTCATGCTTTACACCTATCAAGTTTCACCACCTTTTTGACACTTATTGTGTTCCACCCCATGCTTTACATCACCTAAACCTAGAAAAACTACATTTCAATATTTTAAAGGTATTTGACAGTTCAAAACTTTGATTTGACTCAAATTTCAATTGACTGCTCCATTTTAGGTGTCATTTTTTAGAGTGCATGTTTTTTGTGTTCTACGCTTTGAAGGTATCCTCATTTTTGAAATATTAAACCTCTCGAAGTTCGGGAGGGTGTAGTGTGTGAGCCCTTTCCTACTAGCGATTTCCTTTCCTTCTTCTCGCATATTGTTTAACATAGAATTTTAGTTCTATGACACCACTCACACCATTTAACTATCTTGAATGGAATTCTAAAATACAACTCATTTTGAGGGGTAAGGGTCTACATCAGATAACAATGGGGCTTGAAACAAAACCAACTTCATATTCAGACAAAGTGAAATGGTTTAACTGTTGTGATGAAGCCTTTGGGTTTATGTGTGCCGCGCTTTCTCAGATCTTCTCTTTCATGTTGAAGCTACTACATCTCCCAATGAAGTGTGGACCATATTAGAAATTCTCTTTGGGAAAATAGATGAAATGAGAGCACATGAACTGGAAAATGAGCTCATTAGCTTGAGCCCCACCAACTTTGACACACTCCAGGACTTCTTCACAAAGTTCAAATCAAGTAAGATTGTAGTTGAAAGAATGCAAAATTGATAAGAAATACTCTCAACTCATTATTTCTATCCTTTCTAAATTGGGTCTGGATTACTTGGTTTTTGTCTCCACCTTCCATGCCACCAAGGATGCACTTGGAGCATCATGGAAAATTCCCTCATTTGACGTGTTTTTGGTCAACTGACTAGGGAACAAGATAAGTTGATACAAATGGGAACTTTAAAGTCTTCCAAATCACATGCCTTGATTACAGGGAATGCAAAACCTAAGGCTTCTAATAATAAGGAGAAGAAATAGGAAAAGAAGGATCAAGGACATAAGAAGGATCAGAAACCATCCCAACTAAAATAAAACATTGAATCCTCCTCCTCCAAAGTTAAACCTAAGAAGGAAAAGGTAAAGTGTGCTTATTCCAAGAAAATTGGCCATGATGAACACAAATGTATGAAAAATTAGACTGACCACCTTACTCATCTTCTTGAGAAAACAACATAGGGGTCCTTGAATCTATCAAAAAAATTCATCCAACCAAGAAACTTCTAAGGAAAAAGACAACAGTAAAGAGAAGAAGAAGGAAAGGATTTAGTAGTAGTAGTGGCTCAAATCAATCTTAGGTCATTGATTCTAGTGCTTTGCACCACATGGGTTCCTCATGTGTTCAATTTTCTTTTGTGAAACCATGCAATATGTATTCTATCACACTGGGTGATGACATATTTGTAGCAGTTGTAGGGTGTGGATCAGTAGAAGTAGATGGTGGGACATTCAACAATGTTATAAGTGTTCCAACACTTTCCACCAATCTGTTTTCAATTTACTAGATCAGTCACATTAAGAAGGGCATGAGAGTCAAATTCAACCCAAATTTAGTTATCATCAAATATCTACATAGTGACATTATAGTTTTAGAATGGAAGTCCACCGTGTATGCTTGTATACCTTCTCTCATTTTTCTCCAAACTCTTCTCCAACTACTTTGTTGACTCATTCAGATGGGGTTAGAAAATTATGGCATGAGCAATTTGGCCATCTTAACTATCACTACTTGGAACAATTGAGTAAACATGGAATGGTTAAAGGATTTCCTAAAGTTAGTTTCTCTAAAGGTCTCTGTGAGGGATGCACCCTTGGAAAGCATCCAGAAGAGATATTTGAAAAAGGTAAAGCTTGGAGAGATACACAGTATTGGAGTTGGTTCACAGTGATGTCTCAAGGCCTTTTCCCAAACCTTCCTTCACCAAGGCATGATATATTCTCACTTTCATTGATGATTTTTCATGATATACCTAGGTCTATTTTCTTCATCAGAAGTTAGATGTTTATGACCTCTTTCGGGACTTCAAGGCCCTTGCAGAGAAACAATCTGGGAAATTCATCAAGATTCTATGAATATACAAAATATTGTGGAATATGTCGAATGTGAGTTTGAGAAGTTATGAACTATAGAGGGATTGAGTTACATCAAAAATTACCTACAATCCTTCACATAATGGGGTTGCAGAATAAAAGAATATGTTTCTAAAAGAGATGGCAAATTGTATGCTTCACTCCAAATCTTTGGCACCGCAATCTTTGGGTAGAAGCTATTAATTGTGCAAATTACATACAGAACTATGTCCCTCACAAAGCATTAAAGGGAGTCACTCCTTTTGAAGCTTGGCATGGTAAAAACCATCAGTTAAGAACTTTAGAGTCTTTGGATCTCTAGTTATGGCTTGAATCCCTAAGAATAAATGGAAGGCTATGGAACCTCATAGTCGGCCATGTATCTTTGTGGGATACCCAAATGGTGTTAAGGGGTACCAAATTCTTCATCCAACCACACATGAGTTATTCATCGAGAGGAGTGTCAAATTTCAGGAAGGCCCACCAGATTCCACACCTGACTCTTCTCCACTTCCATCAACATCACTTGGAATTTCGAGGATGATTATGACAATTCTAAGGAGCTTGAGAAATTTCCTATGATTATTCATGTTACCGAGGAATCCTCTTATTTTAGTTATGATAGTGAAGATAGTGATGGAGCTTCGTCTCCTTCCACATCCATCCATGACTCGGATGATGATGAGCTTATTCCTAACACTCCTACCATTTGTCGTTATTGGGCTAGATGGACTTCGTAGAGTGCGAGATAATTTGGTAGGGGATCCAATAGATGTTAGAAGTACATGATCAGAGTTCAAAGATGGGCCTCATGATTTATTTTCCTCTAGATCCGATCCATAAAATTTTAGAGAGGCTTCTAGAAATCCTAAGTGGGACATTGTTATGTAGGAGGAGTACAACTCCTTAATCAACAACCACACTTGGGATTTGACACCACTTCCTAAGGGAAGAAAGATGGTTTGATGTAGATGGATCTATCAGACCAAATATGTAGTATATGGGTCTATTGACAAGTTCAAAGCACAATTAGTTACATAAGGTTTCTCTCGGAGTTCTTGGAATTGAAAATTCTTATACCTTTGCACTGTTGCAAAAATAAACTCTATCACATTTAATATTTCCATTTCCACCTCTCATCACTTTGGGATGTTCATCATATGGATGTGAAGATTTCCTTTCTTCACGGTGAACTAGAGGAGGATATCTACAAGAACAACCACATGGTTATGTTTTGTATTCTTCCTTGGTTTTTAGACTTAGGAAATCCATATATGGTCTCAAATAGGCCCCTCGGGATTAATATGCCAAAATGGATTCCTTACTTCTACAGGTTTCACCCGATGTCATTCGGATCCCAATGTCTATCTTTTGTGACAACATCATTCACTTTTTGCTATGGGTATTTATGTTGATGACCTTTTGAGCACAACGAGCTCTTCATCATCCATTACAATGGTGAAAGAAGCCCTCCAAAATATTTTCTCCACAAAGAAATTATTTGTGTTGTATTACTTCCTTAGGATTCGAGATCTCACATCGACTCGGGATATTCATTGCATAAACTAAGTATGATCTTGATATTTTCTCTTAGTTTCACATGGCTGATTGTAAGCCAAATCCGAATCTCTTCTTGTCTGGAGTCAATCTTGAGGCTAATTTCACTTAACAATTGGTTGATGATACTTTGTATCGACAACTTGTAGGAACATTCATTTAACTCATACTTAACCTAAAATTTCATATGTTGTAAGCATGGTCTCCGAGGTTCATGCAGGAGCCTCATGAGCTACACTTTGGAAAGAAGCTAAGAGAATTCTTCACTACATTCATAGTACATAGAAATTTGGGATTCACTATGGAGCTAGTTTTAACATTAAATTGGTCGGATATACTGACTCAAACCGGTAGGTGATGTTAAAAATCACAAATCCACTTCATGTTACGATTTATCTCTAGGTTATCGCCTTATTAGCTTGCTAAGTAAGAAGTAGAATATTATTTCCTTACCTTCTACGAGGGTAAATACGGAGGAGCTGCAAATGCTGCCACGAAGGCCATATGGACTTAAGGTATTTTGACATATTTTGGTATTTAGTACAAGAAACCCATAATCATATTCTATAAAAACCATAGCACTATACAAATTTGTATAAAAACCATAGCACTATACAAATTTGTAAGAATTTGGTTCAACATCTACAGACTAAGAACATTGAGATTCACATGTATTTCATCAGGGAGTTGATTCATGGAAAGGTCATTGATCTTCAATATTTCTAAACATCATACCAGAGTTACTAACATCTTCACCGAAACATTTCACCTAGAGAATTTTTCTTCATTTTTGAGCTCTTCTTGGGGTGTGGGACACATCAACATCATCTTCTAGGGGCTTCTAGTCCTCCTTTCTTCTTTTCTCTCTCCATTTTTAGGGGATTCCCATTGGTTTTATCCTTTTCTCTAATTTATGAGATATTTTTATTGCTCTTGGGTACCACATCGAGGCCTTATTTCCGTGACTCATTCTTCTATCCACCTAAGATACCCTTAAGGGGGTGTTGATGTATGATTTTACCCACCTTTTGATTTTACCTACACATTCTAATTTAGCTATCTTATGTCATAATAGGTCATTAAAGGTAAATGTGTTAGTATAGGTTATTATTTATCTTTTTATTTATTTATTAGGATAATTCTTGCACTTAGGTTATCCCTACTCTTATTGAGTTAGTTTGCTTAGGTGTCCTAGTTGTGTGGAGTTGGCTTTGAGTCATATGGAGTTAGCTTGCTATTCTTGTGGAGTTAGCTTAACTCGCTAGTATCGCTTAGTGAGAGTTCTACTTGCCAATGACCTAGCTAGTAGTTTCACTTCCCTCCTCCTATATGTACATCATGGTTATTGAGCTAATTCATGAGATCAATGGCATTATGATGGATTTCCATATATGATATTACAACTCTTTGTTTGTAAATCCTTTTGTAAGGTTATTCTAGAGAATTACTTTTATTTTAATAAATGTGATGTGTTATTATCATCCGAGATCTTCATTTCTTGGAACATTAATCTTATCCTTCCTTTAAAAATGTACTTTAAGTCATTTTCTATTTCTTCATTGAGAAGTTACATTTTTGGGTAATGTAATTTCTCACTATATAATGTAATTTTTGGCTAATGAAGGAGTAAGTGCATGGAAATGGGGGCAAAAATGGGGTCTTAAGTGGACACTTTTTTAATGAAAAATAAGAAATTTCAACTTGTACGAGTTATTTAAGATAATTACACTCAAAATTTGAAGATATTATAAGAACATGAATTGTAGCATTTCGATTCTAGTTTCTAAACTACTATTTTTCTAAAAATGGTTAAATGTAAGTGAGTTAAAGATCTAAAATTTCAATAGGTGCTCCTTTTCTTGTAAAAAATATAGTAGATAGTCTATCAATCCCCCTCCCTCTCCCACATCCCAATTTTTTTAGCACTATTTAGTATTTTTGAAAACCATTTGCTAGAAAGATGGATAAGAGCATATAGTTTGGGATATATTTTTTAAATATATTTTTAGTGAGAATTTATTTTTATATGATTTTACAAGTAAAAATATTTTGAAAATTGAAAAATAATGGATAGCCGACCAGCCCCTAACTAACTCAAAAATATCAAAAATTAGATTTTTTTAATATGTATAGAATTATTCCCAGTTTGGGACTATATAATTTTTATTCAATTTGGATAAGTGAAACAAAAGATACATGACAAAATATAGGTGTTTACAATCACTAAAAATAGAGGTATAAAAGACAATTTGAAATAAATATAAATGGAAACCTTACAATAGTAAAAAAATTAAAAAGAATTTATTTAGAATGAGGATCATTTTCTTTACATTGTAGCCATTTTTTTAATAAATATTGCAATCATTTTTGTAGAATTTATCACGGTGAAAGACGAGTTTATACATTTATCATCAAAAACATGCGGTTGTGTTGTAATAGGTGCAGGCTCGGGTTCAAGAAAACAAATCATTTCCAATCCTAGTAGAGCTTAGTTTGTGTGCATAACTCAAGTAACGGTACACATTCCTTAGTCTATGGTGAAATGTATGTGTTTTTGGGATATTTTTATTTACAAAAATAAGAATAATAATATTTTCATTTATTATTATTTATACTTTATTATTTCTTATACTTTAAATTTATTTTTATTATTCTTTATACTTTGAATTTATTTTAGTAAATATAAGAAATTAGGGTCACTCTCCACCTTAGGAACTAGTCTCACGACTCCATCAATCACAATTTAGGAGATAGTTTTTGATAATCTAATATGGTCTCGTACATAGGTATTTTTAGGATTTAAACATTCAACCTAAAGCTTTTAGGGTTTAAATTCTATAATCGGTGTCTATTTGGGAAATAATATACCCATTGTTTAGGTTTTGGGGTTTTTGGATTGTTTACGACATTTGTAGGAGTGTTAGATGTGTCATAGTAGATTTTACAAACCTCACAACTCTCAAAGATAAAAATAACTACTCAAATATATGGACTCACAAAATTCCTTATAATACATAACAAACCAAAACACATGTACTTGTTTTTATTAATTTGAAAATCCTTGACGACATCTACAAATACTACTCCCATTATTGGGACTATTATAAAAATAAACAAAAATCCTAAAGCTATTGTTATGTGCGGCTCACTCATCTCTCTACTCATTGCCACTCTATCCCTTAAAATGGTAGACTTAACTCACTTCATGTGCACATTGTGCTATTTCACTTTTGTAATCAATGTGCATTATACAATTCAACTATTGCACAAAGCATTTGTGAAATCCCTACATAATCGTCACCATCACCCAACTTTTGTGTTACACTTTCCTTTCTCCATTATCCTTCTCACCATCCTTGTGTGTGCCCATACTTAACTAATATTGTAAAACTTATGTAAGAAATTCAATTTCCCATGATACTCCTACATCAAAAATTGCATCTTCAATTTCAATTAAATTGATTGATTGATTCATGCCTATATTTTTAATTAGTCCTAGATGAAGTAAAAAATCAAATCATATAGTTCCAATAAGTTTCACATGGCTCAATTTAATCAATATTTCTTCTCTTATTGAACCAATCAACTAACTATGTAATGCATGATATAATTAGGGGGCACAATTGAGTCCAAATTCACTATTGTCATGCAAAATAGCTAGCATGAAAAATTGAAAATATTAAGCATGACAACTAAGCCCCTAATTGAAAATTAGGCTTCACAATCACTTAAAATTCCTCCGGTCAAAGATCCCTTCATTTAAACCTTCACCCCAACACATATGAGATTCCTAACAATGTTTTTAATGTTTTAGTGTACAAGGATGATTACCCAAGGTGATAAATTAATTCAGGACGATTCAGTGAAACATAACTTTCTTTGGAGTCCTAAAAATGCCATTTTGGCCATTTTGTAGTTGGTAAACACCATCTGATATTGTTTAAGGAAATTCCAAAGAATCGAGGGTGATTTCAAAGAGAATTGAAGGTTTATGAAGTAATTTAGGAAATTTTATGAAAGAAAATCTCATTCAAGAGCCATCTGTTCAACAACATGTATTCAGGGTATAAGAAATGAGAGCTTTAATGGTGAATGTTGTCTTATCTAGAAGATTATGGGAGCTCCCAAATTATTTAAGAGGAAAACAAATATGAATCATAAATTTATTGGAATCCTCTACAAGGTGGAAATACCAAATTTGATATAAGGATCAAGGATTTCCTAAGGTATTCCAAAATTCAACATGTGCCCTCTCAATTCAAGAAGGAATTTTCCCCAAATTTTTAGTTTAAGGCATAATTTAACTTTAATAATGCTTCCACTGATCTTGAGATGTGATTTTAAGTAAAAATAATATAATATTTGACCACCGAACCATTTTCTTAAGCTCTTGTGGTGAAAACCCAAGCTTGGTGTCTAAAAATGGACATCTAATGCAAAACTGGTTTCCAAATCATGAACAATCACACTTTAGACACTATTATGTCCCTAATGTCCCCAAGGGTACAAGGGGAACATAAGGAAAACCAATTTTTGACCTCACCCTCCTTTCCAAGTTACACTTTGGACACCCAAGTGTCCCCACTATCCCTTATGTCCCGATGGTGCAAGGGGGACAAGAGGGACCTCATCCTAATTTGGGAAGAAGGGATTCATCTTGGTTGAATCCATTCATGAAAATGGACATCATGAGGATCACACTAGGATAAGAAAGATATCAAGGTGTCAATGCGTGTAAAAGATAGTTATAGAGGAAAAATTGTGTTAGCATGCAAATATGAAATGACTATGAAACCAATTCAACACAAAATCTAACATAATGGTTCATCTACCTTAGATTGAGAAGAGATAAAGGGGGAAATTGATATACATGTACTTACCTACAAGTGAAATCCTCCTCTGATGATTTTGAGTTGCTCTTTTAATTTTCTTGTGAGATGGTATGAGAATGCTTTAGATTTATGGACCAATTTTAGCAGCACCTCCCCTTGATCAAATGATGTTTTTGCCTTGATGGAATCCTATGAAGAATGTTTAGCTTGCTTGATAATTTGTGAAATATACTTTTTATTTTTCTAAGGTGCTTGCCATAGAGGGTGACACCTCTATTTATAGCTAGATGAGGCAAAAATAATTGGTTGAGGATGCATGAGAGTGTAGAATTTTCTAGTTGTGGAGAATTCTAGATTTCATGAGAACTCTCCATTGAATTAAAAATTCAATGGAATAGTGCTCATTTATTTGAATATTTGAAAATGGGAGGGAAGAATGGATAGGATTCTAGAAATAGAAGCCTCTAGATTTGGAGGGCATTTAGCTTGTGATTAGGTGAGTGATTATTTTTAAATTGTTAGAAAATAGTTAATGAGGATTAGTTAGTATGGTAAATAAAATATTAATGAAGTATTAATATTTCTAAAGATATAATGGGATTGTGGAATAGATGAGAGAAAATAATTGAAGTATGGTTACATATAATAATTAATTAATTTTATAATTAATTATTATATGGTTGATAATGGGGATGGATTACCATAGTATGATGATCATATTATTTGTTAAATGACCATGTTGACATTTTGCATGTCTACATTTTTCCCCTCTTTGAAGTGTTATTGCGGAGAAATGACAGTTCAAAGAAAAGAAGAGGATACATGATAGATGGTGAGGTTATGCCCCCTTAAAGGGTTAGGTGGGGTGAAATGAGTCGGGTAGCCCTCGAAAAGAGGAAATAATTAAATGAATGGAGGATTAGAGGATGAGAAGGTTGAGGATTTAGAGGATGATGATTAAAGGATTAGAAGATTTGAGGATTGAGAGGATGAGGATTATAGGATAGAGAATTATAGGAGGGGAGAAAGGATTAGAAGAAATATAATATTAGAGGAAAGGAGGGAGGATTAGGAGAAGTAGAAGAGTAGAGGAGAGGAGAGAGGTTTAGAAGAAGTGGAAGAGTAAAGGAAAGTAGAAAGGATTAGAATAAGTAGTTATTAGAGGAAAGGAGGGAGGATTTGGAGAAGTAGAAGAGTAGAGGAGATGAGAGAGGTTTAGAAGAAGTATAAGAGTAGAGGAGAGGAGAGAGGATTTTGGAGATATTGGATTCCCTAGTCAATGATGTATGTGAGGGTGAAGATGTACAATTTTGGGTTTGAGGATGCCCTAATCAAGGGGTAAGAATTTTGGAGCTCTAGATTATAGGATGTTGGATTTGATGATGTTATATTTGAAGATGTGAGATTTGAAGAGTTGAAGTTGTTGGATTTTAGGATAAGGATTGGGTTTGATGATCGGTTTGACTGATGAGAGGATGTTTAGAAGATTCCTCACCAAGGGGTGAGGATTTTGGATATTGGATGTGAGATAATCATATTTGAATGTTGATGTTGATTGATTGATAATGATTGGGTGTGAGGATGAGGGAGATTAGATAGTTAGTTGGATGATAATGAAGCCAAAAGATGATGATAGAAGGGGGTGTGCTACCATAAAGTGTCCATTGTATCATCATTAGTTGTTATGATTAATGTGGCATAGAGAAAAACATGCCAAGGTATGAAGACCTTGGTAATCGGAATTGTCAAATGCCCCTATCCTCATATCATCGACATATTAATATAGAAAGATGGTCCTCATATCATTGGACCAAACAAAAGGGGCCTCATATCATCAGCCATGTAAAAGAAAATAAAAAGAGGCCTCATATCATCGCCATGTAAAAGAGAATAAAAAAGAAGCTTCATATCATCGACAAGATGTAAATACAACAAACAAGATAAAAACACACATTTATTGAAAAATGTAATAAATATTGGAATTGTTGATCATTTTAGAATTTGTTTGAATTTTTACAATTTTTTTTTTTATAAAAAAATTACAATTTTGTGATTTTTTTGAATTTTTAAAAAAATTAAAGTTTTTATGATTTTGTGATTTTTTGAATTTTTGCGATTTTGTGATTTTAAGAAATTTTTACGTTTTTTTTTCCATTTTTTTACAATTTTGTGGTTTTTAAAAAATTTACAATTTTTGAAATTTTTAACAATTTTTTTTTTTACAATTTTGTGATTTTAGGTGATAGAGGAGGAATTTTGATGAAGGTAGGAAGAAACAAGAAGAAAAACAGATACACTGGGTGAGAAAACGGGCTCTCAGAAGGTTGTAGGATAGCGCGGTGGGTACATAAGTATTTCAGGGTCCACATGAGGGTCATTTTCACCGCGCATAGTTTGAAAATGAGAGGACAAGATGGCATATGAGAGGATTGTGAACCATCGAGCGGATGATGTAAGAGAGTATCGTAGTCGAAGAGGTGAGACAATTTGGTGAGTGGTTTTACATTTTTGTTTGTGAATTTTTTTTACTTTTTTTTACTTTTTTGGGGTTTTTAGGTTAAAATTGGTGCTAAAGCGCGCTATTCAAAGGCGTACAGGGCTTTAAAAGAGTGCGTACGTGCTAAATAGTAGCACGTTTAGTGTTAAACGGCTAGCAAGATGTAAAATGCATGTTTATGAGGGTTTGGGATATGATTTAGTATGTTTAGTTGACTTTAGCGTGTATGGTCTAAAACGGTGTGTATAGGATAAATAGTAGTGCGTTTAACATGTCTAAGGGAAGGGTTATAGAGATAATGCATTTAATGTATTATGGCACATTTAGGGGTGGGTGGTACAGTTTCGTGGTGTGCATATTCAGTTTGGCTCATTTAGGGTATAAAGTAGTGCATTTGTGTGGTATAGGCAGGTTTGAGCATAGAAGCGTAGTTATAATAAAGTGGCATGTATGGGGGTAAAAGTGGTGCATTTATGATAGGTAGAAATTGAGTGTTCGGAAGAAGGGGAAAGGAAGAAAAAGGGAAGGAGTTGTTGAGGATTAGTTGTAGGGATTAACATGTTTTATGTGCATGTTTGTAGGAGGTGTTGACCTCTTGTCCGGGTTAGGAATCAATGATCGATGGCTTTACAACATTTGTTGGGGGTAGATATATATGTGAAGGAGGATGAGGCTTCTCTGTTGCACATGTTAGAATTGCTTCATATAGCAAAGATTCATGTGATGTGAGAAGATCGGGGTTTTTGACAACATTGGTTGAGCGATGGCATTCGGAGACGATTACCTTTTGTTGCCGGGTGAGATGGCCGTGACATTACGAGAATGTATACCATACGTATTATTTTCCTGATAGAGGGAGAGCCTGTGGTGTGGCAAAGATCGAGGCTAAGGGACAGATGAGGTTATTGACGAATGTGGCGGATGCACCTCGGGATGGGATGCGGGTAGATCTCGGGAGTATACTTTAGGGAGGGATTCATGAAGCAAGTACCACTATTATTTTGTTCATTAATGAGTTGTGTGTTATTTCTAGATGGTGGAGGTTAGTGGTTTAACAATGGCTTGGCAGAGGTGGTGCATGTTATGTGGCAGGAGGAGACAATATTTGCATGGGCTCTTGCTTGTATTAGATCAATCAGTGTATCGTGATCGCCATAGGGTGGCCTATGGTGGAGGGGGAGTATTGGTGTGGGGATCTTGTTACAGGTATGAAGTTATGATCATATTTCTATAGGGATACTTGATTGGTATTAGGGAGCAGCAGTAAGTGGGGAGCCTTCTATTTATGGTTGGTGGATGACCGGGGGAGACATGAGCATTTGGGTGAGTTAGATTGGTATCATCGATGTATTTATGAGTTACATGCAGGGGATATTACTTGGCGGTCATATCATCAGTACGAGGTGTGGGAGGGAGATCACGACATCGGGGAGGATCCATACTCCATATTATTTGGTTTGGCTTCGATCGTACAAAGTAGAGTGATATTGGCCAGATTGAGTGCTACGCCAATTTGGGATAGTGTAGGGTATACTAGAAATGGCCATATTTTTCTCTGGACTACACAGAGACATGTGTTCGAGTGGTACAGTGATTCTAGAGGTAGTAGCTAGAGCGAGTTTAGATGAGGTACCGGTGATTGCATGGGCACTATTTCTAGTGGTAGAGGACCCAAGGATAGTGCAAGGATATGCAGTGGTGGTGGGCGAGAGATTAGAAATCGAAATGGTTTACATGTCCCGGTATGAGGTTTTACATGATCATTGATAGGTATACATGGGGATGCCCCAGTGATAGGAATTAGTGGTTCATCAGCCACAACCACAAGAACAAGAGGAGGAGGCACGAGAGGGTGCCACTGTTATTATTTTGGGTTGTCCACATAGTATAGTAGTGGGTGGGGCCAACGCAGAGCCCAAACCCAACGCAGAGCCTGGAGAGGCTGATACAAATGTGATGGAGGTATATGGTACTTTTATGCCACTACGACATGTGCTTCCATCACATGTAGATGTAACAGTCCTTCAAGTGGAAGTGGGTCGGAATAGGAGGAAATGGAAGAGCAGGAGGAGATGGAGGAGCAAGAGGGTTAGGGTCAGGAGGTACAAATTGGCAAGCCTGGATAAACATGCTAAAGAGGGAGGCGTATGCAAGTAGTTGAGATAGCTAACCTACATGCAAAAGATGTAGTTTGTATGTGAGATATACATGGATTGATAGTGGTAGAGAAATAGTTGGAGGGAGAGATTACACAACTACAAGTAGAGTTATCGCAGATAGAGTAGGAGCAAGACCATGTTATATGCCGATGAGGTAGATATTATGTAGATCGCGAGGCTTACAAGGCAAGGTATGGAGTGTTGTATGGAGGAGTGGGGGAGTGGTGCTCGATTGGATCACAAGTCGTAGGGATAGGAGAACCATCGAGGACTTCACAAAGATCGGGGTGGATGGGGCCTCCTGGGATAGATTCATTGCAGCAGATGCGGGCCTTGATGGTGAGATGTGATACTATGAGGATATTATGATAAATGAGTGGCCAAATTATGTACGTTATATAGATTATTTGGCCAAACAAAGAGCGGGTCGGGATCTAGATAGAGATGTGGTCGGAGGCCGAGGTGATCTACAACTTCTAGGATCGCACCTAGTGTTGCACAAGCTCCACTAGCAGGGATGATATCGAGAGTTTGACACCTTGAAGAGTGCCAATGTATTATATCATATGTATTGTATTTATTTTTGATGTATAAATGGATGATCAATTATTTTGATGACCGGGAAGGTTATATTTGTGATGTATGCATTGATGATTAATGATATATGAGTAGCATTTTTATGGTGTTTCTATTATGGCATGTACATGTAGTGGGACATTGTATGATGATTATGATGATCATTTTTAATGGATATGTATATGGATGGTTATCATTTTGGATTTATAGTGTATGTTATAAGACATTTTTGTGATGATGTTTATATTGTATATGATGATATGATGTGATTTCGTTTGATGTTGATGATGTAGTGTGATGATGCTTGCTGATTTTTCTTTATTACGATGTTGAAAACGTTTTAATGTTTTAGTGATTATCATAATGTGTGGGTGATGTGATAGTGAGATAGTGTTTACATGATTTGGTTCATGATGGCTTTGATGAAAATATTTTATTTATTTTCGATGGTGTATATATGTGATTGTGTGTACTTAAAATGTTTATTTTTACATGTTTATATATGTGATGAAAATTTTATTTTATTTTGGTTAATCATAGTGATGGAGATGTATTTTAATGATGGGTGGTATTAATTTGTAAGTATTATTTGATGATTGTGGTAATGATGAAAAAATGTGAATGGGATCATATTTATTGTGCGTTGTTATTATGATGGGTTATGTATGATGTCATGTGTGATAATGTTGGCTTTATGTTAGAGATGGATGTTGGCATTTACAATATTTATGATTGATGAGCTAAGGTTTTAGTATGGATTATAGATTATGGATGAGATAGTGACTATGTGTTAGATGTAGATTAGGATTTTGGTCATGGATCTTGATGCATGGATGGATGTATAATTTGTTTATGTTATTAATGCAATATATGGTATTTACAAAGGAAATGGTTATCAAATGTTCTTGAATTAAATATTTATAATATAACCATAATGTTTAATGTAGCAGGATGGCAGCGAGAAGGGAGAGTGGCGGTGAATGAGTAGCAATGTAAATGGAGGAGGATTGAGAGAAATGAAGGCCTAGAGGTCTTACAAGGGTTGAATTTCTCGGAATTTGACTGAGACTCCTAGAAATTTGTTTCCTGGGAAAAGAGTATGGAAAATGTGACCTGAGTTGGGATCAAGATAAATATTCCTAATCATGAAAGATCCTATGTGGCATAAAAAGGATCAGAAGAAGTTTAGATTTAGAGAATGGATAATGTATATTAGGATGAAAATTGTGAATAGGGATCCAAGGGATGTAGGGATGAAGGGGTATTTCCCCCAAGGTGTGCATGTAGTAGTGTCATAGAGTGCTAGTAGACAAATGATCATATTTACCATAGTGTTGGAAACATGTTTTCACCATGGTACTTGCCCAAGATGGCACCGAAGTGATTGTCATCTTTGGAATGTTTTTTTATGTGGAGCGTTAGGCACTTAAGCATAGAACCGACGAAGATGCATGATATTCATGGGCTCATCCAACTTGTATCTGTTCAGAGTAGCAAGCTTATAAGCACCTAAACCAAATTTAGATATGATGATGTATGGTCCAAGCCACTTAGGTTTGAACTTGCCCTTCTTTTCTCGATCAACGTTAGTGTTGCGCTAATTTTATTTGAGGACTAGGTCATCAAATTCAAACTCACAGTTCTTTACGCACTTTCTACAATGATGGAGAAGGTGATTTTGATAGTATTTGAGGTTGCATAGGTCTTGGAGACATTTCTCATCGATATTTTCAAGTTCTTGAATGCGATGGACGTAGTAGTCTTCATCATCAATGAGGTGTTAGAGGGAAATGCATAAGGATGGGATTTCGATCTCGACTGGAAAAATCACTTCAATGCCAAAGACAAGAGAGTATGGGGTGGTTCCAGTTGGAATGCAGATGGATGTGTGATAGGCCCACAAGGCCAAATATATTTGTGTATGACAATCGCATCCTGCTTGATTCACAATCTTGCCAAGAATGTGTTTTAGCGTCTTGTTAGATGCTTCAGATTGGCCATTACCCTATGGATAATAGGGGTATAAAAATTGAGCTTAATATGTATTTTTCACAAAGTTCTCGACATCTTGGTTTTGAAGGATTTACCATTATCCGTGGTAATTGTGGATGAGATACCGTAGTGGTAAATGATGCGATTAAGGATAAATTTGAATATCTATTCATGCGGGTGACATAGGTGAGTGGCATGGCTTCGACCCACTTAGTGAAGTATTCTATGGCAGTGATAATGAACTTGTGACCATTAGATGAAGTGGGATTTAATTTTCCCATGAGATCAAGACCCCAAGTAGAAAAAGGCCATGGGGTAGTGATGGGTTGTAAGGCTTGTGATGGTGTGTGGATGAGGTCGGCATGCTTTTGACATGGGACACATTTGTGGACATATGAGCATGCATATTTTTCCATGTTTGGTTAATAATAACCGGTTCACAAAATATTTTTGGATAGGGCCATACCACTAGTGTGGGAATTGCAAATTCCTATGTAAACTTCCTGGAGTGCTGATTTGGCCTCTTAGGAATTTAAGCATCGTATTATAGTTTCATCAAAGCTTCTACGATAAAGGGTATTTCCAAGGATAGTGAAGTGGGAGGCTCATTGGATGAATGATTTACGATGGTGAGGGATATTTGGTGGAAGGGTATGATCATGTAGATATGTGTAGATGTCGTGGTACCAAGGGTAATTGGGACCAATGATCTCACAAACCATCTCTGACTCAAAAGTATCATAAGCCAGGATGGTTAGTTTCTCAACCAAAAACTATGATTGAGATGCATCGAGAGGGCATGTCAAGAAGGGAGACGATGGTATCCATAAAGCATCATTAAATTTTTACTCATATGAGGGACTTGTTCAAACCGGGAAAAGGAATAGCTGATAAAGTTGATGGAAGTTGGAATGGATATGCACATTTACAAGAAAAATCATTTTTGTCTTGCATCATTGCTGGTATATTTCCTTCCATTGACATTACATAGTTATCTAATAGTGTTTGACCCTCGATGGGAAGAAATTCTTCCACCTCATGGTATTTTTTCCGTTTTGCCATTTTTCCCCCTATATGGGAATTAAATTTTCTTTTTCCATTTCTCTCTTCACCCAATAGTATAGAAAACTAGTAGTAGTATAATTCATGCAATTTAAATTTTTCAATTACATTGGATTCACTGTAAGTTGTCAATACAATATTATCTAGATGCTTATTTTTCAAATAATGTAGAACTTTTGCTCTAATTTTGTTGTCTCCTTTTATTCTAGTACTAATAGTTCTTTGTTGGTCATTCCTCTAACAACCTTGAATGGATTGTCATGTGAATCTTGCAAGTGAATTTTGCTAAAAGTTAACTTGATTATCCTTAATAGGTGAACAAGCGAGGCCACCTGATCTAAACAACTAAAATTTTGTTGTCCATTTAGTCCATATGTCATCAAGAAACAATAGAAAATTCCATTTATCATACAAATTCTTTGTTTTTTCACTCGAAAAATTGAGAGGCATTGATTCTCAAAGCTCTACATTCAAAGGACAAATACTTTTTAATATATATTTATATGACAATTTAAGTAAATGTTAATAACCAATGCAATACAATTAAAATACATTACCTTTCAATATTTTGTCTCTTTTTTGTCAATTCAGGTCGTTGAGGACATCTTATCGATTGCCAAACTGATCTAGATATGTACAACAAATCAATAAACCATGTTTCTATCCAAGTTTTTTTACTTCATTATGTTGTTTGCAAATATTAGCAATGGATTTAGTAGATGCATTTGTAGTAGAATGTGAGCCTTTCGAAACCTTAGCCTCAAATGTAAAGACTTGTAATTTTTTGAGCCCAAAATCTTTTTTTACACACATATTGTATACTAGACATCAAGTATATAAAATTTCACATCATCACTTTCCAGGTCATTCGAATCATGGAGTTCTATAATGTTATTCGTAGACTGTAAGAAGGGAAGAAGAATTTTATCATCCATATAGGAATAACATTTATGAACATGGAGTGGATAGAAGTCAACATTTTCATCCTCTGTCGGATGATACGATATTCGGAGGTCTACATGGAATCTTGAAACATGAATTGAAAATACTTCACCAATGAACAAGAATAAATGAAATTCTGAATAGTTGAAGGCTTTGTTTTCTCGAATATAGTGGTTGCCTTCTTCAACAATGTAGTTGATTTAGTATTCATTTTCAACCCATGCAACTTTGATTTAGATGGGCCTATCTCTAATTTAGTCAAATATGTTCGCCTCATATCGTAAAAACAACTTGGCATGTTTTGAGGTAAAGCAAACTTTTACTATGTAAAAAATGACAAAAAGAGATTTTTTTGTTTCTATATGATTAACTAAAATTGGACTATACTAGTGTAGTGCTATGGTAGTTAATCTAATCTAGGAGGACATAAACGTTGTAAATAAATACTCTAAAGAGTATAAAATGATTAAATAATTAAGACTAGCGGAAATAAAACCCTAATGTGCAAGAATAAAGAGATGAAAGAACTAAATTGATTGTAGATGATTGTCACAGAGTGTCACAGGTATGGCGGGAAATTCTAAAAGTAAAAACGGCTGCACAGAGGTCCCAAAAAGGATGGATTTGGAAGATATGAAGAGACCGAAGTGCTCGAGAGAATGTCTGGGGCTCCTGGGTGCCCCGATATAGAAGAATATGTGCCTTGGTCTATGAAAATGCTTCGTAGCTAGTCTTTTCGAGGTCGAAGATATCCCGTAATTTTTCCTATTGTCACGCTAGATTTATTGAACTCATTGGATGTATCAAATAATGGAAGATGAAATAATGACCCATAAAAGGTAAAGGAAGTATCAAAACCCTAAAAATAAAGATGTAAAATGAATGGGTCAGACTGACCTCAACTACCATAACAATGGGCTTACTACTCTGAGCATTACACTACATTTTGGACCCAAATGTAGTTCTTGTGTGTGTGTGCATGTCATTCCCTAGGTGCTCTTGTGCCAGTCGCATTATGTGAAATAACAAGCAATAACTAACTATAGAAAATGTAATAGCATGTGTGCATGAAATAAAATAGTATCTCTCCCCCTATGAAGTGTGTGTGTTGATGTAGATCTCCTAGCCTTGATGCATGGAACTATGTGGATGTAAATGATGTGGATGCAACTCTATATGGAGTGATAATAGTAAATGACATGAGGGACCTCATTATAGTCTCACAACTTTATATTTATAGGGTTCTCTTGATCTAATTTCGTAATTAACCCTAAAATGGCCAACTAGGAAAAAGATTAAGACAAAAATGGTTAGAAAAGTCCCAAAAAGTGGTGGGAAGATTTGGAATGGATCAGGGTGCCTCAATTTAGGCTAAAACAATGGGAAAGTGCTGAAATAGACTATGAATGTATATAAAAATGTGCAGGAATGATGAAATAAAAGTAAAATAAGATGGGAAAAATTGGGATTAATTAGTACTTTCTTCACTCAAGAACCTTCTAAATAGTAGTATGATACCAAGCTAAATAATGTCTAAAGTGCATGATTTTATGACTATATTTTTCCCCCACTTTATGTTGGTGAGTTAAAATCTCAGTAACATAAAGCGATAGAAGTACATACCTGATATCCATGGAGAGTGTAGTAGAAACGTGCCAAGGACTAGACTCAAGCATGAGATAACAAAAAAATAAGATGGAGGAGCGTGGAATCTAATGATGAAAACTGCTCATATAAAAAGTGATGAGAATGAACCTAGGGTAGAACGTGTGTGTAGATGTTGTGATCTATAGTGTACCCGCATGGTTAGTAAAGCATGTGTTTTCACGGAATGTTGTTGTCAACATTGTTGTTTTTGTTTCCCTCAATTTGACTAATTGTTTTTCATACAATGAGGACTGCAAGGAGAAAATGATCAAGTAGTCAAATATGTATGTATGTAAAAATGCTATGTAAAATACACATGTGCATAGAAATGTGTAAAATATGCTAAATAAAAATGTAAATGGAACATGTGCACTGATCCATGTTGAGAAAAAAAGGGTGTAGAAGGATATCATGTACTGCTACAATTTTTTTGGGTGATTTCATACCACCTTGGCTGAAGAAGTGTAGGGAGGAAATGCTCTATGTCCTCCAAGATCTAACCATTTATGCTGAAATGCGTGAAGATATCTTTGTAGTGTCCTTGGTTTTTGGAAATTTGACACCACTAGCAAAAGTAGTGTAAAGAGGCACACCCACCGTAACCCCGGAAGCCTTTAACAGCTACCCAAAAGCTAAGGACACCATGTCCTATAAAATCCATTGTGTATGGGGTTCGTAGACTAGTTTGAACTCACTCGCAATATGTAAACCCACAATGCCAAGGTTGGAAAGTGCATTGTACTAAACCAGTGTTAATGTGTTGTGTTATTATATAAATTCCAAATGGTGCCCCTCCTCTTTGGGGGTGCATGTGACATTGTTGATAGGATAATACGACCCTAAAAGAGGACCTATTGCACTCTAAACTATGTACCTAGAAATTACTTGGTAGAAACCAAGATATGCACAAATAAGAAGGCTATCCAAAGAAAAGTGTAAAGAAACCAATGCGGACATATAAAAAAACATGTGTAAGCTACATAGACAATGTAGTAAATGTAAACACACAAGAAAGCAAGTAAGTTGCACAAAACGGGATGTAAACATGGGACATCACTCGTGATGTCGCAAGATATCGCAAGGCCATCATGGCCACAAACAACAAGCAAGTGTGCACCCAAACATAGGGAAAATCCTGCATACAATGGCAAACAAAACAGACAAGTAGAAACAAAAAAACAAGTAGTCATGGAAACATATAATCCTGCAAAACAAGTGTTGCACATGGAACACCCGTTAGCATGTTAGAGAAATAAAAATATGTCAAAACATGTATAACCAAATGTAAAAGTGCTAAGTATGAAATGAAACAATAGCACCTAAAAAGACAAATGTGGATGCCCCCATGACCAATATAATAAGGGTAGAAGGTGAGCATCCATGCCATGTGTAGGAGTCTTGTATTTGTGATCACACTAAACAAAGGTGTGAACACACATGTGTGGATGATATAGATAATGAAATATAAGAAATCAATCTAACATGTGTAATAAAGTGAACATGTAAAACACTAGCAAGCAAGAATAAATTCCCCAAGACAATGCATCATGTTGTGGATGGATGGAATGGAATTATAGGAGCCGCGTGTCCCCGTAGTGAATGGAATTGTATGTAATGAGGTTCATTTTGTTTTCCCCCTCACTAGTCAAGAATGAACCGTAAACAAGAGTGTGTCATCGGGAAATGGTCGAGTAATATTTGTTGTTTGTCTAACGTCTTTGGGATGAATGCGTATGTGTAGTGATGAAATGTGAAAAATGGAAAAGATATGCATGAACCCTATAGCCAAAGAGTATATAATAACTTGATGAATGAGAGGAATGATGATTTATCCTAAGCGTATATCACTATATGATGAAATGATGGGTGATGATTTATCTCTAAGCGTATATCACTAGAAGATGAAAAGATGAGTGATGGTTTAACACGAAGCATATATCAATATATGATGAATGGTAAAGAGTGGTGATGTAACCTAAGATGTATACCGAATGATATGATATAATTGGGGGTGGCTATCTAGCCCAAAGTGTATTCCACGATTAAATAGAAAAAGTAAGTGACAATTTGGCCTAAAGCGTATGTCACTAGCCTAGAATGTCATAGGATGAAATGTCGCATTGTGAATGTAAGGTCCATTTGATTTGTAAACCCTCAATAGTCGAGTATGGACCGAGGAACTAAAGTGCATCATAGGGTGGTGAATGCAACGCATAGAAGACAATGTAGTATAAATGACCAAGTGATGAATAGGATATGTAAATGTGTGGTATGTTGAATGCGATGGTAAAGGTACGGGATATAATGTGTAAAATGTGATAATAGGTGTAGATATACTAGTGATGTAGAATGTAGGAATGAAATGTAAAGCTAGACTCATATGTAATGTAGACTAGTGTAGTATATAGAATATAGATGATGTATAAATGTGTCATGTGAAATAGCCCAATGGATGTAATGTGTAGAATGAATCATATGTGCATGATGAAAATGTAGTATAATGTAGAATGTAGAACAAGTGCGAGAATGGATGGTCTCAGTAATGAAATGTAAATGTTAGTGCCTATAGTGCGGTGTGTGGGGTTGAGTTTAACGGTAATCCCTCAATAGTCAAGTTTGAATCAAGCACAAGAGTGCATCATCGAGTAATAATGGTGTTAAACATTCAATGAAAGGAGTTAATAGGAAAATACAAATATAATTGAGGTATGATTGATATGATGTATGGGAAGGGGGTTTGTTAGATGTTATTCCCCAGTGTATGATAATGCATGTACTATGTAATGAATAATGTATAAGGGTGATGAAACATGATATATTTCATTTAATTAATGATGTGTAAGGAGTGTTAAAGTATTATAGATGTGTGTATGTATAGGTGGTGATGTAATGGAGGAATGTAAGATGAAACGAGGTTATTTATGGTAAAAGACCCCTCAACATTCATATAAAAAACCATAATAATATGAGTGTGTCATCAGGAGGGTAGAGTAACAAGAGTCACCTACCAAAGGCCAAGTTTACGCACGGTGGGGCCTTGTTGGGAAAAGTTTGTAGTAGAACTAGGTGGTGGCGGTGAAAGTGAAAATGTATCGTAAACACTAGGAGGAGGATTAGTTTCTTTGACGAACTTAATTGGTTGGAGTTTATATTTGAGAGGAGGCCATGTTGCACTGAGTCTCAAGGGATACTACTTAGGTTTATTTGGTAATGTAGTAGATGACTTAGTAGGAGTGGTTTGTGAACTAATTTTGATAGGTGGTTGACTTTGTTGACTTGGGGATATCGTAGGTGATTGCTTAGGTGGTGCTTGTCCATTCGAAGAAGGCACAAGAGAAATGGTGGTGTGATGCTCATTAAGTGGAGAAGAAGCAATATCAGAAATAGGAGAAGTGCTTGTTGGACTAGGAGAAGGATCAGTATGTGCATGTGAGGGGTTTTCAATTTCACGTATGTAATGAATAAGATAAGCATCTAAAAAATCCTTAGAAATATTAGAGGGAGGCTCGTTAGTAACCGTAGGAGCTTGCTTAGATGGATCTTGACTAATCAAAGGAAAAGTAGACTTAGGAGCCCATGTGGGTGTAGTATTTGTAGGTGTGCAATAGGATGTTTTCCAGTGAATGAAATAAATCCTTGACACTCGAGATGTTTGACTCTACGTTGTAAAGCATAGCAATCATGGTCATTATGTCCATTGATTCGATGATAATGGAAATATGGACGACCTTGATACTTTGTTAGGCAACAAGGAGGATATTAATCAATAGATGGTAGAGTGATCAATTGATGACTAAGAATCTCAGTAAGAATGTCATGTGGCTTAGTATTGTGATCAAGTATGAGAGGTTCTAGAAATGGCATGACTTGAGGTTCAACTATATGACATGTAGTGGACATCGATTGCATATAAGATGTAGAAGGAGCACAAACATACGATTGAGAAGCATCCTAAGCTATTGAATTTCATATCTAAGATATATGATTATGGATTCCATGGCTACAAATTTATCTTGAAATAATGTATGGAAGGATTGAATCGAAGCAAATTTATCTTGAAATAATGTATGTAGGGCTTGAATCGAGTCTAATAGTGGTTGATTAGATGTGTTGGTATCCAAAGTGATTCTCCCAGTGAGGGTTGAGCAACATCATGAAACTGGCAAGATGCTTAGAGAGATAAATCATGATATAAGTCGCTTTATAGTCAAGGAGGGGATTCAGCTAACTCTTTGTTACTCAGACGTTGGAGAAATGGATAGCACCTTACTAAGGATTTGATCTACCCTCACTACTTTAGGTTGTGCCTTCAACCAGGGTGAGAGGACCCATTACAGAACCCGTGTTGGTGAAGGATATCAAGAGATCCTTCTTTACACAATTTTCTTGAAAACCTTGAGAAAATATGATCAATACAACACAATATAAATCTCACGAGTTGTCACACTAGAGAGTGGAGATGTTTCTGGACAAGGTTCGGGTTACTAAAGACAATAATTGAAACTCGATTGTCTTTGAATATTTTAGCGATGAAATTTGTTAAATCCTTGTGGATACATAATACAAATAGGGATAGTTCATGCGAGGATTTATCATTTGAGAAGTTTTTGGTGGGAAGTTAAGCAAGATAAAGTTGATTATACCAGATCTTTGAGAACCTTTAACATAAATTGGGAACTCATAGAATAGAATGCTTCTAAATAGCCAAAATATTCCTTCAACCAAAAGGTGTGTATCAATGGAAGCCTAGAGATACATGGTTTCATACACTCTTCAAGAATTCAACATAAAGGCTCATGCTAAAGACTCAATTAAACGTTGAAAGTCCCTGATTCATCACGCCTAAGATACACTCATAGAATTACAAACAATCTTTGTCAACCTAGTGAAAGTAAAGTGATTTTAAATTGTTTATTTCATTACAAGATGAAAGCTCTTCTCACAATGAAATTGAAAATGCCAGAATACTACCACATGGATAAGATCTTGTGTGATTCAAAGGGATTTCAACATAAGATTGCAACAGGAACAAGAAAAACTATTTGAAAACATTTTGAAATAAGAGAAAACACAATTGTGCTCATGATCAACACAAATTCATTTCAAGGTTCATTAGATTCATCAGTAGGGGAGAGTTTCTTTAACAATCTCAGAGCTTGTCAATGGTTGTACACTTGCAACCATCTTGACATGATTAAATCTAAAACATAGGAAAATAAATAGGTTTCTCGGAGACATCATTTGGTGTGATTGCATAACATTGAACTTTCCCCAAGGTGTGGGACCTTGCAAAGTGGGAAATCTCTCCAGATTAAAGGTTGGTTCCTATTCCTCTGTTTAGGTGCATACGTGAGAGCTTGCAGAGGATTTCTCTCTATACCTAATCTAAAACTTTCCAAGGAGACAGGAAAAAGGGATATAAGAAATAAGAAATAACTAAGCTACAAGGTGATGCACCAAGGAATGATGAACACTAGTTTTTCCAATAGACACAAACCAACCAAATGCATATGATAACCAAGCACAGATAATCAAATTTATAATGAAAGATCAGATGAAAGCAAAAGGGACAAGAAAGGATCTAAAGTCAATCACAGACGTGTTTTATTGCTCTGCAGATTGATACAATGCATTACAAAGTGGCCAAAAGGTAGAAACATATTACAGTTTAGTGGAAGGTCTGAAACCCCACAAGTTTCTTTGCCAGAAGAAAAGGGGAGCCTGCAAAATGAAGAATGTCCAACCCTTTACAATGAATCCCGCCCCTGTATTTATAGATTCAATCAGAGAGGAGAAAGAGAGGGAGAAGTGGGAAAAGTAGGTTGAAGCTCAACCACTACTTGTTAATGCCTTTGACAAAATCTCCCCCAAATTTGTCTTTACTACATCAATCCTTGGTTCGGCACCTTGAAGGAAGAGGAAACAGGGAATAGATCGAATCCGATCTAGTTGTTGAGGCAAGGAGATCTGTATTAAAGGCCTGAAGATGTTTCTCCATTTTTCACCTACCAGGGCCACGCGAAAGTTTGGCGCTCATTTGGGCTTCCCTTTTTGGATTCATCTTTGGAGAAACACCGTTAGGACACGTGGTTCTTTCTGCTACCTCCTCCATACTTAGTCGATTTTAGACCTTTCCTGAACTGTTTTGAACCCGAGGACTTCGGATCTTCGTCGTTTCTTCCCCTTTCTTGCTCCTAGTTCCTCTGTGCACCACCCCTTCTTTTTTGACCCTGCTATTCCATTGTTGAATCCCTCTGTGACCTATTTACAGATCTGAATGAGTTTTCTCAAGTTCTTTCTATGGGGTCATAGCTGATCCAATATTTGGCCCGAGGGGGTGAAATATGGATAACAATTTGGTGACTCACAGGGGTATCTTCCTGCTAGATGAAAAGACCAATTACCTTGTCATATCCATTGGGCATGGAGTCAAGAACGATGGTCTGATATTGATTCTACCTCTGATTCATGAGCCCTTGCTGTTTGCACTCTCAATTTTCATAAGAAATCTTGAAATGAAGGTTTCTGAGAGTAGAAAATTGTTTTGACCGGGGCTTCATCTGTTTCTCTAAATGGACTGCACAAGAGCAAAAAAATAACACCACAACTATCTACAAAATTTTAAATCATACATGCTCCAAATAGAACATGCAGAGTGTGTAAAGCACTTAGAGAAAAAAGCACCTACACTACAACAATGTGATGTGCACAAGCACTTAGAGGAAAGAGAAACTAAACTAATATATACAGGGTGAGACTTCCCTTTAGTAGCAGTGCTTAAGATAGATCCCATTCACTGGAATCTACAACTCTTCACCATCCAACGTAGACAATTGGAAAGCATTGCTACTTTTGCATCTTGTGACCATATAGGGGCCACTCCAAATGGCATCAAACTTGGAATGCCTTCCTGGTTTTTCTCGATCTGCATCCCATTTCAAAACCAGGTCTCCTTCCTGGAAGGTCCTTGATTTTTCCTTTTGTCAAAATCATCTTGATTGAGGCCTTGATCCTTCTCTATTGCTTGGAGTGCATGCTCTCTGGTTTCTTCTAATTCTATCAGCTCTGCATACCTGGCCTCCATTGGTTCAAATTCAGACATCTCTAGCTGCTTCACGAGCTCTAATGCTTGGAAACTCCAGTGATATAGGCAACACTTGCCTCTTTCCCATAGACAAGCTTGAATGGAGAGCTTCTGTAGATCTCTTGGGTGTTATCCTATCATCCCATAAGGCTGATTTGAGCTTTGTGTGCCAGGTTCTCTGATTCTCATCAAGAGTTCTTCTGATGATCTTTAGTAGGTTCTTGTTTGTGGACTCAACTTGGCCATTACCTTGAGGGTAATAGTTTGATGAAGTGCTCAAGTAAGTCCCATTTTTAATAGCCCACCCTATGATCTTGGAACCTATGAATGCCAATGCATTATCTGATATGATGGTGGTGGCACTCCAAATCTGGTCACTATCCCTTCATAAAAATCTAGTATACTAGACTCATTAGCTTCCTTGAGTGCCACTACCTCGGTCCACTTGGTGAAATAATATTTGTTGTGTAGAATCCATTTGTGGCCTTGGCTTGAATTTGGATTGATGACTCCAATGAATCCAATCCCCATTGCATGAAAGGTTGGTCGACTAAGATTGGGTGCAATGGAAGTGTTGCTAGCCTTTCTTTGCCTTTGAAGAATGCACAATTCTTACACCTTTTGATCCATGCATAGTAGTCACTAAACACTCTGGGCCAATAATAACCCACCTTCATGATCTTGAGTGTTGTCACCCTTGGAGAAAAATGGCCTCCAACTGCTTCAACATGGAATTCTTGTAGCACTTTCTCAATCTGATATGTCTCAATGCATCTCAGCAGAATGCCATTGAGGTCTCTTTTGAATAAGATGCCATCAATAAGAACATATGGGATGGCCTATAATCTGAAATGCCTCCTTTTTGCTTTATTCATCCCATGAGGACACATGCCTGTTTGAAGGAAGTGCACCATGACTTGGGTCCAACAAGGAGTAGGTACATCATCTCTCCCTTCTTCTTGATTATCTTGTAGAACAAAAACAACCTCCTTTTCACTGTTTGCTTCGTCTTGTTGACCTGAGGCTAGTTGTTCACACAACCCCTTCCCACGGACCAGCTTAGTGACCTTGATCTCAATGTCATATTCCATGACACGAGTGATCCATCCTGCATGTTTTTCATTCAGATCCTTGTTGAGAAGGAATTCTTTAACTCCCGCATGGGAGACCAACAATTGGATTTTATTATTTGAAACCAGATGCTTAAACTTCTTTAATCCTCTGATTACTACCAGGACTTGCTTTTCATGAAGGAGTATCTCACTTCATAGTCTTCCAGACCTTGACTAAAGAAAGTAATTGGTTGTTTTGTACCTTCTTTGTTTTTTGAACTAAGATTGCAGAAATTGTGTCACTGCCACCAAAGGCATACAATATGAAGTCTTTAGAGAAATCTGGATTCACGAGAGTTGGGGCTTGTGATATAGCTTCTTTGATGGCCTCAAATCTTGCCTTTCCTTCAACTTATCCACCTAAATGCTAAGCTCTTCTTCAACATCAACGTTATTGGCTTAACAAGGGTAGAAAAGTTTGGTACAAACTTGCAGATGAAATTGATTTTCCCAGAAGCTTTGAAGAGCTTTCTTGTGGCTTGGCAATGGCAATGCTCTTATTGCTTCAACTCTCTCTGGGTCAATTGCCAATCCTTCCTTTGATACAATATGGCCTAGAAGCTTGCCCTCATGGGCCAAGAATATGCATTTTTTAGGGTTCAATGATACCCCAAAACTCCTGCATCTTTGAAACACCTGCCTTAGGTGGAAAAGGTGGTCTCTTTGCATTTTTGAAAACACTGTAATGTCATCCAGATAGATCAATACTATTTTGTTGATCATTCCTTTGAATGCCATATCCATTGCCCTTTGAAAAGTGGCTCCGGCATTGGACAATCCAAATGGCATTTTTCTGTAGGCATAGGTGCCCCATTTGGTGGTGAAAGTTGTTTTGAACTGATCATCTTCTTTCACCATGATCTGGTTGTACCCTGAGTAGCCATCTAGGAGGGAGAATCTCTCTGATCCAGACACCACTTGCAAGATCTACTCCATTGAAGGGAGTGGGTAGTGATCTTTGAGGGAGGCTCTGTTCAAGTCTCAAAAATCTACACACAACCTAATCTCTCCATTTTCTTCTGACTAGGACCAGGTTTGCAACCCAACTTGAGTGTTTGATTGGAAATATGATACTTGCCTCTATCATCTTATTCAGCTCTTTCTTCATCAGAGGCTCAATGTGTGGGTTGACTAGGTCTCTACTTTTTCCTGATGGGTGAGCAACTGGATCTAGTTCGATTGTGTGTTGTGCTAGCTTTGGATTGAACCCTTTTAGGTCTTCATAGCTCCAAGAAAACACATCTAGAAATTCTTGGAAAAGTTGTATGAATTCATACCTTTCTTGCTTGGTGGCCACTTTGCCAATTTGAAGTGTTTTGTCTTCTCCAACTGGATTGACTCTGAATCTTCTCCTTTGATCTGTATGTTAGCCTTTTCTTTTCTAAACTGATCATTAGGATTGAAGATAGACTCCAATGTCACTAAGCCTTTGGGAAGCTTGTTTGTATGTAGTTGTACTATTTGATTCCCATATTTCTTCTCTATTATGCTTTGATTTCTAGCTGAGAATTCAACTTCTTCTTGCAAAAATTAATGATCTGCTAATCATTCTTGAACACTTGCCAGCATGTGTTGTTATTTGGAACTACTGGCCTCACAACTATATGGATATGTGGTTGTTCTTTGTCTCTTTTGATGTTGTCGACCACATCAAACATTGTTGCTCCAACTGCTGCAAGCCTATCAATAACTTCGTTCTCCTTCCTAGGTATGGACACAATGTTGAAGGCCTCAAAATCCTCCATGAGATCCCATACCCTACTCTTGTAGTTCTTGAGTAGGTCATTCTTGACAGCATTAAGTCCTCTGACTTGATTGGCAACCAGTTCACTGTCACCAAACACTTGCAAGTTCTTGATTCCTAGCTTTCTTTCCCAATGAAGACCATGGACCAAAGCTTCATATTCAGCAGTGTTGTTTGAGCAGGAAAACTGAAATCTGAAGGATGAATAATATTTCATACCTTTGGGGGACACAATCATAGCTCCTCCTCCAGCTCCTTGTCTACTCCTTGAGCCATCAAAGAACAATTTCCATACCTCATTGTCATCTTTATATTCTAGCTTAATTAGGTCAGGAAGAGGATGATTCTCTTCATGTAGATAGTAGACACCTAGCTCAGATTCTTCCATCTCCTTATAGGGGTCAAAAGCATGTCTTTTTTGGCCACTCATCGAGAGTCAAGTCTGGGATACATCCCACCTTGGTATCTGCTTCACAAGTGCTTAGGAGGTCTTCTTGATCAAAAGTTGAGTAGTTGGCATTGATTGGGCTAGGCACATAAGATTCAATATGATAATCGGCAATGGGTTCAGATCTGATTGTGGCCTTTGCCCCATACCTTGTTCTAAAGAGCATATGTGACCAATCAACAGACAGATAGCCTCCAATTTTGGCAGTGAAGTCCCTGGACAAACACAAAGCAAAATGTGGTGGCAAAATCTATGATGGATATGTTTTACAAAATAGTCACATTAGGGTAGGCATGCAGAGTGAGGTTCAGATCTTTGATGATTCCAACAGTTGTCATTGTTGTCCCATCTAATTGCACTACCCCTCTAGAGATGACTTCATATTGGAGACCCAGTTGGTCAGCTATTTGTTTGGGCATCACAAAACTACTAGCCCCAGAATCAATCATACAATTGTGCACCAATTTGTCTCCAATAATCAATGAGACATAGAATGGAGGAGGTCTCAGGCTCTTACCTTGTTGTTCTCCATGGTTCCTCCCAGGTTGAACTGCATTAGCAAACACTCTCTCTTGTTGGTTAGGGGGTTGATTTGAGCTCGACCAATTTTGTATGGTAGTCTGCAATAGATCCCTCTACGCCTTGGAATGGCCAGTGACTCCCATAGTGAAATGTTCACACTTTTCCTCTTCATTTTCTCGATGATGTTGAATGAGCTATCCTTTTTCTGCCCCTTCCTAGGCACATTTTTCTCTTGCACCTAGGTTGTTACAACCGGTGCTTGAGTAGGTTTGGAAGGTGGCTTGGATTGACTTTGCACATTGGGAGTTGTATTTTGAATGCCAATACCTTGTTGAGCGATGGAGGGTTGAGGATCACCTGAGCTTGGTGAATGTCCTTCTCCAATATTTCTCTTCTTAGACCATGTATTGGTAGCTATACTTTGAGAAGGAGTCTGATTCATTCCACAGAAGTCTTCATCCTACCAATTGACAAGCATAGTTTCATTTGGGGTCCCTCTTGTTGAGCTCCTTGCTGCTAACTTTCTTCATGGCTAGGTTCTTGTGACACACCAATGGTTTGCACCATCAGAGCCTGATTTAATGCACCATTGAAGCACATCGACTGATTATGTGGCTGATTACATGGGAAACACCATTCATACTCTTGTGCCATGTTATTCTATGTGGAACCAATCCCCTTGATGTTGAAACTGTGTTTGGGTCATATGACCTGAAAGGTCTAGTAGCTTGAGGTTGCCCTTGGTGTTGACTCTGATTTATAGCCTGGGCTGGTGGTCTATTTTGCTGATATGGGGGTCTGGCCTGATACTAAGCCTGGGGCTGATGATATGGCCTAGAACTCTAAGCCTACTGTCTTTTGATGGTTACTAGCTCATTTCCCAGTTTTGCAGTTGTTTCATCACTTCCTGAAGCTCCTTTGAGGTGTTAGATGATGAAGTGGAGGCTTCAACTAAACTTTGACTCCTAGGGGTGGGTATAGGAGCTAATGTGGGTGTTTGGCTAGTACCTGGGTTTCCTAACTCGGGGTAAAGGGGCATGGATGGCCTAGGGGTAAGTTTTCTAGCCTGAATCAAATGGTTCTCAGCTCCTATGGAAAGGCTATAGGCTGCAGGTAAGGTTGTGCCCCCATTGACTTGAATCATCAAAGAAATATCAAAATTTAAAGCCCTAAGAAAGTATAAGAAGGCACCTTCATTAGTGGGCTTTACTTGCTGTTGGAATCCTATCCCAGGTCCATTGAAATATGAGGTTGAAATCTGTTAGTTGCTCATTCGGGGCTCTCTTGATTGTTGTCAGTTGCTCCAATAAAGACAAGTTATCACCCTTTTCTCCAAACTGGTTGTGAAGAGTTGTGCACAACTGGTTCTAGTTTTGAATAGAGCCTAGCCTCAAGGCTCTGAACCATTGTGAAGCTTTACCTTTGAGTGAAGAGGCTAGCAACTTGACTGCAATGTCCATCTCATGGATTTTGTGGATTGTATAGACATTTGCAATATCTTAGACATGATCACCAGGAGAAGTCTAGTTTTCCCCAGTGAAATATGGGATGCTCTTTAATGTTACAATCGGGACCGGATTTTGTGCATTCAGGCGAGTGGGATGCTTCCAGTGAAGTTGACATATGGATTTGGTTGTGCCATTTTGATTGGCCTAAGAACCCTTACAGAAAAAGAAAGAAAGGCCTTGCAGGTGGAGGTGTTGACAAGGTTCTACTTGGTGGAGATGGAGACCTCTGAAACTCTTCTTCCTCTCCTTTCTCTACTTGGGGATAGACGCAAGTATTCAAATATACCTTCTTTCCTTGCTCTAGACCGGGTTTTTCTCATGAATCTCCCAAGCTTGGGCTGCTAAAACTAGTGGATTCTTCCTCTGTTGGAGTCGCCAGATATGAAAATTTGAAGCTTCTTATAAGTTGAAGATTGCAACAAGTGCACATCAATCTTGTTGTGATGAAATGGAGACTTCTCTGTCCCACCGGGCATGCCAAAATTGTTAGTGCAAAATCACAACACCCCCAAATGAGTTCTAAAAATCTACTTTTCTAAGGCAGAATCATCTGGTGTGATTGCATAACATTGAACTTTCCCCAAGGTGTGGGACCTTGCAAAAGTGGGAAAGCTCTCCAGATTAAAGGTTGGTTCCTATTCCTCTATTTAGGTGCATACGTGAGAGCTTGCAGAGGATTTCTCTCTATACCTAATCTAAAACTTGCCAAGGAGATAGGGAAAAAGGGATATAAGAAATAAGAAATAACTAAGCTACAAGGTGATGCACCGAAGGAATGATGAACACTAGTTTTGCCAATAGACACAAACCAACCAAATGCATACGATAACCAAGCACAGATAATCAAATTTATAATGAAAGATCAGATGAAAGAAAAAGGGACAAGAAAGGATCTAAAGTCGATCACATATGTGTTTTATTGCTCTGTAGATTGATACAATGCATTACAAAGTGGCCAAAAGGTAGAAACATATTATAGTTTAGTGGAAGGTCTGAAACCCCATGAATTTTTTTGCCAGAAGAAAAGGGATCCTGCAAAATGAAGAATGTCCAACCCTTTACAATGAATCCTACCTCTATATTTATAGATTCAATCAGAGAGGAGAAAGAGAGAGAGAAGCGGGAAAAGCATGATGAAGCTCAACCACTGCTATTAATGCCTTTGAAAAATATCCCCCAAATCTATCTTTACTACATCAATCCTTGGTTTGGTGCCTTGAAGGAAGAGGAAATGGTGGAACAGATCAAATCCGATCTGGTTGTTGAGGCAAGGAGATCCTGCATTAAAGGCCTGAAGACGTTTCTCCATTTTTCACCTACTAGGGCCACGCGGCATCCTGGCACTCGTTTGGGCTTCCCTTTTTGGATTCATCTTTGGAGAAACGCCGTTAGGACATGTGGTTCTTTCCACTGCCTCCTCCATACTTAGTTGATTTCGGACCTTTCCTAAACTGTTTTGAACCCAAGGACTTCGGATCTTCGTTGTTTCTTCCCTTTCTTTCTCTCTGGTTCCTCTGCGGCATTACCCCTTCTTTTCTGACACTTCTATTCCATCGTTGAATCCTTCTGTGACCTATTTACATATCTGAATGAGTTTTCTCAGGTTCTTTCTATGCGAAAAATATGGATAACACTTTATTTATTCTGATTTGTTCCAGAAAGTGATATTTAACAAATTTACACCCAAAAGCTATTAGGTGTATAAAAGATAACCTTTTTCGATTATTTCCACTAGTTGTTTTTAATCGGGGTGTCTGATTTTCATACGGAAAATTATTTGGAGCATTCCCTCTTGATTCTAAAAACATGATGCACACAAAAAGAGGAAGAATGTGCATAAGCCTATTGATCATCCTTTGCACCTGCAACTTCCTTCTCTTCATCCTTTTCCTCTGCATCTTTCTCTGCTTCATCTTGGTGGTTTTTTGCAAGTGCCCGAGAAATTCTAATTCAAAACAACAACTTTTGCACTTCTCGGGTTCACAAATTGAGCTCCACAACAATTCCGATTGCACTTCACTAATAAAAATGACAAGAGACCATGAAATTAACAATAAAAGATGAAATGCATTCAAATATCTTGAGGTCCTAGAGTGTTAATGGTGACGAACTAAATGCCTTGTATCATAGCCATTAACTTTGTCTTTCACAACTTCAAAATTGAGTCGTCCATGTGGAAAAGATCTTAGCTAAAGCAGGCCTAGGGGTACTTTTTGTATTTTGTGATACTTTAAGAAAATGTGTATTTTTGGAAATTTTGGCCCACCCCTCCACTTTTGATACGGGCTCAACACGTGGCTTTACCTAGCCGATAACAGGTCGCGGTTCCATTTATAACTTTACTCCTTTTCACAAAAATCCAAAAATCCCAAAGTGCTCCAGCTGACCCACCTCCCCGCTTTGACTTTTCAATGTTGACTCAACACATGGCTTTATCTTATCCCCAGCGGAGTCGCGACTCACTTTATAATTTTTACTCCATTTCAAAAATAAAGGTAAAATCTTCAAAGTGCTCTGACGATCCGCCTCTCTTCCTTTGACTTTTCAAACCGCCACGTGTCCTTTTGCGGGCACTAGGCATTCATTTTACACTTTTACGTCTTTCATCATAATGTCTCAAAATTCCAATAGGGCTGCCTTCCGAAACCACTCGTTTTATAACACGTGTACATCTTTGAGGTCAAAGTAAGAAATTTTCTTGCTGCTTCATATCGTTGAGTAGCCAATTAAAATTCATCGGAGCCACGAGACTAATTGGGAATTTTTTACAAATGTAAAAAAGTGACAAGTTCACCAAATAGACCCGCCATGTCGTGTCCAATTAGAGATGAACACGTATCCACGGATGTTGGGACAAAATTTTGACAGGGAAAACACGACCGTGGAAAAATAAAAAGAAGGGGAAACTCCAACATTCACTCCCAAATTACAAAATGGTCTACACGGAAAGAAACTAGTAAAAAATATCAAGCACGACACGATCCATGACCATAAAAAAATATTTGACGACAACACCTGATAAAGATAATACTTCATGCATCCACATACGGAGATAGAAAGAATTCAAACCACGCAGACTAAATTTTTTTGAACAAATAGGGCGAGATTGAATCGAGCACCAACATCGGCTCCGACTCGAGGATGGGCACTCCCAACGAGTGCCGTAAGAACAACATAGCAGACCATGTGCCAAAAATCCATTGGGTAATGGAGTCAAGAACAAGCATGCAAAGCAGAAAAACAATTTCTAACCTCCCAAGAAGAAACTCGAGAAACCAAAGAAAATTCAAATGCACCAATGACCGGGACGAACCAAAACAGAAAAATGTAGAAATGAAAAATAACTAACATCCATTAGGATGGTTATGTATGACATGTCCATTTGTATGCTTCCACCCACACTAGCTGCCCACTTTTTGGATAATAACATCCCCATTTGGCAGGGAAAATCCACAATAACCACATTCACAGCTTAAGCATTTTTCTGGAAAATTTATTAACTGCAGATATTGATCCTTGACATACCCAACTACTAGCACTTCTCTTGAATCCATAGCAGTTGTACTTCCCAAAAAAATTGTTACCTTGATATTTAATTCATTCATAACCTCAAGAGGCATTACATTACATGAGGCTTCGAATCAAACATGCGATTATGTACTAACCTTCTTTAATAATCAAAGTGGCAAAAAATGGATCCACATTAAGCTGAGATTCAACCAGAGAAGTTCCCAAATACACCTCAGGTGATTCTCCTAGTTCCTCTAATACCTATGGTATTTCTAATTCTGTAATAATAGGAGGAACCTCTACAATTATACATTTTTCCTAGGTAATTTTCTCTTCTTTACATCTCAAATATTCAAATGCCCTTTTCCTATGCTCAGGAATTATAAGTAATTCAACAATGGGAACAATGAATTTGATTTGGCTTAATATTTGGGCTATTTCATAAGGAATATATTTGGGTAGGGCAGTATTAGGAGGGAGATTGGGAGTTTTCACGATCCCGAGCATGGGCAGGAGCACTAGTTCTATTTGGGGAAACTAGGCCTTTGCTAGATGTATCTTTTTTAGGAAGGTCCTTTGGGATATTGGTAAGAATTGGAATTTTGGCTTGGCTTGTGGCCCTACCCCTTTGACAACCTTGCTTATAATATCATGTTCCTTCTCTTGAGAAACTATTGCATTCATCAACAATTATTTTTCTTCTTCAAAGGAATTCCTCCATCATATTTCATTATCATTAAAGCCCTCAAGTATTCGAAATCATGGTTAGGAAAATCAAATTCTTGTACCATATCAATTTCAAAAGCATTAATGGGAGGAAGAGGCAATACCCGAGTGGACACAATCCTAGAAATCTTCAACAGTTCTGACACTTATCAATTCAATTGAGGTTTCCCCTGCTGTGAATTTACTGGGGCTCTCCATCATGCACAGATCATCATATGTCTCATCATCATCAGCTTCCTCAACTTCCTGATCTACATCACATAGGGAATGTGGTAAGAAACACCTATCACACCACTTGATAACATTGGCCTCTTCCACGGTAGAAACCCTAGTAGTCAAAGGATTAGGAACCAATCTATTTTCCCGGGGTTGAGGTGTCTATTTCCTGACCCCATGGGCCCTTTTCCTTGGTCATCTAGTCTATGATCACCTCTGGGGTGATTTCCAAATCTCTCCTGACCTTGTGGCTTATGTTGACCTTGGGAATTTTGTCCTATCCCCTTTTCTACTCTGGCCAGTTTATAGGATATCTCTTTAATTGCTCTAGCCAAAGTTTTTACAACCTCTTCCAAATCCACAACCTTTCCTAACTGAGGCTTTTCAGGATTGATCAACTTAACACCTTCCCTCTTAGGAGGCTTTCCAACTGCCTTAATATTATTCTCAATTTGTAAAGCCATAGTGAAGGCTTGCCTTAATGTTCCCGGGTTCTTATCTCTCAAGTAATAAGTGACCTTTTTATCAAAAGCGTTAGAATATTTTATCAAACAGGACTCATCACTTGGCCTTAGGATTATAGGTAGCCTATTCAAGGTTTTATTGAACCAAGTATTGAAATCATGGACAGATTCATTTGGATTTTTCTTTATATTTTCAAATTCAAATAAAAGGAACCTAGGATCTATCTTGTCCCCATATTGAAATCTAAAGGCATTTTTCATCTCATTCCATGAATCTATCAAATTATCTAGTAAAGACTTGTACCATTCACATGCATCCTCCTCAATAGTATGAATAAATAACGTTACATACATGTCTTCAAACTCAATTTCAAAATCTTCCATCATGTTCACAAAGAGTTTTAAATGTTGGTCACCAAAGTGATGGCATTATTCCCTTGAAACTATGGCAACCTATTTCTGACATCTTGTGGCACCATATTAGGATATCCATCCATACCTCTAAAATATATAGGTCCAAAAGTGTTGAAAAAAAGGAGGTCTAGGTGGAGGTTGGGCCATATTGCCTTGAGGAGGTGATCTTGTAAGAGAATCAAAATGATAAGGGACAAGGGGTCTCTGGGGCACAGGAGTATAACTCTCAAAGAAAATATCCTCTAATGACTCAGTTTCTTGGAAAACACTATCAACCTTGGAAAAAATGGGGAAAATTGAGAGGCATGCTTTTCGACACAAATGATGGCCCCTCTTCAATTGGAGAACTCAAATTTATATAAATATTACTTGGTTCAGAATCACTTGAAGACGTATGGTAATCTTCAACCACATATTAATCACCTTTCAAAATTGATATCTCCTTTTTTGATTCTTGATTTCCAACAACTTTACAGACTTGTTTTCCTTCTGAATTTTCTTTTCCTAGTTCTAGAAATAACTTTTTAGTAGGATCCCTAGTGAAGAAAGACCTTCTTCCCTCCAAATTTGAAAATATTGATGACAAATTTCACTTGCCACAAGTTAAGACAACAGTTAATCATGAAAATTTCAATTCAACACGGAGTCGCCACTAAGAATTTTCACCTTAGTTGTGCATATGCACTATAAGTAACTTGCCAAGTGTCTATCAATGCTTAATTTTTGCAACAATTAACATATCGACCTTCCTTTACCCATATTTATCATTATTGATGCAAATTTAGTGCAATAACCACTAGAAACTGGAAATAATACACAATGAACTTGTAATCTTGCACAAATTTTACAAATCTCAACAAAGGATGACATTTAAACAACTTATTTGTACTTAAACAATGTAAGAAGCATTACCAGGGTCGGCATGTGTATGCATTTGTAAAAATAATCCCGAATGACGCCATTTGGGGTTGTTGCACTGCACAAATAGGTCCCGATGTTTAAATAATCCTCTACAATTCAAATAATCCTCGATAATGGTCCTAATTGGGTATTGGTATCTAAATTAATTCTCATGTGAGTCTTTGAAGATCACGAAACTGACAGGATGCTTAGAGACAAACAAATCATGATATAAGTCATTTTATAGCCGGGGAGGGGATTCAGCTGACTCTTTGTTACTCAGGCATTGGAGAAATGGATAGCACCTTACTAAGGGTTTGATCTACCCTCACTACTTTAGGTTGTGCCTTCAACCAGGGTGAGAGGACCCGTTTTGTAACTCGTGTTGGTGAAGGATATTAAGAGATCCTTCTTTGCACAATTTTCATGAAAACCTTGAGAAAATATGATCAATACAACACAATCTAACTCTCACGAGTTGCCACACTAGAGAGTGGAGATGTTTTCTGGATAAGGTCGGGTTACTAAAGACAATAATTGAAACCTAATTGTCTCTGAATATTTTGGCAATGAAATTTGTTAAATCTTTGTGGATACATAGTACAAACAGGGGTAGTTCATGTAGGATTTATCATTTAAGAAGTTTTTGGTGGGAAGTTAAGCAAGATAAAGTTGATTATACCATATCTTTGAGAACCTTTAACATAAGTTAGGAACTCACAAAACAGAATGCTTCAAAATAGCCAAAATATTCCTTCAACTAGAAGGTGTGTATCAATGGAGGCCCAAAATACATGGTTTCATACACTCTTCAAGAATTCAACATACAGGATCATGCTAAAGACTCAATTAAATTTTGAAAGTCCCCGATTTGTCATGCCTAAGATACACTCATAGACTTACAAACAATCTTTGTCAACCTAGTGAAAGTAAAGTGATTTTAAATTGTTTATTTCATTACAAGATGAAAGCTCTTCTCACAATGAAATTGTAAATTCTAGAATACTACCACAGGTATAAGATCTTATGTGATTCAGAGGGATTTCAACATAATATTGCAACAGGAACAAGAAAAACTATTTGAAAACATTCTGAAATAAGAGGAAACACAATTTTGCTCATGATCAACACAAATTAATTTCAAGGTTCATTAGATTCATCAATAGGGGAGAGTTTCTTTAACAATCTCAGAGTTTTTCAATGGTTGTACACTTGCAACCATCCTGACGTGATTAAATCTAAAAACAGAAAATAAACAGGTTTCTCAAACGGTCTCTCGGGAAAATGGTTTTCTCAAACTTTCTCAAAAAATTAACCCCCTTATGCAAGAGTATTCTCATTGCATTTATACAATTTCACTCATTCACTCATCCCAAATTTCCCCCCCCCAAAATAAGAATATTTTGAGGAATACTTTATTTGTTACAGATTTGTTCCAAAAAGTGATATTTAACAAATTTACACCCAAAAGCTACCAGTGTACAAAAGATAAGCTTTTTCAATTATTTCCACCGGTTGTTTTTAACTGGGGCGTCTGGTTGTCACTTCTAGAAAATTATTTGGAGCATTCCCTCCTAATTCTAAAAACATGATGCACACAAAAAGAGGAAGAATGCGCGTAAGCCTATTGATCATCCTTTGTACCTATAACTTCCTTCTCTTCATCCTTTTCCTCTGCATCTTGCTCTGCTTCATCCTGGTAGTTTTCTGCAGGTGCTCAAGCAATTCTGATTCAAAACAACAACTTTCACACTTCTCGGGTTCACAAATTGAGCTCCACAACAATTCTGATTGCACTTCACTGATAAAATGACAAGAGACCATGAAATTAACAATAAAATATGAAATGCATTCGAATCTCTTGAGGTCCTAGAGCGTTAATGGCGGTAGAACTAAATGCCTTGTATCATAGCCGTTAACTCTGTCTTTCACAACTTCAAAATTGAGTCGTCCACATGGAAAATATCTTAGCTTTGAAGCGGGCTTGGGGGTACTTTTTGTATTTTGTGATACTTTAAGAAAATGTGTATTTTTGGACATTTTGGCCTGCCCCTCCGCTTTTGATACGGGCTCAACACATGGCTTTACCTGGGCAACAATGGGGTCGTAGCTCACTTTATAACTTTACTCCTTTTCACAAAAAAGCCAAAATTCCCAAAGTGCTCCAGCTGACCCACCTCCCCGCTTTGACTTTTCAATGCTTGACTCAACACATGGCTTTATCTTGTCCCCAGTGGAGTCACGGCTCACTTTATAACTTTTACTCCATTTCAAAAACAAAGCTAAAATCTTTAAAGTGCTCGACGATATGCCTCTCTACCTTTGACTTTTCAAATCACCACGTGTCCTTTTACGGGCACAAGGCATTCATTTTACACTTTTACGCATTTCATCATAATGTCTTAAAATTCCAACAGAGCCTGCCTTCTCAACCACTCGTTTTATGACACATGTACATCTTCGGGGTCAAAGTAAGAAATTTGCTTCGTTGCTTCATATCGTTAAGTAGCCAATTAGAATTCATTGGAGCCATGGGACCAATTGGGCATTTTTACAAATGTTAAAAAGTGGCAAGTTCACCAAATAGACCCACCATGTCATGTCCAATTAGATATGAACATGTATCCATGGACATTGGGACAAAATTTTGATAGGGAAAACACGACCATGGAAAAATAAAAAGAAGGGAAAACTCTAGCATTCACTCCCAAATTACAAACTGGTCCACACAAAAAGAAACCAGTAAACAATACCAGGCATGACATGATCCATGACCATAGAAAAGGATTTGACGACAATAACCGATAAAGATAATACTTCATGCATCCACACATGGAGACAAAAAGACTTCAAACCACGCAGACTAATTTTCTTTTGAACAAACAGGGTGAGATTGAATCGAGCACCAAAAAGATGAAGGATCATTAAGACTAGGGTTGAAAAATAAACCATGAAGCATATAACTTAATTCATGTGGTGGCGTACTGTCATCAAAGTACTTGGTGTTTAAGGATTTTTGTAAAATGGCATGACAATTGGGATGTCTCTTAAGTAAGTTAGATAAAGAAACTTGATGACCCATGATAGAAGAAAGAGGAGGTTCCTTAGCGTGACAAATTTTGGGTTCACCAAAATAATTAACTAAAATTGGACTATGCTAGTGTAGTGCTATGGTAGTTAATATAATCTAGGAGGACATAAAACGTTGTAAATAAATACTCTAAAGTAGTATAAAATGACTAAATAATTAAGACTAATGGAAATAAAACCCTAATGTGCAAGAATAAAGTGAGGAAAGAACTCAACTGATTATAAATGACTATCGCAAAGTGTTATAGGTATGGAAGGAAATTCCATAAGAAAGAACGGATGCACGGAGGTCCCGAAAAGGGTGGATCTAGAAGATTTGAGTAGACTGGAGCACCTAGGAGGGTACTGGGGCGCCCGAGGTGCCCTGGTATGGAAGAATATGCGCCTAGTCTCGAAAAGGCTCCATAGATAGTCTTCTTAGGGTCGAAGATATCATGTAACTTTCACAGATTATCACTTTGGATTTACTGAACTACGTCAGATGTGTCAAATAATGGAAGATGAAATGAAGACCTGTAAAAGGTAAAGGAATTATCAAAAACTCTAAAAATAAAGATGCATAATGAATGGGTTGGACTGACCTTAACTACCACAACAATAGGCTTACTACTCTGAGCACTGCACTAAATTTCAGACCCAAATGTAGTTCTTGTGTGTGTGTGCATGTCGTTCCTTAGGTGCTCTTGTGTCGGTCGCACTATGTGAAATAGCAAGCAATAACTAACTAGAGAAAATGTAATAGCATGTGTGCATGAAATAAAATAGAATCCTTCCTCCTATGAAGTGTGTGTGTTGATGTAGATCTCCTAGCCTTGATGAATGGAACTACGTGGATGAAAGTGATGCCATGGATGTAACTCTAGATGGAGTGATAATAGTAAATGACACTAGGGCCTTCATTATGGTCTCATAACTTTATATTTATAGGGTTCTCTTGATCTAATTTTGTAATTAACCCCAAAATGGCTAACTAGGAAAAAGATAAAGATGAAAAATGGTTAGAAAAGGCCCAAAAAGTGGCGGGAAGATTTGAAAAGGATTGGGGTGCCCTAATATATGCATGGGTGCCCTGGTTTAAGCTAAAAGAATGGGAAAGTGTTGAAATAGACTGGGCACGCATATAAAAATGAGCGATGAATGACGAAATAAAAGAAAAATAAGACGGCCAAAAGATGGGATTAATTAGTACTTTCTTCACTCGTAACATTCTAAATAGTAGTATGAGACTGGGCTAAATAATGTCTAAAGTGCGTGATTTTGTGACTACACTATATAACTTTATGAATATTGTAAATATACCATTATGAATTTCTTCTCGCATTTGAATGTACCACTTTTTCTAATCTATAAGCATCCCCAAATTCCAACCATATTTTGAATAGGAATATGGTCTGATTTGTTTATTGAGGCATGAATTCCCGTTTCTTGAATAAAAAAACATCCAACTCCATATCCAAAATATGACACTTATTGTTTTCAAATTCAATGCGTTCAACCTGAACACACAGTGTCCCCAAATCAATAACTTATGAGGATAGAATAATACCATCTTCATCTTGATTATCATCTATAAAAAAAACAACCACTGGTCGATGTGGTAGTTTTTAGAGCAATGGATTTCAATAAACCATTCCTTGTTTCTTTTCTTCCAACAATTACCTCCTGCGATGAATGGGATTGTAGTGAATGGAGTGCAAAAAATGGAATACATTTTACCTACAATTGAATCATCATAACTGATAAGAATTTTCATCTTTTAGATATCTCTTTAGGTGTATAATTCATAACCATTTCTTAACTTTTAATATCAATTTTACCAAAATTATGGATGAAATCTCATGGTGAATAATTATATACACCTAATTTTTCACTTTTCATCTTTCATACTTGTTACTAACAATTTCCTTTGTGTAGATAAGGGTCACTGATGCATCTATTTCTTGAGCGGGTGCCTTAAGGGGCCTTTCGAATGGGGTATGACTATTCACATAGTCATTATGGGTTAGAGACAATACACAGAGAGAGTATCACTATGTGGTCCCAACCTTAGTTATCCTTGCATTAGTTATCCTTGTCCCTTTATGTCTCATACACATTGCAAGTACGACACCTTGCTTGCATTTCACCACTTGGTGTAGACAAAAATCATGCACTTGGGTACATTTCTAGGTCCTAAATGCATAATAGCATTCATATGTTTCCTAAGTAAGAAAACTAGTAATTGACGATTGTCCTTGGCCTCTTTTATGTGTTTCTTGTTTTCTATTTTGTCTTACACACCCTAATGCCCATTCCTTATTTTATGTATTTATCTTTTATGGCTCTAGAAACTAACACCCAACCAAGACAGGAGTACCTAGGTGCCTCCAACCCTTTCTTACCTTACTATCTCGTTTTAGGTCTTTTTTATCTTTTGGGAATTTTAATCACTTATGGGTTATCCTTCCAGTTGTCAATTACAAACGTCAAACAAAGGAGTAATACAAATACATAGTCATGTGTTCAAAATCAAGGAGCAAGCACTAAGCATTACTATCAACACCTAAGATTGCATCCAAAAGGAACCTAAATCACTCTAACGCTTGTATCTAATATACATTCAAGGTACAAGGGATGCATCAACCCCGCATACACAAAATAAGAAGGGGAAGTTCATTTTTCCATCCACACATTCTATAACATTACCACATTTAGCTATAACCCACTATCAAGTATAACTTGCACAAGGGCATCTTAGGGCATAATCTCTACACACAAATACCATAACTACATGGAGTATGAGATGTAGTGCGGTGCTCGACTCGTAATTTCACTCTCAAGGTGACCGTGGAGGTCACTCTAACTCCCCATATTACATCTTTCTTTTTAGGTTTGATGTGGTTTGTGGGTTTTTACAAGTGAACTTCTATTTTACAGTTACAGTGTACCTTCAACATTCAAATAATGACACACATGAAATCAAAAGGAAATATTTTCAACCCTTGTGTGACATAGTAAAGATTATGTTCTAACCATTTTCGCAGTCATAGGCTCCCGTAAGAGGTCTTCAACAAGTAAAGGCGCCCTACCCTGTCGTAGGCACCCATGTTTAGCCTTATTCCTGCACCCCATAATTTATACTAAGCAGTAACAAAACTTTTCCCAATTTTGTTCATCATTGTTCATGGTCGAGATCAACTTCGGATTAAGCGTAAATCAACTAAGTTCTCTCTCCTTCTTTGCTTATGGTTTCAAACATTACATGCTTAATTGCTTGTGTCATTTCTTCATTCTAACATTTATATATCATTTGGTTTAGTAGTGACTCTAAACTATTTAGATTTAATTCAAATTAAATTAAATCACTTGGCACCTTATTCATTCACTTGCTTGATCCATGACACCTCTTTTTCACTTTGCATGACATTTAACATCCTCTAGCCAACACCATCACTCGTGGGCGATGGTGTTGGTGTTAGTTTTTTCCTAGCCAACGCTATCACTCATAGGAGATGGAATAGGTTTTACAATTTTTTCATCAATTTCAATTAAGTGAATGGGTTTTCTATGTAAAATGGAAGGAGGTGTTCTTAGAGATAAGGATTCATTAGCAATGCTACTTTCCTCATTCGTTGTATTCATGTAGTTTTCAAGATTAACATTCGTAATCTCAAGTAAAGGTTCAATATTATTATTCATATCAAATTATTTATCCATAACAACATTATCATTCAATTCATTATCAATACTCATTACAAAATAATTATTCTCCTCATTTTTATTATGTATTTCATCATCATTACATACAACGTCAGTGTGTATTAGAGATAGTAGATGTACCTTTCCCTCCAAGAAAGTTTTGCATCTACTTAAACGTTTATTCTAATCACTTCTAACTTATTTGGTGCCTTTTTCTTCACCTTATTTATTTCCTTGCATCATTTTTATCCCCCATGATTATTAAAATATAAATAGTGGGGTGAGGACAACTTCAACTACTAAAATTTCACATAGGAATGTACAACATATTACAGAGTAGACATAGTGGGGACAAAATTTCCGTGAAAGGGGAAAAAAGATGTTAGAGGGGGTAGGGCATAGTAAACAATATAACGTGTATGCATTACAATTTATTTATGTTCCACATGAAGGTCCCATGACTTGGAAATCATTTGGAACCCTGAGCCTGAGGCTTGGACCTACTCAAACACAGAAAAAATGTATTTTTGACATAAAATGTAAAAATGTGTCTTCCGCCATAATAAATCCCACAAAAAGGATCAACAAATTTATTAAAAATATGACTACGAGGTCAATGAAACTTTCCTCTTTCTAAATATATGATTTTTCAAATTTTCTGACTAGTATAAGGTTTCCATCCTTATTATTTTCTATATCCATTTATAGCTCTATTTTTTTGTATTTATACACTTCTATCTTTCATCATGTATCTTTTGTTTTAATCCTCTAAATTGAATAAAAATTATACATTCCTTAACTAGGACTAATTCTATACATATTAAAAAATCTAATTTTCAATATTTTTGAGGTAGTTAGGGGGCACATCGGCTACCTATTATTTTTCAATTTTCAAAATCTTTGTACTTAGAAAATCATAAAAACTAAATACTCACTAAATTTTTTAAAAATCTATCCTAAACTAGATGGTCCTATTTATCTTTCTACCAAAGGGTTCTCAAAAAAAAAATAGTGCTAAAAATTGGGGGGTGGGTACAATTGACTATCTATTATGTTTTTTACAAAAACAGGAGCACTTATTGACATTTTAGCTCTTTAACCCACTTACACTTAACCATTTTCGAAAAAAAAAAATAATAGTTTAGAAACTAGACTCGAAATGCTAAAATTCATGTTCTTATAACATCTTCAAATTTTGAGTGTAACTATCTTAAATAACTCATACAAGTTGAAGTTTCTTATTTTTCAGAAGAAGAAAAACGTCCACTTAAGACCCTCTTTTGGCCCTCCATTTCCACGAACTTTCCCGCATGTTATCATAAGGGTGTTGATAGAGTTCTCACTAGTTCATATGATGAAATATATTGCACAAGTTAGTGGATATGGCATTGATGAGTTTACCGAGATGGTCCCATATGAAAGAAGGTATGTGTGGAAAGTTTTAGAGAAGTAATGCAAAGAAAGGCTTATTGGTATATTTAGGAGACACGTATAGATAGGACAAAGTATTTGAAATCTAGTGAAGAAATGTGGACCTTAGGTGATTATGTACTTCCAATCTAGACATTGAAGACTTGTGCCTAAGCGTGGTACCTTCGCTACCGACAAGGCATGCATTTACAAACTAGGAGGTGAGAAAGAACGATTTCATGTAGACTAGTTGAATTGTTATGTATCATCAAGGAAGTCGTCTTTCATAAGGGGGCACAAATGGAAGATTTTATGGGGAGGATGCACAACGTGAAGACTACTTTGTGAAAAATATTTTGACCTATGTGAGTGTAGCAATGTATGAGTGTGGGGATACATACATATTAATTTAACAAGTTGAAGGAAACATAGTTTTGGGGTGGATGCTGACAAGATCATGACCTTGATGAACTAGAGCCCATGAATATTATTACAACTGAAGGTAGGGGAGTTGTGGTATCCATGGGATAAAGTGAATTATTATAATCAATAGACCTTGAGGTTTTGACCCTTATTTATTGTCCTTTTTGAAGTTGTAAAGCAAGGAATCAAATTAATTTATGAAGCATCCTCAAGTAAAATAAAAGTTCAAGCATTTAGAAAATAACATATAACAATTAATATTTTCTACATTCATTGAAAGAATAAGTGTTGGGACTCTTCCATATCATTAGATTGCTTGTTTGATTACATTATATTCGTGTGTTGTTTTCAAGCAATGTTATCGAAGGTGGTTAGATTGAGACAAGCCCTAGATTTTATCCCACCTTCACTTATTTTTAACTCTTTTGCAAGGTGAGGTTGCAAAATTAAGGTTTTAAAGAAGGAGAGGACTTTCCCACTGACACAATGAATTCTAGAAAAATGAAGTTTTTGCAACCCACAAGCATATTATTAGGAATGCCAAATTTGTTTCACATTTTGTAACGTTTTTTAAAGCCTTATTATTCCCTAAATCGCAATACAACAACTGTAGTTGTGCGGTGAAGTACATTTTTGGTAAAAGTTTTACATTTTTATTGATTCTTTTGGGTTTATTAGGACCTTGGGTATTATCCAATCAATTTTCATCTAATGATGACAACAACTATCTCCAAATTTACAACATTTAAAAAAATATAAGTTATGATATTTTCAATCTATAAAATGGAAAACATGACTTTGGATTCAAAATTGTGAGGATTTTTAATCGCACAAGAAAAAGATTCATTAAAAAACTATCATAAAATTTGAAATCTAAAATCTTATCGAATGACGTTTGACTTAATGGTGAAGATGTTTAGCTCTTAAAGAACCCACCAGGGTTCACTTCTCACTAAAAGCAAAATCAGGAAATACCCTAGTAAGGGATGAGGCCAAACCCCTCAATCTTTGGATATGGCGGTCTAAGTTTCAAACCGAAAAAAAAAATCAAAAATCTTTTTCTCGAAACTCGAAGCAAAACCACTTTCCAAAATCCACCCTACCATTTACAAAACAAGCTAGGTAAGGAGTCCACGAAAAGGAAAATAAATGCGAAATAATCAAATTTTACCATTAACATCATTTTCGTTTCACAAAAAATCACCAAAAAAAGTATTAGAAAGTGGAGCATGTATGTAAAGAAGGGAACAACACTTTAAAATGTGGCAAAATTTAGAGGTGCAGTTGGCTTTGTATTTGAAATTTACCCAAGAAAATCATATTTAGGGTAAATGGCGAGCCAAATCGTGGTTCCAATTGGGAATCAATTCAAATCTTTCAACTAGTGTCATGAAAAAACAAGCACAATTGACCTTGATGAACGGGATTAAAAAACAAACATTTTCTTTCTGCCAAAACAAAAAAAAAATTAGCCGACACGCGCGGTGGGGTAGGTGGAAAATAGTTCAATTTTTGTATTGTCAGCTTGGTGGAAACTTTATCATTTGTTAAAAATAAATAAGTGGGGCCCGGGGGCAGCGTTGTTGTTCTTGTCAAACATGTGAGAGACAAAGTTCGTACTACAATATGAGTGGATGCAAATTGCCAGCTCAACCGGGCCCTGCTTAGTTTATGTAGCCTATCTAATTGTTTGTGTATTCATCTTCAGAATATCATTATACATGTGAAAGATTCCACTAAAATGGCCAATTGGCACCTTTGTCGGTTTGATAAATTTAAATAATATGTAATAATAAAACAAAATGTGAAGGTATGAGGAGACAAGTCACATGAGAATTTTATTTTAATTTAATTTAAAAATTAATGTCCAAAAGTAACCAAAAAGGTTAATAGGAATTATGAGCACATCTTTGTCAATAATGGCTAAAACCGTAGAAGTTGTGTTACATAGTGAATGGAAACTGTTCAATACGTAAGTTTTAAAAAGAATCTAATTTCCATATTTATATCTGCCGTAGAATACATTAACCCGCTTTTGCAACAAAATTCATATTTGAGAGATTTCGGTGTCCGCCATGGCCAAAACATTACAAGAATATAGTTTTTGTATCTACTAAATTAGAAATAGGAAAATGTTAATCCATATGCAAATCCATAGCGCATGGCATCGCATTTTAATATGGATATTTACTAGCAATTGCATCAGGGCATGGATTTGATTGTGAGGTACGTTGACCCAATATTTTCTTTGTTGTGGGGGTCAATTGTTTGTTACTTGTTATGATGCAAAAGTTTTTGATTGTTTCAATTATATCAAGTACAAGACAAATGACTCTAATCACTTAGTTAAACTTTCATAGGCTTATAAATATATATATATATATATATATATATATGGAGTATCTAATTAAAAAGATTAAATCTATAGAAATTATATTAATGACAAGCACAAAATAAGCTTATAATGTAGAGCAAATAAATAATTTATGAAGGCACAAGAGTAACTAATTTGTATTGTGTTATAGATTTTGTTTTTTATTCTTAACAATGGGAATTTTCTTTTTTGTTAATGTCTATGGAATTTGCATCCTTAATTTCATATCTACAAGTTTTATGCCAACAATAGATATTAAGCCATAGCATTAAAAGGAGTGAATATATTATATAGAGTTTAACTACATTTTGAATTGCATGTGTAATGGTTCTAGGTGTCTTTTAAGATAACTAAACTAGATATTTGAACTACACAATAAATTGGGAGATATACTCCTCTCAAATATATGGCAAAATGTGTATAATTGTGTGTGGGAAAAAGATGAAATGAGAAGATAAGATTAACATAAAGAAATCCATATGCTTAGCAAAGGTAACAAATAAAGTATACAAATTTTTTAGATAAAATTTAGATATATTTTTAATATAATCATAACATTATCAATATATTTGATATAGATTGTCTTTTGTTCAAAATGAAGGCAAATCATTTACATTGAGCCTAAGAATATCCTTGCAAAGTTGTTTGAAGTGTAAGCAAAAGTTACTACTAAAGTTTTCAACTTAAATGCTTATAGCATTAGAATCCTCAACAAAGGGAGAGTTCTCTAATAAAAGAGATAATAGGTATATATCTTGTTATCATGAAGGGACTTGAAAAAGTCATATTGTAAGAAAAATGTCAATAATATTCATTAGCAACATAGCGTGAAAATGGCAAAGAATTGCTTTTTGAACAAAAATGAAGTCACTTTATCCAACGAATGAGGTGGGGGAAGCATTCAATATTTTTTAACAAGTGGAATATATTTTTTATACATCCACAAGCTAGTTCATGGGAAAACAAATAAATGCAACCATACTCGATAATCGGAAGCAAACGAAGCAATTTTAGGGGTTTTACACAAGGCAGAGTAATGGGCCCCAAGCTCGGCTTGATAGACCGTGCTCTAGATGGGTCGTAGGTGACACTATCCTTGGCCATATCGGGCATGAATTAGGTAAACTGGGTGGTGTGTGTTCAATAAGAGAAACCCAAACTTGAGACGTGCTTGAGACCGTGTCATTGACGCCAATTTGGGAGGAGGATGTGTCGACGCGTTCCTATATGGGATGTTATTATTGAAAGGACACATGACATACTTGGATCATACCCGACTAGTAAGTTTGCAAGTATTTTCCTAATATTGACCTTGTGCGCACCTGCAGACCTACCGAAAATGAAACCTATGGGATAATGTAGATATCTTTTTCCAAATGTCAAGATTTTTTTCCCTTTTAAATTTTTTTCGAGTAAAGAACTCTTGAAAAAAATTTACAGTGGACCTTGGTATTATAGTAAAACCACTATTTCTCTCAAAAAGTGGCAACCATGATAGATTATCAATTGGATATTGATCGATGAAAATCGACACGCGACCTTTAACCGCACTCGAATCCAAGTCATGCCGAGGCAACCGATGTGGAAATGTGGATAGCTAAATGATAGCAAATGTGATATATGGATGAAAGTGGTAGAAAATGGGATGGATAAGTTTGTCAAGGAAAAATGATATCCTCGACACGCAATAATGGGATATGCTCGTCAAGGACTCGGAAGGCCCTTCTAACTCGAATCGTCTCGATAGATGGATCTGAAAGAATGGCCACACGGAGACTCCAATCAATATCAAGCTCCATGGAGATCCTTTCTACCGGTTGTGGGATTCGTGGGAAACCAATGGGAGCCTCGTAAATATGTCCAAACAAGGTCATGGAATGAATGAAGAGGAGGCATGGTTCCACTAGTTCTATGGACGATTGGCGGGTGCGGTCCAAAACATGAGGGCTCGATGAGCTTCTTCGTTTAGGATGTTTAGTTGTCTAATGATGTCGGGTGGAAGTGGAGATGATTTGAAGACCAATGCTCATAATCCAATGTCTATGTCTAACTGGCCTTCGGTCCCATTTGGTTGGGGACTGGCATCGATCACAATCATAAATTCTTGATAGTTGCAGCCCATGTATGGTCATGTACATTTAAACTCTACATTTGTTAGGGGCAGTCTAGAATTCGTAGGCCTTATTAGCCACAATGTTTAAGACGTTTAATTATTGAATCTTCTCAGCGTATCGAGTCGGTGTTCTGAGGACAAGAAGACAGAGTCTTGTATCTATATCCGTAATTAACTCAAGACCGTTCAGTTGTGCTACCCTTGGATCACTTCTATATGTACACTCTTGTTGAGGACCGTTGATGGTCATGTATTGAAAATATCTAATTGATCAAGAAAATAATGACTAATCTACTTGAATTGAAACTATTCTATGTTTTTGGTATTTTTCCAGATATAAATGCAATAAAACAATACAAAGAAGTCTACTCTAATAAAATAAATATTTTTGTTCTTTTCTAGGAATTATGAGGAAATAAAAGCTTCTACTCTAATTAATAATCCTAAAACAAATAAACAACCGGATGTAGTTGTTTATATGTGCAAAAGAAATCTATTCTATTTTAAATGATGAAATCTTCACTAAACTATGGATGCAAATCTAACCTTTATTTTTCCTCGGAGGCGGGGAAGGAATCGAGCTTCTCGGATGCTTTTCTTCCTTGTAACTTCCTCGATAAGAGTAAATAATATTTCTATGGAGGATTTCCTATATGAATTGATCTACTATAACTATTGAATGATTGCAACAATGGAAATGCTTCTTTTCTACTCTATTTGATATAAATGTATGTGTATGATTCAGAAACAATAATATGAAGAAATGAGGAAATCAATATCAACCCCAACCTAGAAATATAGAGTAATGGAAAATCTAGTTGTATTGTTCTTTGTCCCCTCAGTTTTTCTTTTCTATCTCTTGTGTTCACATAAGTCCAAGGGATTGGGAATGCAGTAGAAGCAACAGTGAGAAGGTGTTGGAGCAATGGCAGCTTGAATGACAATTTGGTAACAATGCAGGTGGAAGAGAGATAACACAAGTGAACAGAGCTTGGCTATGTAATTTCCAGCAAGAATGAGGTAGCTTAGCAATACAAGAATACACAAAATGATCTCCGGCCATTTGCTTGAGAACAAGTGATCAATTTATAGAAGGTTGGTTGGGCTATGCACAATCACACTTGACATCCATGGAGTGCCACATCAACAATGAAGAGGTAGTTTGAACAATCAATCACGATCAATTACAAATTAGAAGTGAAGAAGAGAATGCCACAAGGTAGTCAGGCTTGAAATTAGCTAAAACAGTTCACAAATGTGTGTTAAAAGTGAACTTGACTGGGGCAACCCGCATCTTAATTAACGTTGGAAGATTTTGGAAAACGTGCACATGGTCGCCATCCTATGTAGGGTGGAGGTTATAGGACCACCGCTACACAAGGTAACGATTACAAACCGCCGCCTAGGCGGGCGCGCAATTTTGACACTTTGAAGGTAAAAACTAATATAAAATGAAGTGGGAAGTTGTAGAAAAGTGGTAAATGGCTAAGGTAAACTAGGATACAAATATAAGTTGTAAGGAGGTTTAGGAGCTCAAACACCTTTGGAAAAGACATGAATCATCACTAGGGACCTTTCGTAACCATTTTCTGACAATGTAGCACATGAAATTTGGGTGCGTACATATTACCCCCTCGGAAAAGTGTTTTAGCCATGAAGAGGCGTAAAACATAGAGTCTGAGTATGGTGTTCCCAAAATGGGGAGTTATAAGCTATACCTGACATGCCCATGTGTCGAAATGTTGTCGTCCAAACTCCCACTACGTACAAAATGAAAACAAGACTCAAGTGCAAATAAATATGATATCGACAAATAAAAACTAAATCAAAATGACAATAGGACTTACCATTTGTGCGGGGATAGAAATATAATTGCGCCAATGCTCCAACCCTATGGTCAAATACACTCAAAACGAAGTTTGAACAAAACATATATATATATATATATATCAAGCAACTCATTTTCTAATCCATTTTCACATATTATATTGGTGATTTTTGAGCTCTGGGCCCACGGGACCGTTTTGAGCAAGAGTATAGTCAAAGCGATTGGTGTGATGAGATGATCATGGATCCGAGACCGAGAGATCTAGCTGCACAAACAAAGGTTAGTATTTTATAGTTGTTTGTTTGAAACCTAAATATGTAAAATATTGAAAATATTCACCTAGGGGGAATTTTTGAAATTTCTTGTTTTAGAATGATCCCTGGGGGTAACGCAAGTGGGTTAGCCTTTTGTTTAATTAATAATTAGCTATTTTTGTCTTTTTCAAGTTTTTGGGGTTAAAGGGCGTCACGTCCATTCTGGACACAACCGCCGCCCTACACAAAAGGGGCGATGATTACAAGATTGCCGCCCGCTGTGGTGGTGGTTACAAAACCGACGCCCCAACAAAGCAATGGTTACAAACCGTCACTCTGAATAGGGCAGTAATTTTGTTATTTTTGGGGCAGAGAGTAGATTTGACTCGTTTAACCCAATGTTTTTGGATTTTATGTTGTCCTATAATATTTTTGATGAGCTTTCTTATTAAAACATATTATTGAATCACTCTTTTTGTTGTTTTATGAACACAGAAGGAGGAATATATTCGTTGGAGCTAAGAAAGAGTGTGTGACTGATTATCGGCTATTCTTGATCACCGACTTAGGTGAGACAAACTTATTGCACCGAGTAGGGATATTCAAAGGATTACACCGATGCCACACATTACACCTACTAGCCACATACTTGTGTGGCCTCTTTTCTTATTGGGATGTGGACTGAAACACTTTCTAGTTTCCAGGTGTTAGAGGAGAGTGGACCATCACTCTCGAGGATGTGTACAAGATACTTAGAGTTCCTATACTTGGGAGACGTTTGAATCTTGATCTTTGTAGGATCTACGCCCGAGCTATGCATTGGGCCACTTATATGGGGATGATGGGGTATCACCGGGGACCAAGCAGGGTATGAGGCTCCTTTCTATATCCACCACTCCTATCCCTACACTTCGTAAGGCCATCATGGGTATTTTGGCTTCATTGATAGGGGATAAGGGAGGGGATAAGTTATTGTATTATTGGGCCCCGATTGTTATGCAGATTGAGCATTATGGGTGGACTAATGCTTGGGGGTAGACATCTTAGGGGCCACATAACACGATCATGCGTACTGTGGGAGGTTACAAGGATAGTCAATGAGCCATCCCACACTAGCTATGAGATGGGTATATGAGAGGATCATCCCTTATGCGAGGGGAGTTAGGGTATAGGACCCAGGGGCCGTCAGGGCCACGAGATGGACTGGCATGACAGCTCTCTAAGGACCATATCAGCTAGTGGCCACCTTGACCACAACTGATTTCATTGCTACACCTTACTAGGATATGGCTGGAGTATGGGGACATGACGAGACTACTGTGGTTTCTTATGCTACGACTGGATAGTTAGTGGATAGATCAGGGAGGGTGGAGATTCACCCATTTGATAGAGTTCCCCAGTAGTTTGGCTTGCCCTATGTTGCTATGTTTCCTCCTATGGTAGTTTTGTACAAGAGCATTAGGGAGTCTCGAGGAGGCCCATGGTGACCATCGTTGGACTGTTGTGACTCCAAGGGTCCCCATTGCAATGAGATGGGTTTTTTTGTGGTTGTGACGCGCACCTCTACCGGTGCCACTCCCGATTGAGGCTGCACCCTCTTACAACGGGAGGAGGAGTAGGAGATACCCATTGATGTGGATTTCAAGGCCGAGGTGGAGATGAGGGAGGAGACTGGTGAGGAGACATGAGAGGAGGTAGGTGAGGAGACTCATGTAAATGAGGAGGAGAGTGACCTAAAGCGGCATGATACTCAGGAGAGATCTATGGATGAGAGAGAGGAATCGGAGGCGCGAGTTGGAGACATTGGTTTCGAGAGCCACTTCCTCACGAGGGATGTTGAGACGATGAGTCCATCATGGGGCATCATGTTGCTTTAGGATTACGCGAGGCACAACAGTGCTCGCAATGGCAACACCATCACCAACTACACCATCAATCCTACATGGATTCTTGGAGATCCGAGTATTGAACACTCTTTTTCAAACCTTATTAGCTAGAAATGTTAGTCACTACGCATTATGTTTCTTTTTTGGTTTTCATTGTTTTGTAACTCGTCATTGTTTTATTTATTTTATAGCCACTACTCTGATTTACCGCGATCTTATTCGCGAGATCTATATTGATACTTTGTTCATCCCTATAGGGAATATTCAAGATGATATCCTAGCAGGCATGGTGTAGTCATTGTAGGATGGTCGACATATAGATGTTTTTACACCTCTTTAGAAGGCAACGCAGATCTTAGTTTCCCAGTGATGGTACCAAAATCATTCCTCCCTTTGTGGCTGAACAACATCAACAGAATGAGAAGGATGCCTAGAGGATGATAGATCTAGATTTGTGTCATTTTGTAGCTAGGGAAGGATCTCATCATCTCTTTATCACTCGAGCTCGGAGGAGTCAATGGCGGTCATCTACCCCGAATCTGCTCATCAATAAAGGAAGTATCAAATACGAAGGGAACATCACACCAAAGATGGGAATGGCGTCGAGATTTGACAAGTTTTAATACCAAGGTGCCAAAAAAATGAATAGATTCATCGAGGCTCGTACTTTAATCATGTTATTTTGTCAATCCAGTATGGTGTCCACGACTATTCGCAACAAAGGGAATAGTAGGAATGATTTCGTAGTACGTACTTTAGTAACAAAAACTAATAAATTACTAAACTGACCATGATTACAAAATAAAATGCTTGAAAGGAAAACTAAAACGAAATACAGAATTGGAAAATTGTTGATCATGAAAACATAAACGCATCAAAATAATGGAATAAATGTTGAAACAAGAATGCATTCATTTAAAACATAAAGGAAATAAATATAAACTCTCTTTTTGTTGGTTAGGAGTGGCCCTTGCTCCTTCCCTTTGATCAGGTTTAACACTTGTAATTAAACAACAAAAATTTCCCTTGAATTTGCTATCTTTATTGAATTGAAAATGTGCTTTTACAATGAATCAAATGACTAATAATCAAACCACTAAATATGAGTACATGATCTCTTTTATACAAGAGATGTTCTAGCTCTGTTAGGAGAGAACTAGTTATTTCAAATGACTAAGTCTACTTAAATAAATGCTAACATAAGTGATAACTATCTATTTTAGGAAATACATTAATGAAAGGGGCAGTCCTTAAAGTGTTTGAATTGGAATCATTCTTGATAATTGAAGAGGAAATCCGTGATTATCTCCTTTGAAGGAGTTAATCATCATTGAAGATTCTTCAACTCGGAATTGATTGAAGAGAACTTCGGTGATAAAATATCTTTAGTTCAAAGTGCTTCATCCTCAAAGTTGGGAAAAATGTTGGCTGAATTAATGGCTTTGCTTGGTGTCCAAGATTTGGTGCTGCCAGCTGTGATTCCAATAATTTAAATTATCTGCATATATGTATGAGTTTCCTACTTTGGAGAATCATGGTTGATGACCTAGATGATCTTGATGTGGTACTATGAGTTCCCTATTAATGCGGAGGTGATTCCTGCACCAACATGTCAATTAGAGTCATGTGTTAGTGAATGAATTAAGTCCTGCGCTCCTTGTGATAACTCAACACATACTCTTCCAAAAGTGCAGTTAATGTTTCACAAACAAATCTATTTAAGCCATTTCTGAAGAAGAATTAACAAAGTAAAAATAACAAACATATGCACAATAATTCCTTCAAAATCATAGTAAATTATTAAATATAAGAAGTTAACATTGTTCATCGTGTACTATGACATCAAAATGGTATAAGGCTAAACATGGCTTAAACATTACAAAATGGGGTTCATCACACAATATCTAGTGTGCACAACCTGGGACAATAACAGTTATTATAGAGAAGAGGTCACTAGGGATTGGATGGAGAAACTGCCACAAAAATTGGTAACTGCAAACAAAATTGGCCTACAAGGAAACATCCATCCTTTTCCTTATGAACGATATTATGTGTTCTAGGCTAGGATGTTCACTCAATGTTGTTCCAAAAATTATCTAGTGTTAGTGTTTTACAATGGAAGTGTCGCAATCCATGCATTAGTTGATTCCAATCTATTTGTTGTTTTTATTTTTGAGACACATAGTCAAGAAATGTTTCTGAAACATTATTATTCTCATATGAAGAAAGGTTCATCGCCGAAGACAACTTCAACAAGTGATTTTGTTTAATGGATTTGAACCTATATATGTTACTTATACATTTATTGTTTATGCAGACAACCAAAAAGCTATAAAAGTTGATGTACAACCCTTTCAACTTGACGCTACACAACCAGTTCAACATGGTGATTTACCTTCAATCATTTTATAAATATGTTTAATGAGCTCTATTTTCAATTGCCATGGTTTTCAATTTTTTAACAAAATTATGTTTTTTACAGTTCAGATGATAGATGTGGAGGAAGCGGGCACATCTGCCATGAATACACAATCAAATCCTGGTATGTTAGTTGTGTGAATTTACAAACAAAACCGCTAATAAGCCCCACAAATTTATAAGACAATAAATGATTATGCAGACAACCAACAACCGGAGAACGTAACCATGGAGGGTGCGAAGGTATCCAACATGAATAAACACTCACAACTTGGTATGTTATCCATGTTTATTTTAAAATAAAATCATTTATAAGGCCCACAAATTTATAGGAAACGATAACTAACAAACATTAGTTTATATGATTGGCATACGATAGAAGACAAAGTTTAAGGAAATCCATTTGTAAGCTATGCTAACAATTTAAAATGAAGTATAGAGCTTAGTGGAATCTATGCATCCACGTTCAATATAGTAATGGTTAGACTAAAAACCTTACTTTCATCAATGTCTCGTTGATTTACAATTGCATACTATCTATAATGTTTCACTGATTCACTATTGCATACTGACTACTTACATTGAATTAACATTGTTTTGGCTTCAACATCATCATAAACATAACTACATACGGCTTGATCCTCTCGTAGGTATGTAAAGCAACACTTGGCTAGCCTCATTAAAGGTTGTCTAACGAAGTGTAGTTCGACCAATGATGGCATAACCTAGTGGTTGCAAATCCTCATCAATAGTTGAGGACTGTTTTCCGCCAAATGGTGTTTTGGTGAATATAAGTGTAGCCTAGCGGCCACTAAATTTGAATCATAAGACAGAGAACAATTGATATTGTACTTACCATATCACCACAGAAACCACTATGTTTTTCCAATTAAGCTTTCATTTGCCACAACATGAAATCGATTATGAATTGATTAATGTTTATTTCAAATACATTATGCTCACATTTTCAATAGCAAGAAATAGATTATGAATTGATGAATGTTTATTTGAAATATATCTTGCATTAATGGATCCAACATTGTGTAAAGGTGGTTTAATCAAAGCCACAATCTCAATCAGTAACTAGTATTCATAAGCTAAAAGGTTGTTTATTTCAATTAGTTATAATTGATATGAGGCCAATGTAAAATAAAATTTCTTTACTTCTCTCAGTAGGAAGTGATAAGAAGTATTTACTTATTTTATATATGGATGACTTGTTATATGGGATAAACAAAACATGTGCAATAGGAAGATGTCATTCAAAGTTCAAGATAGAAGTTGTCAACCCGTGAGGTGGCTCATTAGAATTTATAAAATTATTATCACCATACTATGAACTGGGATTCTGGTCCAAAATTCTCATTTATGTTGATGTTAAAAATATATCAACGTGCTTTAATAAAAAAAATCGACTATATTGAATCCAAGACTCGTTTGGGGAAAGGAACATTGCAATATAATCAATGGAATACCAATAAGAGACCTAGAAAAGGTTTGGAGTAGAAACGATTTTCCTATAGTTCTAAAAACACTTTGTGTATTACATTATGTGCAAAGGGAAACCCTCCTAAAAAATTTATGGTTGGGATGAAAAGAAGATGCAAAGATTGTACAAAAGATAAATGGTTGATGGCCGATTTGTACAAAAAAATATCACAAATAGTGTCTTAGGGATTGAATGTGGTAGAGGGCATCAAATATTTGGAGCAAGAAAATGCTAAATAACTATTTATCATTTCAAAATGTTATTATGATGGTACTTGCTTAACATTGTAAATAATATATACATTCATATGTTATTATGAAGGTATTGCTTAACTTTATTATATTATGCTGAGATTGTAGAAATATAAGTTGGGAGTATTTATATTTTCACTGATTATAAGCTTGACAAAGTATGATTGAATAACTTGTGTGGTGAATTATCAAAAAAACTTACCCTTCAAAAATTGTAAAATAGTATTTTTTACACTGTTCATAAAATAAATATAAAATTATATTGTATATACTTAATTGTTTTTAATATTTTTTAATATAATTAATATATAAATAAATCTCTAGAAAAATTGACGGTCATATCTAAAATATGCAAGTCATATGTGATAGTTATTTCAAATATTTGCAAGTATTTTACGGCTAAAAACATCTAAACGGGCGTCAAATTTAACACTAGGTTGTGGCCTTTGTTGCAACCATTGAAGGACATGGAAGATGTTCAAGATGTTATTTGATCAAAACCAAATTAGAGGGAGCTTATTTTTTGGAGCTTTACTATGATTTATTTTGTTAATTTGGGATCCCAGATCTTCGGGAATAGTGTTACAATAAAATTCAAACAATTCTTAAAATGTTTTTCTACATTTATATCTTTAGTAAAGCAATTTAAATTTATTTCATATCTATAATTGAATACACAAATATATCTGGGTTGGTTTTCATTGATTTTAATTAATTTCATATCCATATTTAAATATGAAAATATATATGGAATGGTTTTACAGTTAATTACATTCTCCTACTCTAAATAGTCACCCTCTTCTAGTTTCTTCGATTATCTTTAGTAATTCTCTGGTTACGTTGAGGTTCAATCACATCATACTAAATGAACCTGGAAGTGTCTCAAATCTCTTGAATTTCATTAGCCTAGCGACCGCTAGGCCACAAGGCATTTTAATTATTCAAATCTTCATAATTTAATCTTAAAGACATTTAAACATCTGATAAGAACCTTATTCCAAAACATTAATAATGTCTAGCAGTCGCTACCCCATATAAAACAGAAACATGTTCTGTTTATAACAAATCATAAATAATGCCTAGTGTGTGCGTTAGCCCATATAAAATAGAAACATGTTTTGTATATAACAAAGCATAAATAATTTCTAGCAGCTTAGCCCGTATAAAACATAAACATGTTTTGTTTATAAAAACATAAATAATTCCTAGTTGTTGCTTTAGCCCTTATAAAACAGAAACATGTTATGTAAATAACAAAGCATAAATAATGCTTAGCGGTCGCTAGCCCGTATAAAACAAATACGGGCTAGGACTAACTCCATAAAACATTTACAAATCTATCTAGGACTCTTCATAATCGATGGAACCCCATTCGACGTTGAAATATCTTAATATGTTGCATGATATTGGTTTTGATCTAATCTGTAGGTATATTTGGTTAGAAGGCAATCAAAGGATTTTTAATGATATTAATAAGCATATTAGTTACGTTTAGGGTAAAATAATGGAAAATCTAAAAGAAACCTTTAAAGTTTGGATTCGTGATTATAAGGTGAGAGAATTCAAAATCCTTGAGAGACTTAGTATTCCTCCTGGAGACTTCCTCGATATCCTCTACCAATAATAATTCTCAAAGGTCTCATATAATTAAATGGAAATGTCCTCCTTCGGGCCTAGCTAAACTTAATGTGGATGGAGCTTCAAATGACAAATTTGGAAATGTTGGTATGTGAGGTGTCTATCGTGATGATAATGGTTGGTATGTTGGTAGTCTTGGTGTTTAATAATTTTGTTGAAGCTATGGCCATTGTCAAGCATTAAGAGAAGCCAAACATTGACATTTTACCAAATAACCAGATCGTACCAAGCCAAGAACAAAATGCTAATCAAACATCACGATCAATAAGATGAAAGTAATTCGCGTAATAATTTTACATAAACCTTTGCAAACAAATGAGAATCAATCTCATATATTATTATAGAACTCAATGCAATACATTGAGAATGGACCTTACTTATATAGGTAAGGAATAACAATCTAAGAACCAGTCAAGGTCATAGATCAAGCCATAAATCAAGGAAATAACTAGTCAAGACCATAGATTTAGGAGAGAACTAGACATCAAGGATCTAGTCAATACCATAGATCAAGGAAAGAACTATACCTAACAACTAGATAATATCTTCTAATATCTAAATAAGATAAAAGAAATATCCACACACATAAGTGGGTGAGGATAAATACAATAAAGGTAAATAAAGTACCTAGGTGAACATGAGCTAAGGTAAATACCTACTCTAACACCCCCCTCAAGTGAAGCTAGGGGCCAAAATAGACGTGGCATGTCTACAGTATGAGTCCCGGCAACTACGCCCGATGAGGTACTCATGTACAATAACTGGAAAAAGGGACTCCGCAAGGTTCCCAAAACCAAGAATAACAAAGTAAAGAGAGTAAAGACCCACTCCAAGGCATCCCAAGAAGCTCACTCAAAAACTCGTACAATGTTAAAGAAGTTTGGTATGCACCGTGGTCTAAATCCACTGCTCGATCACAAAACTAAAAAACAACTGACACTGGGTTTCACCAGAATAGCTCCGTACAAGGAGATTGTCAATGGAGTGATGTCGAAAGTGTAAAAAAACACTAAACATAATTTGATCAACTGCTGCAAATAGGTGTGCCACGATCCAAGAACAATAACCAAAGTAACAAGGCAAGGACACAAACTCTAGAGTTTCATGATCCAAGAAAAGCCAAGGTAACAAGGCAATGACATGAAACCCGAAGAAGCAGGATCAACACCACACCCTCCCATACTGCTGAATGGGTGGAGTGATGCTACAAATCTGTATGAGTTTTCAAAACAACTACTCGAACATTGACAAACTAACACTGGGCTCCACCAGAATAGCTCCCCCACAAGAGAGACTGTCAACATGCCAAAAGTGTTGAAAATACAGATACAAAATCTCTCAACAAACAAGAGAGATACACTACACCTACTAAAGAAAAATGCTCAAAACAAGAAGCATCACAATGCATAAGGTATAGAAAGTGGAGCAAGAGGCCGAATGGTGGAGGAGCCACGCCTGTAGAGTCCTCTCAATGAATGCCTATGTCGCCACCACGAGTGATCAGATATCCACCCTAAATCAACACGGATGGATGAAGAAGATGTCTGCATATGACTTGGTGCAAAATGCATAATGGGTGCATGCAAAAGAACATCAGAATGTGCATCAGGTTGATCATGTCTGACAACTAAAATATTAGGTTTCTCAAGCTTGAGTGAAGGTGCAGAACTCATGTGTTGCTCATAATCCTCAAAAAGAGTCGAGCGAATAAAAAAATGAGCTCTGTCGATGTGTGATCCCAATGAAATATCTTCTCAAAAACCAATGTCATGACAAGAATTCCACTTAACATGTGGAATAGAGGAAACAATACCCTATGAATGTCTGCTAATGACTCTGCTAGTGAGACCCATAGAACGGAGCATGCGAGAACTGAATGCAGTGGTATGCTTCTTAAAAAAGCCATGCAGCTGAGAAGAAGTAGGATACACAACATGTGGTACTGTAATAGGCACAGATGTGGAAGAGCATGCAGTAATAAGCCTCATAGGTTTAGAAGCATCAAAAGCAAGTTCAGGCTCAAAGATTGGCAGATCAATGTCAGTGGGTACAAGAGCAACAACTACAAGTGGACTAGGAGCATGGATATGGTTGTCCACAATATGATGGTGATGTTGTAGGCTAGCAAGTTTGTTCTGCAAGGAGTGTATTATTGTATCCTTATCGTGAATGAGTGATTGTAAAAGAAAATTTCACTTCTTGAACGATCTATTTTCTTCCACAAATTTTACAATATCCTCTTGAAGTCCACATACTTCAGAGAAAAGCATATCATTCTCAAAATCCATGATAGGTACAAACTATAACTCCCAAAAATTTAGGACGTCGGGCTCAAAAATTGCGTCCACAATTGATTACAACACTCCTCCATATTTGGCACTTTTTATTTATAGTGCAAGTCTCAAAATAAATAACTCCAATGGAAAGAGCACGAAAAAACAAGCACTTTTTCAAAAAACGGCACTCAAAACCAAGTTACCGATCAAAAGTTACAAGCTTTTTAATATTTTGCTCTATTATTTATTTTAGGTGCCACTAAAACAAAGTAAAATGGTAAAATGTTGTTGCCTTCACCACACAAATAAAATTAAAGGGCGCTGAAGTTAAGCACCTACTAGTAGGAATCACAACTTTTAAGCCCTTATATGACCAAGGGCTAAGGATTTTAATGGGTAGTTTTACAGACGGATGTCAACAACAATCTCCACTTTAATACCATGAATAACCGTGATCGTACCAAGCCAAGAACACAGATGCTAATCAAACATCACGATCAATAAGATGAAAGCAATTCGCCAGAATAACTTTACATAAACCTTTGCAAACAAATGAGCAACAATCTCATATATTATTATGGAACTCAATGCAATACATTGAGAATGGGCCTTCGCTTATATACGCAAGGAATAACAATCTAAGAACCACCAAAGGTCGTAGATCAAGCCATAAATCAAGAAAATAACTAGTCATCAAAAGAACTAGTCAAGACCATAGATTTAGGAGAGAACTAGACATCAAGGATCTAGTCAATACCATAGATCAAGGAAAGAACTATACTTAACAACTAGATAATATCTCCTAATATCTAAATAAAATAAAATAAATATCCACACACATAAGTGGGTGAGGATAAATACAATAAAGGTAAATAAAGTACCTAGGTGAACATGAGCTAATGTAAATACCTACTCTAACAGTCTTGGTGTTTAATAATTTTGTTGAAGCTATGGCCATTGTCAAGCATTAAGAGAAGCCAAACAATGACATTTTACTAATATCATTCTAGAATTTCACCGAAAAATCTTGATTGGTCACTTCAAAAGGTGAACTTCCTCTAAATTTCAATAATGGTAGTTGAGTGAATACACAAAAGACATCAACATCCTCATTCGTAGTTTCGATGTTGTTCAATGGCATCATATTGGAAGGAAATCATGTTGTTGATTACTTGGCAAAATTTGCATCTTATTGGCATGTGATTAAGGTGAAAATTGGATAGATTCAAGAGTTCCCTACTTGGGACTTGAGAAATGGCTTTGGTGTTGTTGTGAATGTTGACTACAGAGCCACCTTGGATTTTTGACCTTGGCTCAACCGTTGGTTCCCTTATGGTGGTCATTGTCATTTTTACTTACATTACGTGGTTTTCATGTTCCTTTTTGTATAATCTTAATGTTGCACAATTCTTGTTGGCATGATACTTTGACCTTGCCTATTTGTATTTTCATATATTTTTGGTATCGTGTGTCATGACTCTTTTTACAAACCACAACTCTACTTAGTAATATTTTTTGGGTTCTTTAATTAAAAATATTGCCTTTAAAAAGAAAACCATCCTAAAAGAGTAATATAGCGATTTTAGGGATAGTTCTATGTTTTGTCGCACTAAATTATCTCGACTCTCTTAATCAAATATTCCATTATATCAAATGGGTCAGTAGTCCAATTATTACGCCGAAGGCGTTCCCCCTATGGTAAAGGACCTCCGGACGTTTCTGCAGTGATGTCAAATTTGACGGTTTGACGGCCGTCTGGACGTTTGTGGTTTTTCCGGCTATTTTTAGCAGTTGCTTGTTCATTTTTTTGTTGTGTTCGTGCATGTTGATTACGACGGGGGAGTGAAGATGCTTCGTATATTTATGTCGGGGAATGGTTAATTTTGTGGTATGATGTGGATCTAGCGAAGTTTCTTCCTGAAAATGTTATGATGGGGTTCTCTCGCTTCGACGTCGTCAGGGGAACGAATAATATACCGCCGCTTAGAGAAAGAGCTCGGGTTCAGAGGTAAGTTGTATTTCTTACTGTGTATACTGTTTTTATTTATTGCATTTATTCGTGATCTTAGTCGGCCGAGTATTTGGAAAATAAATGACCTAGGGTTTATATATACGGCTTAGAGCGTCGGTTTGACTTGATTGAAATCCTCATAAGCAGAGATTTATTAAAAATGGATCTCAGATAGTAAGGGTTTATTCCTATTAACATGCTAGAATTCTTTTTAGATCGGATTCACGGGTTTCGCATAAGTATCTATGGAAAAGAGGCAATTATGCGTAACCGTTATAGTTTTATTCGAGTTTCAATGGAGTCAGGCTTCAACTAATTTGAATAGAGTTAGATATAAACTATATGATTGCAAAGAAGAATTTATTGCGAGGATTAGTTTCGATGCTGGTAACCTCTTCCGTCCCTTAAGTTAATGAACTTATTTATAGTGGACTTTATACCGATCCTTGAAAAGTATGACTTTCTCGGTGATTTTTGTTAGATTCCATCTACTTTCCGGAGGTTCAATCTACAGTCTTGAAAAATACATCCGTGATAACAAAATTTGAACAAGTATAATAAAATCCAAATCCAAATCTCATCAGTGGTATGATATGCCAAATCAAATGTATCATTTTTCAAAACGTTGATTTGCTTTTTTGGTTTTAAATACTTGTTGTGCAAATTTCCCCCCATTTAACTCAGGAAACGAGCACCGCAGAGATGAATTCAAGCAAATAAAAGCATTAATGAAAGTGGGGTAAAATGCAGGGCAAGGAACAATCAATTAAATCTCTTCCCCTGGTGTTGTCGTTACAATCCATGTCATCGGGTACAAAAATATCTAATAAATAAAAGGCATATGTTTGGCATTTGATTATGGTGAATGATGATTATTTTCTCATGGAATGCAGGGTACAACACAAGGTCCAAGTTAATAATCTCCCCTTCCAGTTCCAATGATGAGAAAGAAAAGCATTCAGAGGCATTTGGTATCCTTGTGTGTTATGGAGGAGGGGACTAATTTTATTTTTGAGCTTATCGTTTGCATTGACTTCATGTTAGAGAAAGATTGATAGGAACAATAAGGGCGATGGAAGATAATCTTGAAGCAGAGCGTTGCAAGCTTAAACGCATTAACACCAACGATGTATACGCAAATATCGCTAGATTGTGTTTGTTTGGCCTTGGGTTCTGTGCACTCGTCACATTATTTTCTTCAATCCCCTTTGTTTTTATCTCAATCTTTTAATGCTTCCAAAAATCTCAACTCATAACCGTAGTGATATAAATTTGCAAAATTCCACAATTTAAATTCTTTACAATCTCAATTGAATGCCTTTTCTTTCAGTGAGATTTTTTCTCCGTAATAGTCATCTATTTATTAATATAAATATATGGGGAAAAAATGATGTTGTATTTTTTGGATTGAATCTTTAGTTTGCACATATTAACTGTAGTTTATTTGGTATGGTTCTTAACATTTAATCGTAGTTCTTCTTGTAAGATTTTTTGCTATTATCATTGTTTTTACATTTCAATACAAACATGTATGGCAGAAAATAGTCGTTCCCATTGAACACTCGCATATAAAAAAAATTACAGGACCATGTTCAAAGAAATGTTAGTTTCGTGTTTTTAAGACAATACAAATAAGTAAAATCTGTGTTTGTTGGAAGAAGAGGCTAAATAAATTGTAGAAAAGATTAGTTGGAAGATTTTTCAAGAGAATTTCTACATGTAAATGTACTTAAATATTTTGTGTGGCTGGTTTAATGTAATCTTTCCTTATTGGCATAAAGGTTTAGACTCATCAAACACATGTTGCCCTTCTAATCTTATTTTTTTCTTACTTCACTATATTTTACAATGCTACAGTTCATGTTAGCACAAGCGGTTGTCGAATTTTTTAGAGAATAGAAAGGATGCATTAATGATTTGAGACATTAGTTGGACACGTCTATCACATTAGTCTTGTTATTTACATTATAGTTTTCTTGGAAATTAATGTTAACAAGTACAAAATAAATATGAACCGCCTTTATCCATGTTTGTCAGAAGTCTTGGATGGAAGAAGCATATAGACGAACATTTTTATTTATTGGTTAGAGAATTGCATTTATCACTACAAATACTTGAGCATGGAAGGAACTGATTTGAACAATGGTGCCAATTTTTTTAGTACAATATGTATTTACCTTTTATTGTATGGGAGTTTTTACAGTTGAACAAATAAAATAAGATCTGCTTTTCCCGCAGGATGTTTGCAGCTGGTCAATGGTTGAAGTCTGAGTAAACCCTCAATTTTCTGGAATGCTTGCTTTCCTCTTCGTAGCCAACATTAATTTTCTCCTACACCCACTTCCATTATAGTAATATTTTTTTATTAACTGATTATTTAATTCCTTCACAAAAATCATTCATGGCGAGGATAAATCCTTCGAAGTATGCCAGATCATTCAATCATTTTGACTTAGATTATCAAGCCGATAAAAACCCTCTTCATGCAGAGCTGCCCCAAAAAGTAATATAAAAATATCTTCAATGACAAAGACAATGTTTTTGTTTTGAAACTCCAGACGTTTCCACTTTGAATCCCATAGGATTTCTATGACTCATCAAAACCCCTTCAGTGATGACAAAGAGGAAAAACAACCGAAGAAAGTTAATCGTGTTTCCAAGCTTGAAAACAACACTCTCTTCATAAATAATAACACCAATTAGAGATCCCTTATTTGTACAAAACTTTAAGCAATATTTTACAACCATTTCAGCCAATAATTATTTTTGTAGAACATAGAGAAGCCATGCATTCAAAAACTATAATTACAGATAAATGAAAAGTATAATATGATTATTGGGTTTATGTTCTCTTTAAATGCTTTTCCTACATGATCCCAGGTCATGTTAACATGGAAAAGCATAAATGTAGGTCCAATATTAATCTTGTGATGAACTTCCACCTGGTCTAATACAACAAAAAAAGGGATGTAGGTCCAATATTAATCTTGTCAACATCAACACAACCCTTATCAACATCAACTACAAAAGTAATAACTATCCCTCTAAATCAAATAACATATATTGTTCGGCGTTCACATTGCATTGTCCACATGCGATTGCTAGTTCATATGATAGTGTAAAAGATATTACCTAACCATCTACCAAGTTCAAATATGTGAACATATTGCATGTAAAGTTAAGATTCAATCAAAAGATAAATTAATTAATTAATTTTGACTTGATTGCTTTTAACATCCGTGTGAATGGGGCAAATGTTAAAATTAATTATTGAGTAACAGAATATGAAACCATGTGTTGTGGATACGCCTCCCGGAAACATTATGCTATTTTTAATTGAGTAGACGTATACGAGGATAAAGCCGGCGGCCTTTTGATCCATAATCCACAATCGTATTTTTAAGAATATTTTTAATTAATTAACTATATATCAAAACTAGATGCATATGATGTTTTGGCCAGGCGGACACTGAAATCAGTCAATATGAATTTTGTTGTAAAAATGGGTTAATATTTTACAGCAGATTTCAATATGGAAATTGCAATGTTTTTACATGCGTATTGAAACGTTTCCGTTCAATACGTAGCACAGGCAGGTTCCAGACCCCATGGTGATGACGCAGAATAATCTCCGTCAATAAACGCCCCAAGGTTCACCACATCCCAGTCAGCGGATACAGTGTCTTCAAATACCGCCAATTGACTGTAATCCAGAAAATCGTCCTCAAAATGCCAGTTTTCAGCAAACCCCTTAATCTCTGCACTTTCGTCAAAAATTAGAAAAGGATCGCAACTTTTGTCATTGAGAGAAGAGGTTGCCTCAGCCTGGCCCTTAAGATTCGCAACCGGACTAGGCGGTATCCCAAGCTCATCGTCTGAGGCCGCCAGTAGGTAATCCAGGTCAATCACGCCGTCCGTGGCTCCGTAGGCGCTGGTCATATCAGAGGCAAGATAACCGTCGCGGCTTATTTCAGAGAAGCCCTGATAAGACGTGGAACACGAAGATACGCCTATTTCTTTCCCGAGACTTGTCATAACCCGGCTAACCGCCGCCTCTTCTTGTATTTTATCTACATATTCAATCTCTTCGAATATGTGGAGGATCTGCTGCTCCGTCTCTCCGTGAAAACGCTTGAGAGAAAACAGCAAAGCCTCGTCCTCGTGGCTGCGTTTCTTCAGCATTCCAGACATTACGATAAAAGTATATGCCAGAAGCAAAAAAATTGCACGGAAAATACTAGACAGAGGTTATGTGTGCAAAATTCAAAGGCAAAGCCAGGATGAAAAAGAATGCGAAGGCGTGGAGGTATATATACAATATGTATATGTCGGAAATGGCAAATCGGCGGATAGAAATCAGGATGGTCTAGAAGGCCGCACCCGGCGGGTAATGGTACGATGCATGCCTTTCCATTTCCGCATCTACTTAAATATTTGTCAAAAATGCAATGCTCAATTTCATTAAAAATAAAAAATAAAATACAATGGTCTCTCGTGAATGGCCAGGATCCTTTGGACCCGGTTTGGATCAGTAAAATCACCCGAAACTTTCGTAGAACGATTTCCAGGTCAGCGGCCCACTCGAATTCGATCCCCAGATAATAATTTGCAAACATCGACGGCCTGTTTTGCTGTCATTTGTTGACAAAAATCTGTGGTATTAGGTGTACCATACATTTGTAGTTAGATGGAATGCACGGATGGAAAACGGATGATAAATCAACGGACGTGCCAAACTTATAAATTCTACTTAATATTGTTACAAGGATTAGTACGCGTAGAGCCGTTGGAACCCCCAAATAGTTTTATGAGGTTCTTCCCACAACAGTCCCACATTCCTATTTAGGTGAGTTTGGTTTAGCAAACAAATCACACTTAAATAACAATATGAGTTGTTATTACAACTTATGTATATCACTTTATTATTGTTGTGTCCTAAAATTTAACCACAAATTCTATCATAGTTTATTCATTAAAATTCCATTTATAGAAGTGATAAAGTAAAATTGTTTGTTCAACATGCCACTAATCATATTTTACTAGAATAACAATTAACAATAAGTCATTACGACGATTAAAATTAATGTTAATATTTTATATAGAAACTAGTCTTTGTGCTAATAAATATTGGTGTTAAAAATAGGCTAATAATAACCTTCATAATTTAATTCCCGCACCAAGGTAATTGTTGCATGAAATTTCAAAATTGCACTTGAATCGGGATGATATGGGGCTTTGAGGCACCATGGGATTGTCTCCAAGTTGTGGGACTTGCGCTTGAGATAGACTTCCGAGAAAATGTCGGCTTCCTCTGCTTATTTCTCTTTAAAACTACTTCTCGAAGGGAAATGCAACTATCTAACTCTACTCTATCATTCCAAGGGACCAGGGAGAGAGGGAAATGCATAAAACTGAAATCCTACGCTAAGGGGAGGTGATAACACCAAAAAGAAGGGGATGAACACTCTTAGATGAGTGAAAATGAGGATGCATATGCAAAGGAAAGGCTTACATGCGTGCTGTAGTCCAAAACAACATTCAAGCTCTCACTTTCATTGAGCACAACAAAACAAACCTGCAGAGATTAAAAAAATGCACAAAGATACCAATATTGCAAAAGAAACGCAAGAAGATGCAATAAAACATGAGCTAGGGAAAAGATGACCATAAAACACAACTTCTATTGCTTCAAATGAATGCACGTTGATTACAATGAAAGGAGGAGGAAAGAATCCACATGTAGTGGCCCAGATTTGAGGCCTGCAACTCAAAATGCAAAGAATACACACTACTCTAAATAATGCTCTTGCAATCCAAGAGGGTCCAACCTTTACAAATGAGCATTATTCAACAATATATAAAAGAATGGGGAAGAAGAGGAGGGAAAAGAGAGGGGAAAACTCGGATTCCAAGTCACAACCACCAATAAGATGCAATAAATTCCTATAAATTAGCTTGTAACTTTGTCAAATCTGCCTCTCCATGTCATTTTGCTTGTGCAAAAAAAAAGAGGCCAAATCCCATGAAATTCGGGTGGTTTAGTAGACTAGAAATGTGCATTAATGACTTGAGTTGTGTTTTCCCATTTTCACCTACCAAATCCTACCAAAATATGATTTTGAAGATTCCTACAAAAATTTGATTTTGAAGATCCTAGAGCATAGCCCACATTAGCAGCTTTCCAATGAGACCAACCGCACATGATTCTGAGCTCTTTGTAAGGAGTTACGGTGATTTGAAGTTTTGTAGTGTAAGAGAAACAAGCCGAGACACATGTCACGATCTCATTGGTCATGGGAGTTTGCAGAGTTATTTGCATGTCATCTTTAGCCACGTGTCATGCATCTATTCATGTAACAAGGATTCGACACAAAAGAAGCACATTTCTATTTTTCTGTGTGAGGTGTACTTATTTGTTAAGTCCCGAGTTTCGGACACGTGGTGCGCTAGGATTGGGCACAGGGTTACAACCTTGGGCACATGCACGGGCATAGGAGGCAAAGGAGAAAGGATGCGAAGGAGTATGTCGGACACGTAAGAGGGTGCTTGGGGAAAGGAAAAAGGATGCATATTTGCATAGGTATATGCAAATGTGCAAGGAAGATATGAGGGCATGTCAAAGGAAGGCACACAAAGCGAGCTAGGAAGAAAGGGAGAAAGCGCACAAAGAAAGGGTGTGTGAGAGGAAATGCGCGAGGAAAATGCGCAAATGGAGGACAGTGCCACGAGAGTGTGCGAGAATCTAGAAGGAAAAGCACGCGCAAAGAAGAAAAGTTGAGACTTGTAAAATTGCAAGGAGCAAGTTCACATATACGCGTGAAGCATGCGTGAAAGGTAGCAAAGGAAAGGGAAAGAAGAAAGGAAGAGACCAAGAGGGCACGTGGGAGCGCGTGTGAAGAATTACGAACCATATAATTACACCAAGGAAGAATACCAATGGCACACACAATCTGAAAACATGAAGCCATATCCATAATGGATCTACTGAAGTTGCCTAAATAACCAAGGGGGTTATTTTGGGCAACTATTTAGGACTTTCTTTTGGGGACATCTTCTTTCTTGATGAAGAAGATCGGTGGTCTTGAAGCATTCATTGGGCATGGAGTCGGAGTCTTAAACACATGCAAATTGATCTCGTAATTTGAAGAATTCACCCCTAGATTTGAATGAAGCAATTTTTTGAACACTACTCTGGGAATTGCATGCCATAACTATAGGATATTGTCAAAGAAAAAACTTAAATATAGCCTCCACCATAAAAACCTCACGACTTGTGAGCACACGATGGTTATCCAAAAGTAACAAAAGAGCGTGTATGCGAAGAGCACACGAGAAGAAGGAAACCTACACTATTAACAAAACACTTTGCACGTAATATGCACTTAGAGGAATTGAAACTATTCTAATATGTACATGATGTCATGGAACTCAATGGAAGTATTTGAGATAAATCCCATTGATCGATTGGTAATGCATCTCCATCAAGATGAGACAACTCAAAAGAGTTGACCTGCTTACAAGAACTAATGATACATGACCCACTCCAAAGTTTATCAAAATTTGAATGACACCCTAGTTTAGCTTTGTCAGCATCCTATTTTGAGACCAGATCATCCACTTTGAAATACTACATTGTATCATTTCTATCAAATCATTATTTGGTTGACTTCTAATGTTGTTCCAATTGATCATGGTAGAGTTCCTTAGTTCTTCAAGTTCAACCAATTCTACCATTCTGATTTCTCTTTTATCAGCGACCTTAAATTCTAGTTGTTGCGCCAACTCTAGTGAAGGTAATTCTAAAGATAAAGGAATCCTAGCCTCCTTTCCATAGACAAACTTATAAGGTGAAGTACTAATTGTCTTCTTCACCGTGATTCTATCTACCTAGAGCACACGTGAGACATTTCTATGCTACTTCCCCTAGTTGATATGCATTGTTCTTTTCATGATTATGATCAAGTTCTTGTTAGTATTCTTACCCAATCCATTACCTTGAGGGTAGTAGTTAGAAGAAGTCTTCAAATATATTTCAAGTAAAAGATCCTAATCAGAAATTTAAGTTCCACGAAAGGCCTTTGCATTATTAGAGATAATGGTTTGAGGAATGCCAAACCTAGTCACAATACCTTCAAGGAATTCGAGGATGACCGATTCAACTTCTTCCTTGAGCGCGATAAATTCTATCCATCTGGTAATGTAATATGTTACTTTCAAAACCCATTTTGATCAATGCTTGAAGGAGGGTTGATCATGCCAATGAAGTCAAGACCCCATTGGGAGAATGGATGATTTGCTTAGATTGGACGGAAGGGAAGCACGACCAACTTATTTTTTCCTATGAAGAAGGCACATTGTTTGCATTCTCTGACCCCACTTATGGGCATCTGCAAAAATAATAGGCTAGAAGTATCCTGCTTTAATGATTTTCATTTTTGTTTCTTTTGCGAGACAATTTTCCACTAGAAAATCCATCGTGAAATTCTTCTAACACTTTGTTGTCCAATCGCAATCAATACATCTCAAAGATCACACCATCATCAATGTTTTTTTTTGAGAACGTCATCAATCGCTGCATAATAGATGGACTACAACCTCAAACGTATTATTTTTTTTCTTTTCTTAGGCTAGGAGGGTATGTGTCGAAAAAGGAATGTTACCATATCAATAATCCAATTGAACGTAGAGAGATTTTCATCTGTTGAGCTTCGATGCAGCACGCACGCAGGTTTCATCATCTATTAACAAAGATGGTTCTTGATCATTTTGTGCATCCAAAGTAAGTTGCTTACATAGCGTGTTTCCTCTTACTAGTTTTATGGCTTTTATAGTCACATCATACTCCATGATTTTGGTCACCCATCTAGCTCTTTTCTCACTTTGATTTCTTCTCCCATAATGAAGTCCCTCACACTAGAGTGTGAAACTAGAACTTTGACATGATTAGTGGAGAGTACACTCTTGAATTTATTTAGCACACGCAAGATGGCAAAGACTTATTTTTCTATGTGACTGTATTTCAATTCATAATTCTTTAATGTTTGATTGAAGAATGCCACTAAATGCTCCAAACCTTACTAATTTTGTTGATTCAAAACAACAACAACAATAGTATCAACTCCATATGCATAAAGGTTGAAATCCTTAGAGTAATTCAAGTTGATAAGTGTTAGGGCGTGAGCAATATCTTGTTTGATTTTCGTGAAACTTTCTTTTCCTTCATTGTCCACTTGAAGATTGAATCTTTCTTGAGAATGAGAGTGATAGGCCTAACCAAACCTGCAAAGTTATGAATGAATATCCTAACAAAGTTGATCTTTCCAAGGAATGACTACAAGACCTTCTTGTGAGCTAGTAAAGAAAGTGAGAGGATGATTTAAATTCTTTCATGATCAATCGCAATACTATCCTTTGAAATAACATGTCCTAAAATCTTACCTCGCTTGTAATAGAAAATTTGTACTTCTTGAGGTTAAGAGATACCCCAAATTCTCTACATCTCTCAAATTATTTCTCAAGATGCATGGTTTAATCTGCACTCTACTTTGAGAGGACAATTATATCATCCAAGTAAAAAAGGATGAAATCATTGGTGTACCCTTTGAAGATAATACCCATTTCTATTCGAAATGCTACACCGCATTTGATAGACCAAAAGGCATTTTTTTGGTATGCATATGTTCCCCATTTGGTTCTAAATGTAGTCTTGAATTGATCCTCTTCCTTAACCATGATCTAATTGAAACCTGAGTAGTCATCAAACATGGAGAACCTTTACGCACCTATCATCGATCTAGAAAATATGCTCCATAGAAGGAAAAGGATAATGATCCTTTAAGGACGCCTTGTTAAAATCTATGAAATCAACACAAAGTCTGATTTCGCCATTATTTTTCTTCACTGGAAAAATATTTTCCACATAAGTAGATTATTTGATAGGAAATATTATTTTTGTCTCAATCAGCTTGAACAATTCCTTCCTCATGATGGGCTCCATCTTGGAATTGATAGGCCTTTGATTTTGTTTGATGGGCTTGATACTAGGATCAAGGTCAATGGAGTGTCGAGAAACACTTGGATAAAATCCTTTCGAGATCCTCATAAACCCATTAAAATATATAACTATAATTTCAGCACAATGAGATAAAGGATTATTACTCCCTTCCGTGCACACATTTCGAGCAACAAATCTCTACCACATGCAATGGTAATAGCGCGAGCAGAATCTTCTTGGTTTTTTGTTATGTTATTTGCTTCTCCCTTGAACTCATCATTGAGACTAAAAATATGCTCTAAGGTGACCAATCCTTTCAGAATTTTTTTTTCTTGAATTGAATAACTTGATCACCATAGCTATTATGTAAGTCAGATTACATTTTTGAAGAAAACTCAGCTTCATTTTGAATCAATCACACAATTAGAGATAAGTTCCCTCTTTGTAGAAACTATGTAAATTCTGTTGAAAGTTAATGGACAAAAGTTAAATCCTTCTATTTATGCTATTAAACGTGCAAGTGAATGCATTTTTATATTTTGATATGTATAATTTGAAATGCGCAATTGTTTTGTCAAGAAACATAAAAACTACGAAATAAGTTAATGAAATACATAATTTTAGATGTGTATGTATGTTTTTAAAAGATCTAGATTTAAATTAATGTGGAAAAAGATTGAATATATGTAATATATTGTATTTAAAATATAATATTGCAATTTAATGGTGTCTTCGGGATGAATTATTTGTTTTATGTATTTCATGGTCATGTTTGTTTTGTTTTCTGCTACATATATGCTATGGACCCAAAAGTTATCTTTAGATACGGTTAATTTTGTGTTTCTAAGTCCTTCCCGACACCAAAACAATATATAATATTGCGAAGTTCATTAATGTAAAGTTTGAGCTAATAAAAATGCTCCATGTTACTTTGCAATGTCATGTTTTTACTAGATCCTTCTGAGCATTACGAATCACGAACCAATGAGATCATTCCACATCCTTCGCAGATTTAGACTTGTGTTAGCTTGTCTTTTGTATAATGTGAAACTCAACTAATAGAAATGCTCCAAGTCTTTTCGCATTTCATGTTGTTAGACTTTGTTAGCCTTTATAGTTGTTAAACAATAAGAATTATCCGCCGATTTTGCTACTTTATTAAGACTTTGTTAGTATGCGAGCCAATAGAATTTGTCCTTCCGTCTCCAGCGCCTTCCCGTTGGCGTGTCTTATGTTTCTTTGTGGACTCGAGAACTTTCTTGGAATCCGGTTGATTATGAGGTTTTACATCTGTAAGACCCCCAAAGTGCATTCAACTCCAAAAATGCCGACACGTAGCCTTACGTCAGAAGTCGTTGAGATTGACACATGTCTTATCATGTCATTACCATGTGTCTTATTCTTTGACCCCAATGACCGCTCTTACCAAAAACTAATTGTGTTTGGGTTAATTCCAAGAGCTAGTGTCCATTAGGTAGAATTATTGGAGAAACCCATGAAATCTCGATGCGTGTCACCTATTTAAAGATTTCATTAATCTTTTTATTCATAACCCGTGTAATTGTAAAATTTATCTTAGTTTATTAATTAGATATAACCTGTAAAAATGTGTCATTCTTCTCGAATAAGATTTGTTGTCAATTTTGTCGAGTTAAAAATTACATTTTGTTTGGTCGAGCCAAATTATTAATCTCGGAAAAATTCATGTTTCATAGGTCAAGAATTTATATAACTCTTATTTTAACACAAATTATAGTGCTCACATTTATATGTACTATTTTACCAAAATACATCAACTTCGGTAGGATTTTCCATATCATGGCCTTGTCTACTTATGCATGATTTATCCAAAAATCTATTTGGGCCATTACCGACCTGCATTCATGGTTTACAAATGCTACCTCTCTCTATATGGTCCTAACTCACATTTCTTCATCGACTAGATGGTCCTTAAATCCATCTATAAACTCAAGTCCAATAAATCCCAAGATGTGGAAAATTTAAAAGTTGAATTCTTCCATCATAGCCCAGCTTGTTCTTGTTGTCCATATCTCTAATATTTTTAATTTTATTGTTCCTCATGGTCTTCCCCCCACTTGGACATCTCATATTATACACCCCTCTTCAAATCTGGAGATTCTCTTAAACTTGAGAACTATCGTGCCATCATGATTGGGCATACTCTAGCTAAGCTTTTTGCTACAGTTCTTGATGATTATATCTCACAATGGGCAGAGAAAAAAGATTAGAGAAAAAGGTCAAGTAGGATTTAGAAGGAATCACCGAACAAATGATCATATTTTCACTTTGGTTTCCATTATAGAGGAAGCAAAGGCTAACAAATAGAAGGTGTATTGTGGTTTTCTAGACTTTCGAAAGGCATTTGATACAATACCAAGACATCATTTGATCTAAAGGCTTAAAGAGTTGGGTCTTCCAGACATGGTAATGTCTAGTGTCATGACTTTGTATGAGAAATTTTTTGCACATATTCATACCAAAATGGGCACTACTAATAACATCCATAGTACCATAGGTGTGAAACAAGGTTTTCCAATCTCGCCTACACTTTTTGGGCTTTATATTGATGAATTAGAGGATCTTATCTCCACAATATCGGGTAACATGAATGGTTGTAGCCGCTTTGGGATATGCATTGATATTTTATTGTTTGTAGATGACATTATTTTGCTTTCACACTCAATTATAGGACTTCAAAATCAACTTGATGCATTGAGCAATTTTTGTGATAAGAAAGGCCTTGAAGTAAATCTTGCAAAGACAAAAATCATGGCATTCAATACAACCAAGAAAGTAGCATCTACAATGAATTTGATGTACAAAGGAAAATAGGTTGAGGTGGTGTACTCCTACACCTACTTGGATGTGGTTTTCTCTAGACAACTTTTTAGCTTTGTTATGACAATAAAGCAAGACTCAAAGAAAGGGTATGCAAATTTGACAACCTTAGAAAGAAAATGTTTTCAGCTTCAATTTCAAGATATTTAGACAAAGATTTGACTTTTTCATACATTGGTTACACCAACACTATTATATGGATGTGATGTTTGGGGTCCATATTTGAGACAAAATTATTTCAACCGTATGGAAAGAGTTTTCATTTCCATGTTATCGAAGAATATTCAAGCCAAAAGAACAGTTCCTCACTCAATTATTCTTGTAGAGTTTGGGGTATGTCCACTCTTTATCACTTTGATTTTCAATGTTATCACTATGTTGCATAGGCTTCGATGCATGATAGATTCTTTTTCTAGTCATAATAGGTATCCATATTTGGCACTCCAATCTTCTATGCAACTTGTTAAAAAGGATGCAAATCTTGTTGGCATGCAAGAGTTATGACTCTCCTTCAGAAGTTGAATATTGATATAGAAAGACTTCCTCCTCTTGGGTTTTCCATTAATGCTCCTCAAATCACTAAACATGAGGTTAACAGGGTATACGAGAAGAACTCACTAAGTCTTATTTGAAAGTTACATGGTTTGCTCCAAAAGAGCCTTTGAAACCTTCTTCACTATTTTCAATTTTATTCTTGCTTCCATGAAGATCAAAATAAAATTCCTGAATACATGAAGAAGTTGTTGCCTTCATGCCTGAGGATCCCTTTAGCTCAGTTTCACATTTGCTCTCCCCCCGCCGGATGGAATCTAATCATAACCTCCTAGAACACGAACATATATGTCAGTTGTGTTTTCTAGAGCCTAAAAATGAAGAGCATTTTATATTCAAGTGTCCCATCTACTATGAAATTTGTGGAAGATATCATTTTCTTTTCATAGATTCGAATGGATCTTTAAAGAGCCTCATTCGATATGAAGACCAAAAATGTTTATATTTGTTTTTTCATAAGACACTTCAACTTTGACAAAGAAAACTCAAATTGAAGTCCTCAAATACAAATAATTACAAACATATCAGTTCTTACTTCCAAATAACTAATTTAAGTAATCTTAAGAGATCTCATACACAAACAAGTTGGTCCAAATTTGTCAAACAATGTACATTCTACTAGTTCCCAGTTCTTCAACCTTATGGTAGTTGATTTGTTGTTTCTTTTTTTTTTTTTTTTTTTGAAGATATTTTTAGCATTCCCTTTATGTATTGGTCTTTATAGTGCCTTTTATGTCTCATAGACCTTCTTGACCTTTTGTGAATGTTAATATCTAAACATAAACAATGTGGGCTCCATTTTTTGGTGAACGGTTCCTCAAAAGAGGACGCAACCAACATAAAAAAATGTATTAGGGAGAAGACCCAGTATGTGAACACGTCCCAATACTTGAACAGTATTTTGCATATAAAATATCCAATACTTGATGGAAAAAAAACCAATATTTTGATTATTGAAGTTCAAAAATTTGTTTTTTTATAAACCATATGTGCATAGGGTCAACATCTCAGTATTACACAGTACACAATAAATACTGATTGGTACTTTCATTTTCTACAATAAAAGACTCATTTGTTCAAAATATAAAAACAACATATCAGTTGACAAACCCATCATATCTATTTAATGGGTTGAATATTTGTCTTCTCAATTCATCTCTTTCCATATTCCAAGTTGGGTGTTCAATCACCGATCTTTCATGTCCGGACATTAATACAAACCTGCCAAAAAAGAGGGAACCTTCTTCTCAAGATTCAAATTCATCCATTAAAAACACAAACAAAATTCTACACTTGAAATTAAAAAATAAATATGAATATCAAATCAAATAATTTCAGCCACAAGATCATCTCAAAATCAATTTCAACCTTTGATTAAAAAGACCCTACACCTTGATCCATGTCTTACATTTTTATTGGATACTCCCAAATCAATGTCAGTATTATATATTCACTTTCCTAGTCTTGTTTACTGCTGATTTACTTCTGCAGGGTGCCTGATTAGAGTGGAGTTTATAAGAAGAGATTACTTCTATCAAGGGGGAAAGGAAAGGTCCAGCAAAGCAAAAATTGCAGGTTAGTTTTCATACCTGCTGCAAAAATTACAGGTGGTTCTATTCATGTTTGGTGCTGTGTTGATATATGGTCATCAGCTGAAGTTAAATGTTGTTGCATTTCAAGTATAATCGCAATTTGAGTGTCAAAAGAGCCTTTTCTATTGTATAATATCCCATTGCACAGATAGTAAATGAATGTATACTATGAATAACATAACTTATAATCTGAATGGAGAGTTTCTGATGTACAGGCTCTGCTGTTTTACTGCAAGTGAATGTCTCTTATCAAAATTATGTTCTTCAGTTTATTGGGTATATTAGAGATTGTTTCTATTGCAGAATATCCCATCACATATATAAAACACTTACAGAAGAGTGTAAAATATATAAAGCCTATGGGCTTGAATTCCCATGTACATTAACAGGTAAAGAAAAGGGCACAATATCATAACATAAAGGCATAGACAAGTATCAGGTAGCTGTCCATTTTGTGCCAGAATATCTGTATCTTAGTCCGCACATCATCATTTTCGAACTTCCCCACATTCCAAAGTCATAACCTTGTTCCCAACCTTAACAACGATAAACAGTGACACGGAAAAATCCATTAAAAGGCACACCGAATGCATGTATAAAAGAATGTAAAATATATAAATCCTGAGGCCTTGAATTCCCTTCTAAATTAACAGTTCAGGCAAAATTCACAATACTAAAAGATAAACGCCTAGTTGAGTATCAGGCAGCTGTTTACATTGTGCCAGAATATCTCTGTCTTAGTCCTCCACCATTATTTCAATAACTTTCCCACATTTCAAAGTCATAATCTCATTCCCAGTCTTAACAACAATGAATATTGGTGCAGATAAATCCATGGAAAGGTAGACAGAACGCATGTATAGTAGAATGTAAAATACGTAAAGCCCAAGGCGGTGAACTCCCATCTAGAACAGGTCAAGCAAAATTCACAATACTAAAACATAAAGGCCTAGTTGAGTATCAGGTAGCTGTCTACTTTGAGACAGAATATATCTGTCTTAGTCCTCGCATTATTATTTTCGGTAACTTTCCCGCAATCCAAAATTACAACCTCTCCCAGCCTTAACAAGAATGAACATTGACACAGGAAAAATGCATGGAAAGATACACAGAATGCATGTATCGAAGATGTAAAATATATAAAGCTTGAGCCCTTGAATTCTCATGAAATTAACAGGTCAAGTGAAAGGCACGCTATTAAAACATGAAGGCCTAGTTGAGTATCAGGTAGCTGTCTACTTTGTGACAGCATATCTCCATCTTAGTACTTACATCATTATTTTCGATAACTTTTGCACATTCCAAAGTCATAACCTTGTTCTTGGCCTTTTTGGTAACTTCATGAACTTATATCTAAACATGTATTTGCAAAATTATTTTTCATCCCATCTGAAGGTTTCCAATACTTCAGATTTGATACTTGAACCGATTTTAAAAATCTGTAATACCTCTGTTGTTTTACTGCTAGTAATAATATTAACAACCTCTGCTGTTTTACTGCTAGTAATAATATTAACTTCACAATAGAACTAATAACTTCAGAATGTAAATGTGTTTTTTTAGAGATATTTTATTTGATCGATCATATGTAAGCAAATAATATTACAATATGATTCGAAATTAAAAGCTTAGGATAAAAAATTGTTAAATTATAACTAGCTGTCAAATTGGTGATCATACGTGGCAAGGAATTGGCTCCATGGACCTGCGAACTGAGGGTGTTCGCATACTGGCCCTTCTCCCCTAGAAACATTGCAAATGGTAGACAAACAAGTGGCAAATTGTCCATTTCAGAATGGAGAGTGAGTATATACGGTTAGAGACATACCCCAATACAGAGGAAACGTCCCCTTCCATGTTAGATAATTGTTCTATTCGTGTACATCCCAACGACTATCAGTTTGGTGGTTCTCGTATGGTAAATCTTAATAACTATATATAACAACACGAAACAATCCTAAAAAGTTCTAAATGCTTAACCACGAAACAATCCTACAGCCTCGAGCAACCAGTATACTCAACATTATTCTATTAAAAGCAGGTTCCGAAATGCTAATGAAACGAGTCGCTCTGCCCAGCCCAACCAGAATGAAAAAATCCAATATTTTATGTAATCCTGCGCAGGAGCCCCGTAAGGCCCGTTAATGAGCTCCGCACAAGGTGGTTGAACATTTATTTGTTCCTTATCTAAAACGCGCGTGGAGATGGCGGAGGACAGGTTACGTTTCCCTCTTTTATTTCCAATTTAATGCTCAACACCTGTCCTCTTCGGTGGACCACTACCGGTCTCCACCAGTAAATGTGTTTTTTTAGAGATATTTTATTTGATCGATCATATGGAAGCAAATCATACTAAAATTGGATACGAAATTAAAGGCTTAGGATAAAAAAATGTTATTTTATAACTAGCTGTCAAATTGGCGCTCCTACGTGGCAAGGGATTGGCTCCATGGACCTGCGAACTGAGGGGGATAGGCCTTTTCTAAAAATAAGTCATCTACAGATATATCAAGAATGTGCAAGAAATATCAATTTGTTTCGTCCTCAACCCATAGACATCTGCAAAATATAGAGAACTGAATTTTCTCACAAACAACATCCTCTGCATCCTATAAAATTGAAAAACTGAAATTCAAACCATTATCAATATCCACAAAGATTAATGGTAGTGAATATAAATCGTAGTACAGTGCAGGTAAGAGAGAAATCATCTAACATACGTCAGAATGGCCTAGAAAATCCTTCTCAATTGTACAGTTTGAATCAGTAGAACAGGTCAGAATGGCCTATAAACATTATTATAAATGAGATGTCACAGTCCTAACCGTGATTGCTACCTATCTTACTCAGCACACCGTAACAGTCTGAAAGTCTATAAAGCTCGTCTTCAAACCAAGAAAGCTAAAAGTGTACAAGCTACTAAGTTAAGTTTGTTTTACAGTCACATATTGATACAAAACAGAAATCTGTAACTCTACGTGAACACTGCCCAATACTAAAGAGATAAGATATTGAGTTTCCAAACTAAAGAGATAAGATAAAGAAATGTTTATTTATAGCCAGCTGTAAAATTGGTAAACCTACATGGCAAGGAATTGGCCCGATGGACCCATGAACTTAGGGTGTTCACATAATTGCACTACTCCCAGAAATTAAAGATATAGGAAAGAAAAATGTTTATTCATACCTTTCAACTTAACTATTTATTCTTAACTAATTATAGGAGTGACAGTATGCCAGCTAGGTATAAATAAACATTTTTTAATCCTATATCTTTAATTATTTATCATATCTTAATGTTATTTGCTTCCGTATGATCGATCAAGTAAAATATCTCAAAAAAAAACACATTTACTGGTGGAGATCCCAAGAGGTCCATACCAAGACATTCGAAGTACAATACTGATTTCTTTGCCACTATAACAAAGATATGTAGTCAAGCTATTACAATTACGATTCTTACATGCATTCACTTCAAGATGATTTGATGTCACAAAACATTACATTAACAAGACTGCGTCGATTGATCAATATGAATTACAATGTCGAAAGGGGTGATTTGCGTGTTCCAAAGAAACATTCTAATTGATATTGATCAATTACAAACAAGCCGACGAATGTAGTGTTATTTGATAAGACCTCATCTTTATAAGAGTTTAGGGGAGAAGGGCCAGTATGCGAACACCCTAACTTCACAGGTTAAGTGAACCAAATCCTTGCCACGTAGGAGTGACAGTATGCCAGCTAGGTATAAATAAACACTTTTTAATCCTATATCTTTAATTATTTATCATATCTTAATATTATTTGCTTCCATATGATCGATCAAGTAAAATATCTCAAAAAAACACATTTACTGGTGGAGATCCGAAGAGGTCCATACCAAGACATTCAAAAGTACAACATTTCTGCACGCCACCATAACAGCATATGTAGTCAAGCTATTGCAATTACGATTCTTACATGCATTCACTTCTGAAGATGATTTGATGTCACAAAACTTTACATTAACAAGACCTGCGTCAATTGATCGATATGAATTACAATGTGGAAAGGGGCGACTGCATGTTCCAGTGAAACATTCTAATTGATATTGATCAATTACAAACAAGCTTATGAATGTAGTGTTATTTGATAACACCTCATCTTTAGAAGTGTTTATAGATGATCTTATTGATATATTAATTCATATTTTATTAATTTTATATTGTTTCATACTGCAGCGTTTAGAGAAGATGAAGAGAAAGAGTTCACATCGAGCACAACGTATGCCCAAAAAACGAGGTGTACAATTTGAAATTGAAACATCTAACCATGGAACAGATGAACAGGATGCTACAATAATAAGCGAAGAGGATGGTGCAATAACAAATCAAGGAGATACAAACACAACTGATGATCATCGGCCAGAACCTGCTGGATGTGAACTAAATAGGCATGACCTACAGGAGACTGTGGTTGTTAGAGGCAACACTTTGACCAAGAAGGTTAGAATTTTGTCTAGTTGGTTAAAAGAAGATATCTTAAAGGCCATAGATGATATTGAGTTTCTCGCATTATTCAATTAGAGCTGCTGCACTGAAATATCATGTCATCTGTGACATGATATTTCACTTTAACACTATTCTGCATTTAAAATATCCAATACTTGATGGAATAAGAACCAAAATTTTGATTATTGAAAGACAATAGGGGAGAAGACCCAGTATGTGAACACGTCCCAATACTTGAACAGTATTTTGCATATAAAATATCCAATACTTGATGGAAAAAAACCAAAATTTTGATTAGGGGAGAAGGGCCAGTATGCGAACACCCTAAGTTCGCAGGTCCATGGAGCCAATTCCTTGCCACGTAGGAGCGCCAATTTGACAGCTAGTTATAAAATAACATTTTTTTATCCTAAGCCTTTAATTTCGTATCCAATTTTAATATGATTTGCTTCCATATGATCGATCAAATAAAATATCTCAAAAAAAACACATTTACATTCTGAAGTTATTAGTTCTATTGTGAAGTTAATATTATTACTAGCAGCAAAACATAATTTTGATAAGAGACATTCACTTGCAGCAAAACAGCAGAGCCTGTACATCAGAAACTCTCCATTCATATTATAAGTTATGTTATTCATAGTATACATTCATTTACTGGTGGAGACCGGTAGTGGTCCACCGAAGAGGACAGGTGTTGAGCATTAAATTGGAAATAAAAGAGGGAAACGTAACCTGTCCTCCGCCATCTCCACGCGCGTTTTAGATAAGGAACAAATAAATGTTCAACCACCTTGTGCGGAGCTCATTAACGGGCCTTACAGGGAAATGCAATCTGTCCTCATGGTTTTTATTCCATCAGGTATTTGGATATTTTAAATGAAAAATAGTGTTCAAGTATTGGGACGTGTTCACATACTGGCCCTTCTCCCCTATGTAATCAACAACCCAGCTTATAAATTCTGTCTTTATCAATTAATATGAAATTAATAAAACATGTATTCGATCATCGTTAATGGCGCCCAACGGGGTAATCACAAGTTCACCTACAAGTTCATAATTCATACTGTCATGTATCATAAGCTAGCTAAAATTTTCCCATTGTAGATGATCTTATTGATATATTAATACATATTTTACTAATTTTATATTGTTTCATACTGCAGCGTTTAGAGAAGATGAAGAGAAAGAGGAGTTTACATCGAGCACAACGTATGCCCAAAAGACGAGGTGTACAATTTGAAATTGAAACATCTAACCATGGAACAGATGAACAGGATGCTACAATAAGAAGCGAAGAGGATGGTGCAATAACAAATCAAGGAGATACAAACACAACTGATGATCATCAGCCAGAACCTGCTGGATGTGAACTACATAGGCATGAACTACAGGAGACTGTGGTTGTTAGAGGCAACTCTTCAACCAAGAAGGTTAGAATTTTGTCTAGTTGGTCAAAAGAAGATATGTTAAAGGCCATAGATGATATTGAATTCAACAATTATTCTATTAGAGCTGCTGCACTGAAATATAATTTACCTCCTACATCTGTTCATTATTGGCTGAATGGTCTGACCCATACAAAAAGGAAGGGCCCTGCACCTGTTTTGAGTGAAGGAGAGGAGAAAGAGATAGTTGAATGGTGCAAGCAAATGGCAGATTTAGGGCATGGAGTGGGATTTATGCAACTGAGGGCCTGTGTTGCACAAATTTGTGAAACTAGAGAGACTCCATTTCGAGAAGGATTACCTGGAAGATCCTGGTGTTTAGGATTTAGAAAAAGACACCCAGACATAGTCCTTCGGACTGCTGAAGGTCTAGAAAGAGATCGTGCAATAGGTTTACGTCCAGAGGTGGTTAGCAAGTTTTATGAAAAACTAGCTAACATTCATATCAATTCCTATGGTGCAGGCAAAATATGGAATTGTGATGAGACAGGAATCCAAGCAGGGAGAAATTGTGGCATGAGGGTGCTTGCCACCAAGGGTTGCAGGAATGTTCCCAAAATCATTCCTCGTAGCAGAGAATGGATGACAATTCTATGTTGTGTAAATGCTGCAGGGCAATGTATCCCTAACTTTTACTTATTTAAAGGTCAGAAAGTTTCACAAAATTACATCAAGGGATGTGAACCAGGTGCTTGCATGGCTGCACATCCAAGTGCTTGGATGACTAGAGAGCTCTTTATAAGCTGGTTGTATCATTTCGATAAGTCCATGCACTGAGGGTGTGCCACGAAAATAGGCATTTACTTATATTTGATGGTCATGGAAGCCATGTGGCATTGTCAACTATAGAAGAGGCCGTGCGATTGGGGATTGATTTATTGACATTGCAAAGACATACTACACACAGTTGCGAAACCACTTGGATGTTAGTGTCTTTGGTCCTTTTAAAGCATATTTCAGATCCGAGAGGATGCGGTGGATGTGTAATAATAAGTACCAAGAAGTCAAACGTTCGACTTGGCGAAAATAGGTAGTAGAGCTCTCGCAAAGGCCTTGACACCTGCAAATATTCGTGCTGGTTTTAGACGCACAGGTATATGGCCACTTGATCCAAATGCATTACAGAATGACATGGAATGTAGTAAACTATATATCATTGAAGAAGATGCCAACGAAGATGATGCTGAAAATGTCACAGATGATGATACTCCTGAGAACATTATGAATGTTGATGGTACTGAAAACATAATAGATGTTGATGTTGCTGAAAACATCCTAAGTTTGTCAAGAGATGTAGCTCCACCAGTTGGTGACAAAATTGGAGAAAATTACTTAATGGAATCAGTTGAGAATCTGTCAACAACACAAGAAGTCCATCCAACCATTGAAACAACGGTTGTTGCTAATACAGAGACGGAGGAACCAAGTATACAGGGAGAAAGCCAAAGTATAATGCAGACCAAAGATTATGAAGTGAACCACATTGTGAATACTCGTGACCAAGGCACATCCAAATGCAACACACCGAGGCCCGTGGATTTGGAGAGGACGATCTCTCATTGCCAAGTGCACCAGAACAACCTACATGGCTGCAAGAGCATATTGCAGAGTTGGGACTTGATCAGATTGGAAACACTGAGGATGAAAGTATATCTTTACCTTCGATGCCAACCAACCTTGTGCCAGCAGACTTTGAACCAGCAAACTTTACTCATTATTATGCTGACGCAGAGGAAATTGAGGTCATTGATAAAGATAAAAATGAGGAAGAGACAACTGGCCATGATGTTGAAAGTGGTATATCAAATGATGGTGTTGCTGCAAATGAGAAGAAATTGGGTAAATTTTTAAGGTTACCGACACAATTTGTACGGGATCCTTCCAAGGGTAAGAGTGATGCTGCACTCCGGATAAGTCGTGCTTCACAATTGTTAACATCTGATGCTTATGTTCAGATGTTAAAAGATACAGAACATAAAAAACAAGAAATATGTGAAGGGAAGCAGCGTAAAAAGGAGCATATTGAGGCAAAAAAGCAAGAAAGGTTGGCAGCAAAGGAGCAGAAAAAGGAAGAGAGATTGCAACGCATTAAAGAGAGGCAAGAAAGGGAGCTACAAAAGTTTGTTGAAAGACAGGAGCGCGAGAAACAACGGGAGGTAGCTCGCCAAAAGAAGGAATTGGAATTACAACAGAAGGAAGCCACTCGCCATCAAAGGGAGAAAGAGAAACAAGAAAGAGATAACAAGTTCAACAATCCGCAGGTTTTGTTTCCCATGCATCATCCCATGCCCATACAGAACTCCCTGTTACAAGATATGTTGAAAGTTCCTATCCCAGATTACCACCCTTACTTCCTTGACACCAACAGAATGCAAATAACTTCAACTCCAACTACACACCCCATTATCCCACAACCTCCTACTTCACACACAACCTTTCATACCATATCTGGTTTTCCTATTCCACCATGGGTTCATCCAGTGAACCTCTTGATGACTCCAACAACATCTGTCAATGATACAATCGTTCCTGATAGTCCAAACTAAGGGCAGCATTCGAGGAGAATTCTTTTTTGTGTTGCAGAAAAATATGTATCGAAATCAATTGTGCTTGCATTATTGCATTCACGATTATAGGTTATAGTCGGTATATTTTGCTCCGAATGTAATGAATATGGACACATACAGTATAAGTTTATATGTTTTGCTCCTAATGTAAGAAATATAAAGACATGCAGTTTAGATTACTACATTTTGCTCGAAATGTAATCATTGTTTCAGATGAGGAAACCAAATCAGCTCAGAATTTGTTCATAACCTTATTCAAATTGTTGCAGCTTAAAATGAACACCATTAAATAATGTAAATGTATTTTTTTTTATAAGTATAAAAAGATTTTATTTATTAGGTAAACGGATTAGTGTTTTAAAAGGCTCCCAAAACCTTGTACAAAACAAAAAGATAAAACATTGAAGATCACAACAAACTGACCACAAACAAAATCAAAACAACTTAATACAGCAAAAGCGCCCAAGAACATTTGTTTATACAAAAACCCACTAATTAGAAAAAAACAACATAAAAAATCTGTAAAAGATCCCCCCAATTGTGTATTTCCCTTGAAAATCTTCTTCTTCTCACCCAGCTCGGGAGGTTTCATTTCATCAACTAATCCATGGTTCAATCGAGATAGAAACAAATCCAAGATACAAAGACATATTCAATTAAATACATAGGTGATAGAGAAAGACTGAACAAATATGTTAATAACCAACATAAAACCAATCAAGGATCAACATAAAATTAATTTAAAGCGATGCTTGGAATAAAACTTTACTAAAAACAAAAAAATTACATAAACAAAATTGTTGCAGCTTAAAATGAACAACGTTAAATAAAAACTAAAAGACAAGGATTTATTTGAATCTTGGTGAGGTTGAAACCTCACCTCTATATGGCTTGAAAACATAGAACTGTAGGTAACATTTTCCTTGAGTATTAGTAGTGTGAATACACACTGTTTCCACCCTGCTTCAAACGATCTTGCCGCATAAAACCGCCATTCCAAAGTTCTCGGCTCTTGCGCCAACACTGGAGCTCCACAATAAAATACTCCTACACGTCCATCCAAAAACAAAATTTGCTTAATAAATAATAAACATCGCATTCTACAAGCTTGTCAAAGATCATTAGCTCCTTCAAATTTCATGAACAGAACTACATTAAGGATGGTTATCTACTCACACAATGAACGAATTTCATTGATTGGTAGTCATTCCACGTCAGCTTTTCATTGCCTTTCCCTTTGGCCTTCAAAAGAGCTTCATGCTCAGCCTTCTCTATCCATAATCATTCATTTTTTATGTATCAGTATTCGCTCAAACTTATGCCTGCTATATTAGAGGGCCTAATATATGAAATGAAATAAATTCAGGGTAATTTATAACATTGTAAAGTGTATTTTATAGTTATAGCAAAGCGCTCACCCTCAACTCCTCCAGTGCTCGTGGATTCTCAGTGAGGTACTTTACAGCAAACGTCATGGCCATTGCTGAAGTTTCGACACCAGCAAACACAAAAAAGATTATTGTATCTGCAATAATTTCGTCCGAAAATGTGCCCTCCCTCACAAGTTTGGTCAACAAGTCATTGCGGAGCACCTCTGGATGTTCTCTCCTCTCCTTTATACATTTGTGAATTCTTTTTAACAGAATTCCCCTGGCCTGCATTCCATAGATTTCATAGTTTAAAGACATGAGCTCCAAATGAAGTCACGTAGAAAAATTAGAAGAAATACATAAGCAACAGAAAAACATAAGAAACTAAGTTACATTTCTGTAAAGATTTGAGCAGAATTAAAGACTGAGGAAAATATTAAGGAAATCGGTCACAAAAAAACAGTGTAATGAACAGGAAACATGTTATACATGTTTTGCCATGAAAATCTTCTTAAGAGCTAAGTCTCTGTCTTCCGAGAGCTCGTCTTCTTGATCTGTTTGAGCACTCTCATCTTGTATAACACCTTCGTCTTTTTCTTCAACTGCATGCTCAGTTTTCTTGTTTGATTTTGATCGTTTTCTTGAGCCTTTTCCTTCATGAGCATGAACCTTATCGAGAAGGGATGCATCCGGTGAATCAACCCACTCCTTGAACTTCTTCAGACCATCGTCCTCATGAAATGTTCTGACAACTTCAATAGCATTGACAATTCCGATGCCACTAGCCACAGCAACACCAAATAAAGTCAAAATAGAGGATGTCTTCACTGTTGAGACCAAAGAATACATAGAATTTACCAATGAAATGCATTCTGTAACACTTTCATTTGAGAAAATTCATGAAAATAACAAGCATCTAACACCCAATTTGTGCATCTAATGCTTATAGACTGCAGATCTGCGACCAGTTAACAAAATATGCTAATGAACTGTATAACCTTGTGCATGATGTAACGTTCTATATACATTCAGTGAAAGACAATATTCCCAGGATATTAGAGATATGGCTTCTTATTAATTGAAAAAACAACTTTAATCAAAGTTAGCGACTAAAATTCTAGATCAATAGTTCCCCATGTCTTCCAAGGTATCTTTAACCAACCAGCCACATACAATGGACCAGGTCAGATAATAAACAAGTAATGAATACTCAATCAAATGGTCGACTTAACAGAATATAGTTCTCTTTAGCCAAACTAGAAACACTAAGAAAATTGAATTTTCTACCTGATACCCTCTGTATAATCACTTCCGAGAAGCAAAGCCATGCTTATTAGCTTTTGTCTATCCAAACCAAGATCCTCCTCAATGTCCTGCTGACAATAGTGAGTCATATACTCTTATTTCTGAAAAGACGCGACGAAGGATAGATAAACAGTGTGAGGGATAGCTTTAAGAGAAAAATAAGGGTTTATAGACGGTGCCGGTGGTACCTGTGATTGGCGAACTCGTGAACCCTTCTCCTCGAGTTTCGGTGGACGATAACAGCAACTTCCGCGTCGCAGAGGACAGATAACTCGCAGGCCTGGTAAGAGGTGACAAATGGTGGGTAAGCTTCAATCGACAGATAGCTTCAATCTTACTCGCAGGCTTCAATGGACAGATAACTTGCAGGCGAGTAAGTGGAAAAGTTCAATCGACTTCATTTTGTGTAATCCTGCGCAGGAGCTCCGTAAGGGCCGTTAATGAGCTCCGCACAAGGTGGTTGAACATTTATTTGTTCCTTATCTAAAACGCGCGTGGAGATGGCGGAGGACAGGTTACGTTTCCCTCTTTTATTTCCAATTTAATGCTCAACACCTGTCCTCTTCGGTGGACCACTACCGGTCTCCACCAGTAAATGTGTTTTTTTTGAGATATTTTATTTGATCGATCATATGGAAGCAAATCATATTAAAATTGGATACGAAATTAAAGGCTTAGGATAAAAAAATGTTATTTTATAACTAGCTGTCAAATTGGCGCTCCTACGTGGCAAGGAATTGGCTCCATGGACCTGCGAACTTAGGGTGTTTTTTTCCATGTATATTGTGATTCGTATGGATAGCGTCTGTCTTTCACATGTTTCATAAGAATGTCGTCACTTTTTTCCGTCGAAAGGAAAAAGTTTCCAAGTTGACGACTGAAAAATTGCACTATTTTCCACCACGCTACGCGTGTCGGTGAATTATTTTTGTTGTGGCGAACGAAATCGTCCGTTTTTAATACCGTCAAATGTGGTTGTTATTTTCACGACACTAGTTAAAGATTTGAATCGATTCCCGATTGGAATGTGGAACCACGTTAATTCCACAATATAAAGCTCAAAGGAGTTGAGATTTTTCATATGCTACAAATTTGATTTTTTTATTTACAATTCTTTTGGGTTATTTTATGCTTCTAATTATTAGCATTATCTTGATGCCCTCACATGGTCTTAATGGAAGGTATCACTAAAATAAACATAACAACAATTTTCTTTCTCTTCGTAAAGTAGGCGGGGTCTTATGTTATGTAAGTGGGAGTGTCATGTTCCTCACCATTTAATTTAATAGATTATATATGGGTGAAGTAGGTGGGGTTTTATGTTATGTAAGTAGGAGTGTCATGCTCTTCACGATTAAATTTCATGGATAATATAAGATCTTTTACATGATTATTTAGATTTTGTTAAAAGAAACAATTCTATTATAAAATTTGGTTGAATTTATGTGTTATATAATTAAAATATTGAATAAAGTATGGAGGTAGCTCTCCCTCTCAAAAAAATGACAATAAATATAACACTTGATTATTTCTATATGTATATTCCTTTTTGAATAGATGTGGAAAGTTGTTTTGATAATATTTATGGTGAGAGTTATATGTGCACATGTATAGGTAAGTAGATATAGATAAACAAATGGAGTTATTGAACAAAAGAGAGATCGTAAGTGCAAAACATTAAAGAAGTTATTTGCTATTTATTTTGAAATTTGGAACTAGTTGAAGTATTGGCCAAAATCCTTCAAACATATTTACCTTTTCAAGCATGATCTCAAAGGCTTTAAATATATGAGATACTTTATCATAATATTATTAGGTGTTGAAAACTAGATATGATATTAATTTGAATTGTCTAACACTTGAAAAGTCATTTAATAATTATTATCTTGAAACCAAGTATAGTTAATGAAAACTTTGGGTTTTTTCATAAGTTGAGAAAATACCAAAAATATATTCTTTTGAGAAATGCTTATTTGAAAATGAGTAAAAAAACAATCAAATAGAGATGCAAATGAATGTATGGATACCAATACTAAGGAATAAAACCAATCAAGTGTATTTTCCTATAAGGTTTTTGAAAATAACTTAACATTTCATCATCAAAAGTGATGTGTAAGTAAGAAGGATGAAATGATTTAGCATGTTTAGAATGGTTTTGTTTTCTATTATTCAAATGCAAATTTGGAGACGGTAAAAACAAAAACAAACAAATAAGAGTAAAAATTTAAGTATTTAAAAAAATTGAAGAACATCTAATGTTTATTAGAGCATTGAAAGTGATAAGGATTTGATGCTTACATGACATAAAAATATGTGTTGAATTTGGTGCTCAATTTTCCAAATTTTACAGAGAATTCTAAAAAATCAAATGAGGTTTTCATAGCATTATTTTGATAGACATGTTGTAGAGCCCTTTAGCCAAGATTTTCATTTGACATTTGCTTACATGTTTTTCATGTTTTTACCTATTAATTTAATAAATATATATTCCAACTTGCAAATTTTAAAAATGAATATCATTTTTTATATAAATCTATATACAAGGGCATATGCACAAAGATGGGGGCCAAAAGCGGACACAAATCCATTTTTGGCCATTTTGGCCATAACGTGCTCGCGTTATGGCTCGGTCGCGCTATAACATGAAAAGGGAAAATCGAGGTTGTCTTACGGCTCAGTTTACCAAGCCAAAACACACTCGCATTATGGTTTTCTATGTGTTTTTCCACGTTATCCCTCCCAAATGGACATATTCCGCATTGGAAACAGGAATGCGAGTGCGTTATAACGCACTCACATTTCATCTTGTTGGGGTTTGGAATACCCAATACAAAGGCTTGGATTTTGAAACCAAAGGTTTGGACTGTGTATTGCATGATTAAAATCATGTTTGACAAGAAAACATCAAAATTTCACGTGTGCACCCCAATATCTCGTGCATTAAAACATAATATTCAAAAATAAATTATACTACGATGTCAAGCTCGTTTTTACCTTGATGACGATATAATTCTTTCTAAAATCTAATTAGTTTAAGGCTTTCATCCATAATTTCTTTTAGTAATGCCTTGTTTTTTTGCAAAAACCTATGCATACATTTTGGTGCACAATTTACGATTTTTTCATCCAAATTAAAAAAATAAGTGGTTTTTTCTAAACTCCATTTTACACGCACTAAAAATGATGTTTTTTCAAAAAGTTATGGGGAGCACACACAAATATTTCATTTTCGGGATATGTGCACTTGGAAAATTAATTAAAAATTATATATTCATCCAAAAATTATGAAAATTTAGTGGGACCTCGTACATGGTTTTAGCTAACTTTCTACCAAAGTGATTTGAAAAAAATATACAACTCAAAAATGGGGGTGGCGGGTAGGGGCATTTTAAAAGAAAAGGTAGTTTAGAAACTAGATTCCAAGCTCTAAGGTACTTATTCTTATCACTTTGTCCAATTTTGAGAATACACATGCCGAATTATTCGATGAAGTTCGGTTTTGCTGATTTTAGGAAAAAGGTGTCCCTTTTGACCCCCTTTTAGCCCCCATCTTTGTGCACTTACCCACAAATTATATGGATATACATAAATATATATTAAAAACTATTAAAAATGAAAATTATCTTTAATATTTTTAGTAATATTGTATTACTAATATAGTTCTCACAATTTAAAGGGTAGACGTGAAAATTTTCGTCATTAAAAATGGTTTGCGAGCATACATGGCCCTCAAATTTAAATCTACATGACACTAGAAAAATATCATCACATTAGAATTTGACCTAGTGTGCACTAACTATATCCTAAGATATTGAGTCACTTTTGAGGTCTACATTTTTTTGGGTTGATACAATTCAATATCCTATTTTTGTGAGAGTTCCGCCGTAGCATTTAGAAATCAACTGACCAAAATTTTCACACAATATATTTTCTAGCACCTTCTAGGTTGTTGGGCCATCCTGGTCTATTCATGGTGACCCACATGAGTCTCTGGGTTCCTTCCACATTCCTTTAAATAATTTATGCTTGGTCGGAGATTTTCATTTCCTTTCACATGAAGAATGCAACGAATATTCTAGATGATCTAGGTCACAAGAAAAAAAAGTTACGAGGAAAAAATATTTTAAAATAAATGGGTGACTTTTTTAGAGTATAATGATTTCCACGGTTTTTATAATCCCAACTCGTGGTAGAGGATTAGATGTTTTTAAACACATTCCCTTATTTGTAAATTTATGGAGGTTAGATTGAATATGAGGATGCTTGAAGATTGGATTCATGCAAAGCATGAATGGTTGAAGAATACATTAAAATAACCCAAGTTGTTAATGGTTATTTTTCATGGCTTTTAATAATGTTTCTCATTGTTCCATTATTTTTGAAGGAGGCTCTTATTTCTTCAAACATGTAGGGATTTTCATAAAACCTTGGCATCTGGATTTCATCTTGGTAGAGGAACTACCTTTTAGAATCCTCGTTTGGATTTATCTCTTTTCCTACCACTAATTCTCTAGAAAGACGAATCCTTGAACGTTTTGAGTGACTTGTCGAGTTCTTATTTGGGAACTTTAAGTATTACCATGGATTAAAAAAATCTATTTGTGCTTGAATCTATGTTGAATTATATGTAAATAAACCCTTTCTTGAATCGATCAATATTTAGGTGGGGGATCTTGTCACATCAAACCCTAGATAATGGAGTTATTCCTTTAAGAAGTATGGAATGTCGCCATTACGGACATATTTTTGTGATTGTGCCCAAATTAAATCCAATGACACTTCCAAGAGATTGATATGTGATGATAAAAAGAATAATCACCAAATTCAACAAGGTAATCAAGGGCTTGAATATGATCCTTCTCATGTTAATGGCTTCACCACAATTCATAAGAAAGGTAAAGTTTGATTTTCTCCACATATTAGAGGTCTTAAGGCTAGTAATAGAAACAAAAATAAGTTTTCTATTCTAAGAGAAACCCCCACCAAATTTTATGACGATCATGATGAAAACCAAGAAATGATGGCGACAACTTAGGGTTTCGAGCACTGTGGAGATCAAGGAGATGACGAGTGTCATAATGTCATTGTTACTACAACCTACATATGCACCACAAGACACCGCACAACAAAATCACTTCCCATAGTGTGAAGGTTAACCAAAGAAGGCCATAAGGCACAGAAAAGGAGATAATAACGAACAATAATAAACAAAGAATGGATAAAACCACTAATGGGAAATTAATGGTAACAAATCAAAAGTAACCGAGCGTGCAAAATGTAAGCTAGGAAAAATGCACTACTAACAAGGAAGTAAAATACTAACAATAATACCTCCTCCTTCATGTTCCGTAGAAAACCTCAGAATGGGCTAGGAAACATGGATTGAGCCCTGATTGCGTGATATGTAGGTGCTTTTCTCAAACGGAGCAAGGCCTTCCTGCAACAATGATCCACTTACTTTGCACCAAATGGGTAAAAGGATTATGGATTTGGGGTGCTTCAAGATGAGGCTATTTGGGCATTAGGATGAGGTGGAAGGATGTTCTTTGCTCAAAGGATGCAAGAACTTAGATAGGGCATTCAATCTTATTCTTCATGTCTTAGAGGGGAGGGGTAAGACTATATTTATAGCCTGGGGAAGTGATTAACTTAGAGTAATTTAAGTAATCATGGTTTGAAAATGTGGGCAATATTAGGTGAGTGGGGACCACGAAGAATGGGTGAGGATTTAAATTGGATTTTTAATTCATAAGTGGAGGATTTTAGGTGAGTGGGGACCACAAAGAGTGGGTGAGGATTTGATTTTGAATTTTTAATTCAATAGTAGAAAAACATGGAGAATAATGACATGTGGTAAGGATTGGGTTATTTTTAGATTTGAAGTGGATAATTAATCAAATTATATTTGATTAATTCGAAGTGTATTTTTATGGGAAATGAGGTTGGGGAATTAATTGATTTAGGACAAATGTGAAATTAGGGTTTCTATAGTGGGGAATGTCACCATTATGGACATCTTTTTTGTGATTGTGCCCAGATTAAATCCAATGACACTTCCAAGAGATTGATATGTGATGATAAAAAGAATAATCACCAAATTCAACAAGTTAATCAAGGGTTTGAATATGATCCTTCTCATGTTAATGGCTTCACCACAGTTCATAGGAAAGGTAAAGTTTTATTTTCTCCACATATTAGAGGTCCTAAGGATGGTAATAGAAACACGAATAAGTTTTCTATTCTAAGAGAAACCCCCACCAAATTTTATGATGATCATGATGAGAACCAAGAAATGATGGCGACAACTTAGGATATTAATGAAATTGTGTAGGATCAAGAAATTCGGTTGAGGAAAACTGTAGGATGTTAATTTTTCAATGATAAGAAGGTTCATTCAAAGTATTAAAACACCATCTTGCAGGGATTCTTGGGGATATTATAAGTATGCCTACATTGTCATAGTAGTTTTCCACCATCTCTTTCTAATTTGTTATGGAAATCTATTTTTCCTAAAACCCTCTTTATATTGATACCACTTCTCAATATTTGAAGTTTAGGAGACTCTTCTTTCCTTTGAAAATATAGAACATGTGCCTCAAAATCCTTTCACTAGATTTTATAAATTATTTGAGAAACATGAAAATTTAATTATTTTTCATCCCAAAGATAAGATAGAAGTGGATAATTTTAAAGAGAATAAGAAAAAACATTCTTCAAACTAAGAATTGGGTATTAGATAGAGTCTAATTTAAAAATGGTGTAGTAAAAAGAAACTCAAAGCGGGATGTAAGATTTACCAGACAAGTCCAAAAGTTTAGGAGAACACATGTTGGCTTCAAGTCTTCTATACTCAATTGGATTCCACCCTCCCCCATCCATCTTAATCATGATCATTTCTTGGAATGTGAGATATCTTTGGAGAATACCCCTAAAGAATGATATTATAATAATGGTTAAATAATCTAATCCTTTCATGTTGTTAATTCAAGAAACTAAACTTCCCAAAAAATCACTAAAAAAATTGTTTGTATTATTGATGGATAGCGGGATAATATTGTTGTATCTTCCCAACATCTATACAAAGTGGTCTCATGTTTTCTAGGGATTCCATATATTTATCTTAATTTTTTAACCGGTAGTGATGGTCTCTCCTTAAAAGGGTTTCTTAAGCAACTAGCAATCTTAATGTCTTGAGAACAAATTGTCATGTACCCTAATATATCCAAGGTAAGGTTAAACTTTAGGATAATTTATAGGTTTAGAGAAGGGATTATTAATATGATTATATTTGGATCATTGCATGTGACTTCAATGTTGTGTTATCCCGTAATGAAAAAATGTGGTTTCCCTTCCATCCCTCAAGCCACCTTTTTCTCCAACACCGCATTAATCATTTTTAGTTAATGGATGTCTCTCCAATAAATGGCTCTTTCACTTGGAAAAATTGGAGAGTTAGGGATCATTTCATTTGAAAACATTTGGATAGATTTCTGGTTAGTGATTTTTTTCCTTCTCAACACCTTAGGTTTTTTTCTTCCATCCTAGAGAATGTAGTTACTGAGATCACTAACCCATTACTATGTACTAGGAAGGAGTTTTTAAGCCTCAAAATATCCCTTTTTATATTTTAGTTCATGTAGTTACAAGAAGAGGACCTAGAATATAAGGCTACTTATGGTGGTAGGAAAGGAAGCCTCTTCATGAAATGTTCATGAAATGAATATGTATGTTTTCTTTTGTAAATTGTGTTATGTTAAACAAAAATTAAAAGAATGGAATATACCCTCAAGTGATAAATTTATATAAATAAAATGGAGTACTTTTTCTATGTTGATAGAGATCCATCATTGTATTCAAGAACATGGCTTAGGTAAGGATTTCTTAACTTAAGAATCTACACTCCAAAATGGATTAGAACAAACCGTGGTTTAAGAGGAAATCATGTAGAGAAAAGGAAATTGTGTTAAATGGTTACATATATGTGATAATAACTCCTTTTTTTTATCACTCTAATGTGTCTTAGAGGCATTCTAATGCCTTCAGGAGAGGATGGATCCAAATTTAAATTTGTTCAAGATATCTAATAATAGTTTTTTTCTCACTTTTGTGTGTTGTGTAAATCTCCCACTAATTTTTTAGTTTATAATAAATGCATCATTTATAATTGTATTCCTAAAATAATCAACCCTCGGTATCATTCTTCTCTACATGACCCTTTTTCATGGAAGAGCTAGAGTAGGTGCTGGTGGTTTATATAATGAAAAAGGATAATTCCTTGAGTTTAAATGGATTTCCTATTGATATTTTTCAGGCTTTCTCAAATTATTTTCAAAGATAACATTTTGAAATCTTCTAAGGAATTATGTACCTTAAAGAAATTATTTAAAGCTCTCAACAATTCTTTTATGGCCCTTATTTCTAATAAATGTCATTTTTTTTATTTTTTGGATTTCTAATCTATAGCTCTTTGTAATACTATCTACATGATATTCTCCAAAACTATTTTTGAGTGACTTAAATAGTTCCTTTATTCTATAATTTCTCTGAAACATGGTGGGTTTGTTCAAGGGTGTCAAATCCTGGATGGTATCGTTATTATTTAGGGAGTTATTCACTTTATGGATGTTAATAAGAAAAGTGTCAAGCTCCTAAAACTTTATCTTTCTAAGGCTTATGATAGGGTTTTCTGGAAATTTCTAAAATATATCCTATGCGCCTTGGTTTTGAAGATAGTTGGATACAATGGGTCATGGCTTGTTGCACCTCTCTTTATTTTTCTATGATTACAAATGGTTCTACCCTTTTCATCTTTTATGGCCCATGTTAAGTAGATCATATATCTCCATATATCTTCTTCCTTTCGGTAGAAGGATTTGGTAGGCTCTTAAATCACCTCAAGTGTTATGGATACATCTTTGGTTTCTTCTTTATGAAAAGTATAAATCCACTATCTCACCTTCAATTTTTAGATGACACATGTTTGATGAGCTACGCTACTCTTGTTGAAGTGATTTCCCTTAGATAAGATTTTGACATTCATATCAGTGTATCTAGTCAACTCTTGAAAGAAGGCAAGTCTTAGGTGTTCTCCTCCACATAAAACTTCACAATCACAAATGTCTTTCTAACATTTTATGTTTCTAGGTTGTTTATATTCCTTTCAAATATTTAGGTATCCCTTTTTCTCATTTTTACCTTGGAAAAAAAGATTATAATGTTATGATGGATGGTGTGCACTTTGTTATATCGGTCGGTGTACACATGGATATCTTTCTTTGGCTATACATAAGGTATGTCTCAAATCGGTATTACAAGTTCTCACAATGTATATATTTATAGATATTATGGCTTTGAAAGGTATTATGTATGATTTGGACCATATAATGAGAAAAATTATTTAGGAAGGAATTTTTGAGAAAAAGAAATGGAAGATACTTAAGGCAACAATCCGGTTATGGTTATCTTGGAGAACTAAGAGGATTTCATCTAGTTTTTTATCAGCTGAATCCTTGGGATTTGTTGAGATGGTTACAACATCATTGTTAATTCTCATTCTTACCATTATATCTTGTTAAAATAAGAATAACTTAATATTAACATACGAACCCATTAAGTCCAAGAGCTAGAACCTACGGCTCGATACCAATATGTAACACCTCATTAAGCTCCCCAAAATTGAGAATTTTTTTAAAAATTAATCTTCACATTTCAATCACAAGGTATGCAATAGAGATAACTTAGAACAAACCAGTTAACAAATTTAAACAAGTAGTTATTAGTTGGGTTTGATCCATATGATAACTCTTTTGTGTATAAACCTTGTGCAGCTAAGAAGGTTTTATCCTTATCTCCCTTCAATCCACTCTACGAGAGCAACCATGAAATCTTCAAGATGTTCTAGTTTATCTTTTTCTAGGCTAAGAAAGCTATATTTTCCATTCTTAAATGTTTGTACCACGAAAGTCAATTTTGTAACTTCGTATTCGATATCTGAAATATATAAAATAAGGATACAATGAACAAAAATTGCAATCACCTTCTTGCATTACTTTGGCCAAATTTTCCAGGTCATGCATAAACAACTTATCTCGACACCGCACAAAAGTCTTAGGGATATATTCTTCCGTCACCAAAATATTATCTCAAAACAATTATCTAGATATTTTTTTAAGAAGGTGAACATGTTAAGAAAGAGGAAGTGTTTTCTTTATAGGACTCAACTCGTAAACGAAAATAACCACAACTTACTCTAGGTCTTTACGAAATAGGAGAGACCGCATAATGAAATGATTTCCATTACATATTCTTTGCATCTTCTGTAACTACCCTAGTTAGAAATATTTCAAGATGACTCGTATGATGACGTAAGGTTACATCCAATCTATGTTGTATTTAAGGTTTTCTACCCTCAAACATATTTCATCTTGTGACAATTTTTACGAGACTTAAGTTACTTCTTGTTTACCTAAGTCATAATCATGAAACATTACTTAATATTTCTTAAGTCATTTGACCGTATTTCTAATAGCCTTAATAAATTATTCAATTTATGGATTAAAGTATTAATTACCCTCTTATAAGGTCATCTTGTTGTAGTTATAGATTTCCTAATTCAAAGGTTGGTTTAGTTTAGTAATTTTTGTATATATAATAGAGATGATAATATCATTTACTTACGATGGTTACCTTTGTATTTAAAATGGAAATAACGATTAAGAGTAATTGTAACGCCCACAAATTTGACATTCTAAAAACACATTAAATCTTAAACAATTATCCCGAAAGTTGCGGATTTCTTTTTAAGTTATAAGGTTGCAAGGGTGTCAAACCCTAATGTACGTTAAATTAATCTCCACCAATAATTACTACATTACAAAGGATGGACCAAGTCTAAGTTAAATGATTAAATATTCTTAATTTATCTCTAAGGTCAAATTAATTACAATCAACTAGGAAGGTGCCATAAATTGATTTACTTGGTTAAATGTTTTTCCCCCTTCTTAAATTAACATTCCAACCCATAGTTAATAAAACTTATACTTAGTTACTTTAGTTCCTTTATCTTAAAAGCTTTAAAGTCCATATCATTAATTTTCTAAAACATACTAGGAACTAAATAAATGACTTAACATACAAGGGTATTAAATGGCCCCATTCACCCATTTACACATACCTTTAAATTATCTAAAAACTCAAATTACATATTCCCACCTAACAATTGTAGGGTTGATTCTCAACCCTTGGATCAAATCCATTGTGGCCACTAGATCTTAGGGTTCCATACTAACCCTAACTATCCTTATAAGATTTTATTAAAACCTTTTTCTTTGCCCTAGCCTCCTCATTTGGTCACTTTTCTTTTGTTTAATTTGCAGGTTGGAGAAATGGAAGCCATGGGAGCAAGGAAGGAAGAAGCCATGAATAATTTCACTAGAATCAAGCTTAGCTTAGTTTACATTATGGATTTGTTGGTGTAATGCCTTCCATTTGAAGATTGTAGAGGTTTCCACTCCAAATTTGGAGTTGTTATAAAGTTAATTCCATTTTTTTGTCTTCTATTTGGGAAACCCTACTTCATTTTTAATCCATGAGATTGAATGCTTTTAAATACCCATTTAAATATTTACAAGTTTGAAACAATGAATTTATTCCTTTATTGCTTGTTGGAGGTTTCCTCTTTAAATTTGTAGGCTTAAATTTTTAATTAAACCAAGTTTAAATTTGCATAGACGCAGATTTGTATTTTTGCCGTCGGTGATGAAACCACTTTGCCCAAAGCAGGTCGGTAGTCCTAGGACCGCCGCCCTACCTGGGTGACGATTCACAAACCGCCGCTTTGATCGATCGACGCTTTAGAGACCTCCGCTTTGCATAGAACGATAGTCTTGTTCTTCAAAAAGAACCATCATTTCCGTAATTTTTCCAAAAACAAATTTTACTAGAGTGTTTTAAAGATTATCCTTAGCTTGAATTTATATTCCTAAAGTCTCCATTAAAGGTTATTCCATTTATTCATTCCATGCCTAAATTACTAAATTTAAAGATTTTCTATTTCAATAGTAACAAGAAGGCAACTACAAAATTATATTTCTAACAACATTGTTTTCAAAGGAAGAAGAAATGAAACTTAACCTATTTCTAAGTATCATTGTTTTTCCTTTTTACAACAAAATGCAATCTATCAACAAGGTAACTTATTATAACTTAGTGCATCTTTTCATTTCCACTACAACCATTTACTCAAGGAAAACACAACAACTATTATACATTTAATATTTACTAAGAATACATTATTATTGTTTTACACTTCTATGTTCTTCCTTCACTCTTACAAAAATGCAACTTCCACAAATAATAATGAACTTTCTCTTTTTTTTTTTTTTTCATTACAAGTAAACTTTTAAACATGATATCCATTCTAATTCATTCCTTTACATACAAAAATTTGAAGAGAAAGGAAAATACACATTCTTTAATGAACTTCCTTCAAATATAATAATACAACTTGGTAAATGAAACTTACAATGCAACATTTATTTTAAAATACAAGTCTACTAGTCTTCCACCTAAGTGGGAATTACAAGCAAGGTTTTCTCACAAAGAAGGATTTCTTTTGGACTTCAAAAATGATCCCAATTCCAAATCACCAACAAGAGATCCACCATGTCTTCACTTTAATCACAATAACAAAAATGGGGAGAGGCAACACTCTCCACCCAACCAATAATCCAATGAGGAGAAGAAGCTATCCTCCTCATTGGCCCCCGAGCCCCAACCAAAATGCAATAAAGGATGGATCCAACTCATGGAAACTATACAATGCTTCAACATTACAACACAAAATTTCACAACCATATAACACTCACTCAACACAAGAAAACAATCACAATAATACAACTTTTTAAAATACACAAGGCTTGAAATGCAAAGCCAATGGAGCAAGGATCTATGGGGAGATCACTTATGCCTCCCAATGGGATTAGGTGCCCACCTTAAAACCCTCCAATATACATCTCAAAACCCCTACACAACTCTTATGCCTCCCTCAAGATCCTCTTATGCCTCCCACATTCTCTTATGCCTCCCTACAATCTCTTATGTCTCCCTCATAAGAACCAAGTAAGAAATGCAAGCATTTTCTTATCCAAGGTGGGGAACCCAACCCAACTCCCTCCCAAAACATGAAATAAACTCTTATGCCTCCCTACATATAAGATCCCCATAGCCTTCTCCTACACCATACTTAGGCAATCTACCCAAGAGACACTCAATAACATACACATATACACAAATAAAAGAAAACAATTAAACAAGGGTGTAGCTCCTACCTTTCCATGGTAGATATTGATCCAAGAGTCACACACAAAGCTCCTTCAAGCCCAATCCAACACCAAAAGCTCCAACAAAAAAATCCACAAGCACTCCAAAATCCTCCAACTCCAAAAATACAAGAGCACAAATGAAATGAAGTAACCCCAAACAAACAAATGAACTTGCATAAATAGAAAAGGAGAGAGGAGGGTGAGGTGGCTCCATGTAGGATGCCACATCACTTATCCTCAAATCCACATCATAATTCAAACCTCAACCCCAATGCACAATAAATTGGTGGTTGAGAGGAATGACAAACCTCTTACACACACAATCCCAACCCACACCCCCTAAGGAAAAACTTTAAAACCCATGTAAGAAAAGTGCAATAAATGCCACTTTTTGTCTTACAAAATACTTAATGGGGTTTATTTTTGACCCCCCAATCCATAGGTAGGGTTGGTATAAGAAATTAAGAGGTGTGGGACAAGCTTAGCTTGTCCCACAAGCCTCCAAAAATGGTCCTTAAGCCTAAATCCGAATTTCCAAGGTAAGGTAGAGTGTAAAACACTCAAAGTTACTTACACTCAACTTAAAATCACATAGTCCAAAAACAAACAACTCTAATAAATGACTCCATTGTCACATCCCAAAATCACTTAATAACATGATTAAATTACTTAATAAAGGCACATTAATCTACTATGATTAAATAAATTACATCACAAAATAAATCACATACTCTACAATAAATCAAATACAAGGGAAAGAATTACACACATGTCACACATGTCCATGGTCACAATTGGAGGTCATCCCGCCCATGGGGACTCCCTAGCAAATTAAAACACATAAAACACAACACAAGTTGTCGTTGTGACCTTCGTTGTATCCATCTAGTATTCTGTTGTGGTTGGTCTCTAGTCCCCTTTTGATTGTTGTGATATAGTCACCTGAAAAATCACACAATACCTCCTTCAGCCTCATGGCCACATCAAAACATCAAGGATAAATATACGCACATAAATCAATAACCATCCGCATATAGCTAACTCATCATTTCTACTAACAATGCTATCATTTGTCTAAAATTTCAATTCTATCTTTTTATCAATATCAACAAGATCACAAGATTAGTTCAAAAGCTATATCATAGTCAACATGACAAGAATTTCGAATGTCAGTAATATATATGCCAACAAAACATCATCATCATCAATATAAAATTATCTCTCAACATCTCTAAGAAACCACACAAATCAACTATGAATCAAAGTCCATCAATAGTCAGAATATCTCTATCATCTAACATCATGCTAAACCAAAATGATACAGTAATATCCATGTCTAAAGTCAACAATAATCAAAATCAACATATAATAAGTGTCGAAGAGGAGTGGACACTGCAAGTAATCATTTTGTGATAACCATACCCATTTTTAATCTCAATTAGGAGTGTATTAACAGCATTCCCTATTATCTTATCTTCTTATTATGAAGTATAGTTTTCATCATTATTATTCATTGCACAACATACATTTTACTTTATAAACTCATTAATGGTCATTACTATTATTCCATGATAACCATCGTATTCAAAAACTTGTTTTTTGTTGTTCTAATTTAATCATAGGACTTTTTAAGTAAGGGATTTAAAATAAGAAATGTCTTAATAAATAATCTAAAGGTTTTTTAACCACTTATTTCATTAATAGATCAACAACAGTTTGTATAAAGACATAGATATTAAAATAGGGACCTAGATAATATCTCGCTCATATATACCATGATCAATTAACTAGGCCATTCATTTCTTTATTAACACAAAATCACACAAAGTAGAAAAACCAACTTTCATCATTATAAGAAAAAAATTCATTATTAGTATTATGCATCGGGGTCATATGCCCATCCTTTCAATTATTATTTCTTCATGAAATCATTTAATAAAAACAAGATACTCCTTAAAATGATCCTTTTTACATATGACCGCAAGGTCGTAATAAAAAAGTATTAAATCATTCCAAGCATTCACTTCATAGCTTCTCCTATTTACATGTACATCAATTAGGAGAGAGAAAATACATGGATCAGTTTGAGAGAACTGGCATGAGTCAACTCACTCATTTTCTATATCATAATCCTTATATAATGTTAATAACAATCAAGGTTTAATCCTATACTAGATCAAATTAGCTTACCAATTTGAACTAGGATAACTAAATCGACAAGGAAATATCATACGCTTGTATTAACAAAACTAATTCTACAATAATCAACTTTACTTGTATTTCATATCATATCATAATTATTCATCGAATAATGATATGTTATTTATAATTCACAACAACAAACAAATTCATCTAAAAACAAACTTATATAGACTGTTCACATTTTTCTACAATTTCCTAAGTTAAGGATCCAATCATAAAAACATCAACATCTACAAACCGCAATCACTTTTTTGTAAGGTTATATTTCAAACATTATTAACATTTTCAATTTTCATCAAGACCAAAGCCATATTCAAGAAAATTTTAGAACATTGTATTTGTCTATATATGGCATCGTATGACTGAAGTTCTCAAAATATTCATATCCTCAAGGGAGGATACGTACTCACTTAGTTTCTTATAATATTCAAACCCCAAAAGACAAATAATAGTAATAATACTCTACAAATGGACTCGGATCCAAAAAATAAACAAATAAGAAAACACCTTTATTCTCTCTCTATTTTGTATTTCTAATATTAGAAAACAAACATTCTCATGGAAACATTCAAGCGATGAGTTTTCTATTTTAGAAAATAAGTACAACTTCCTATAACAAAAATATTGCATATAGACACATATGGGTGTTTCCAACTGCTATGAGATAACGAAGAATTTCCTTACAATAATCACGGTCCCAAAATCCCCAAGAAAAAATCATAAACTCATTTCACATATGAAATATGTGAACCTAATATTTTAATAGTCCAAAACTCATTCCCATTCAGCAATACATGAAGCTCAAAACGTAGTTTGTTTCTTTCATTCATTTACACTCAAAATAAGCAAACCTTAAATGAATGCATACCCAAAAGTAAGTACAACACAACTTCTAGAGGAAGAGATATGTAGTTACTTATCAAGTAGTTATTACAACACAACTCAAGGTGAGATTAGTAATTTAGTAAAATGTCATCAAGGAGGTTAGATTTGGAGCTTTATCGGTTGGGACACTACATTAACAGTTGCTTTAGCCTCATCTTGGGGCTCAATAGGTTTTCTCTTGAAGGTATATTTACTTGGGAATTTGGCATTAGATTGACTAGAAGCATGATCATGATATTTGAGTTTTCCCATGGAAATTAGCTTGCCTTCACGGTCTTTGAGGATATGAAATAAGTGATCAAAGGAATGAAAGGTATCAAATATGATGACTTTAGATAAGAGGAAAAAGAATTTGTAGAAACACTCTTTTCCCTTTAAATCCTCTGCTTTTGATACTTTGTTGATATATGTATTGTCTTCTAATTTTCTCTTTTTTGAATTAGATCTCCAAATTGTGTTATGCTCATTGTGAAACTAAGTGACCCTTCAAAACCCTAGATAGCCAAGAAGTCCTACATAAAATCATTAGGTGGGTTGTGGGCACCCTCGTGCACTACTGATGTCATCATTACTTTGAAGAAGGAACTAACCTCATGTCGTTCTCGCCTAGCATGCGATCTCTAAAATATCGAAACCAAATAGATAACAATGGTCTTGCAACAATGAGACTGTACTTGCTCTTTTCCCTAGCTTGACTTGGATTAATGATATGTTCCTTGGATTTACAGATTTGAGTGGATGACTACCTTATAATGAATATGTAGAGTATATGAAGCTTCAGGAGTGTTCGAATGGATTTTCTTGTGATTTCTCTTAGTGTATGCTCACTAGGATATTATGGGTGTCAAGTATGCATGATGTCCTCCTTGATAAGGGATAAATAACTAGCTTATATTTGTGTTATAAATGTAGAAAGCTCATTTAAGGCCGATTAGAAGTGTGTGAAAATAATTTGAATTAAGAAAAATATTGTTGGAGAGAAAGGGACCAAAGCGAATGGAAAGGGCCATAACATACGACATTATGCCCCTTTCTAGCATGGAAAATTTTAAGCAACCCCTAAAAAGAACTTATAGAAATCTGGTGAATATACATGTAACCAGTTTCGTGGTTTTGACAAATATCCCTGTAACATGTTTCATTCTTTTAGTGAAAATGGTAAAAATAGTAAAAAATAGTTGGAAAGTGAATGGTGAATCTCTTGTAACTTGTTTGGTGAATACCCTCTGTTGAATTTAACTATAATGAGGCCCAAAAAAATTCATTTCTTTTGCATGCTTTACCTTTATGCTCAAGTGTCCGAATGTGTGACACTTGGCCACTCGAGGAACAGGAAAATGACACGTGGTATCTTCTGATTGCTCACTGCCACTCTTCTTTGCCTCACCGACATCAGACCTAAAATTTATTGAATCGGTTCATTCTCATGGGCTTGGAGTCTAGGGAATGCCTTTTACTTGGGGAGGCTCTGAATCCTACCACATGTCTATCTGATGGGTAGGGAAGGATTGATAACTTTAATAATAAGGCAAAAATAACTTATATTTAATAATCAAGGATATGTCGTTGGTTGCTATTATTTTTATGTCTAGTATGTGCAACAAAGAAGAATGTTTTTTTAATAACAGACATGGGGTAAATGTAATGATATGGAGAAGTAGTGATCACAATATGTGAAACATATTTCTACATTGGTATTTGTACATGTGTGTGTCGAGAAACATGATCAAGAATTTGAATTTTGAAACTTAAGTTTAATTCAAGTCCAAGAAGATGAATTTATTTCAAAGGAACACATTGGAAATTTGTGATCTCACAGGAAATAACATGTAGCAGAGGCAAAGTTATGATGTCATTTAAATTTTGTGATTGATTATTTCTCTGGTGTTATTCCCATAGTTGATTGCAGGTTCTTCTACTTAAAAAATAGACAATTCAATGATTACTCTTGCTTAATACTTATAAGCTTTGGCAAAGACAAATAGAAAGCTCGATATATATTTATATATGGATATATAGTAGGAGCCAAGTAGTTGTCTCAAATCAGTCTGGGCTCAAAGGCGATGCCACTGTTATAACACATGTCAGTTGTGTTTATATATTCTGACATCCACGACTAAGACCCTTACTTTAAATGAAAACAAAGGATGAGTATATTTCTGTAAGAACCTTTCTAAAACACAAGAACTCTCCCACAATAGTGCAAATAAATAAAAACATCCTTTTCCTCGCATAAAAACACTGGAACATTGTGTGGGGCATCCTTGAAATTTCTTTATAAGATAAAACATTGTCTCTCCTCCTTCCAAACTCAAGCTCAAGCTCAAACACAATTATGTCCTTCAAATGGTCCCCATCTACAATTGGTGCTGCAAGTAGCACCCTTTCTTCAAATACAACCAACCTTGGTCTGTAGTGAGGGAAATGGTCTTTGCCATATCTTACAGTAACAACACAAAATGCACAGTAGCATAATATTGACTGTTATAAATTCTCACACCCAACACAAGTTCATATGACATTAAGAAGAAAAAATTGTTGTTGAAGACAACGGGTCCATAGAAGAAACAATCTCTCAATTGTGCCACAATCCTCCAAGTCCCCATAGAAGAATCATAAATTTCTATAGTACCATTACCTGCATTAACTCCAGATCTATTAGCCCTTGCTTGAACCACTTTGATCCCTTATTGTCATCCGCAATCAAAATGCCCCGCGTATAGATATAAAAGTGCCATTCATTAGGTGAGTGATAACATCTGAGGAAGCTTGAAGGAGGTTCCAGCCTTTAGTGGATTACATACCCTTGAAACATGACTCGAACAAAATAAGATTATCCCTCAATGTGAATCTTCAAACCGTACCCAATCAAAGTATGATAACCATGAAAAGTTGAGAATTTTCCATGTTCTACTGTAAAATTCATATCTCAGCCAATGATGACCACGATCATGATTTACAAGTATCCATGGATGTTTGTTCCTTATTTCGTTGTAATGCCTGAAGAATCTGGTGGAAGTCACGAGTGCTTTCCATTCCTTAAAAACTAGAGAGAACATGCATATGGATTCTAATGGAATCCAAAGTAATACATTTTCCCAAACATCTTGAGGCAGTGAATGATCCCACACAGAACATGATTTCCATGTTTCTCCTCATTCTTTTACATTAAATCATCATCCATTTCTAGGATTTATCTTTTCCTTTTCTCAAATGATACAATAGAAAGAAAAGGCAAAGCAAATTTAGCAAAAATTGATGATGCTAAAGGGCGGTACGCAACAAGCATATGACACAAGAAGGGGGTTGTAGGCTAAATGGTCGTAGGGTTTTGGTGAATGGGAAATTAAAAATGCATCCAATGGCACGTATACGTGGAAGGACGGAACATGATGGGGGTCAGTGAAGGATGACAAAATAGGAACATGGAAAGAAATAGGAACATGTGAAATTGAAAAATATTAAGAATTTTAGAAAGAATAGAAGCAATATTAGAAACAAGATAAGTTTAAGAAAGAAGAAATTTATAAACAATTTTAAAAATGACTACATACATGTCACATATTGAAATCTATTGCAATTTGTAGGGGTTTTAATATTTTATCTATATTATAAGTAATTATGTATCCATTCATTATTTACCTTGTAGAGAATCTCTTAGACTATAAGTTATTAAATTATTAAATAACTGAATCCTTTTTACTATTGGAACTGCCCTTTATATTAAATAACTGAATCCTTTTTGAAATATATAACATCTAAAAATAATTTCATAATTTAATAACTTAATAACTTATAACATATATTTCAAAATTATAAGTTATTAAATTATTTTTAGATGTTATTAATTTTGACATTTATTAATTATCTGTCCATTTATTATATATTTGTCAGTTCTTACTTAAGTTGTTTTAACTGATAGAAAACATGAGTATGGAGGAAACATTGAGGAATATCTAATTTAAATATTATTGTTCTCAAACTAGATTGTACCTTCCTCAGGAAAAAATACAACATTTGCGTACAATTCAGGACATACCTCTCATATATTTGTTGAAACATAAACATTACATTACATAAACATTACATATCATAACATAGGCATACCAAAAAAGCTATAACTATATTATAACATAAATATTACATATCATAATATATTTCTCAGTTCTTGTACTACTTTCCTAGTTGCATCGGTATCGATCTTCTCTACCAGAGTGTTGTCCAGGTTAGTATCCCGACACATTCTTTATCAATGATATCTCTGCTAGTGTCTGTTAAGTCTTTCCAGGTTTTAAGCACTTCAAAATCTCGTTACAACTTTGCAAGGATGGAAGACATTGTTTCGACTTGACTGTCCATCTGAGGGGTTGTTGTCGGGATTGATTGCCATCAATTTCCATATCCACATCGTTTGTTGCAGCATGTGGAGAATCCGTAGGTTCTGTTCCGGGATTCAATAAAGAATAGATAGTTCTAGTAATACTTTGGGGATTGGCTTCTCATGAGTGGAATCCGATTGAGCTTTGCAAAAGATGTTCTAAGAGAATGAAGGGGAATAGTGGTAGCGATGACATGTCAGGGAGAGGGGGTGGAAACACCCTCGAAGAAGAGAACTAGAAGGAAAGAGGGAGAAGGATTTCCCAACAATAACCTCGTCTAAGTCCGTATCAGAACTAGAAGAAACCATGACGTATTCATGGCTTGATATTGGTTCGATGTGCTCAATTTGGTCCCCCATGATTTTGCAAAAGAAAGTAAGTGTCGAAAATAACCATGGGCCTTGAATTTATAATTGTCGAGTGAGTTCTTTGATTGGACCTTTACACGTGTCCACCAAACTTGGGTATGAATTGATGGTTAATATTAAATGTAAATCGTGGTGAAAAATTTGCCTTTAAACCGCTTCACTATCCCACGTGCCTCCACCTTTTAAAGTTAAACATCCTTTTATCATGATGAATATGATATCATTAAGGATAGACATATCAAGATTCAAGCAATATATTAAGGGAGAGGAGCTAATCGTCGAGCATGGACCAATAAATTATAATGGTATTGGTGAGGGTAGATGTAAATACTAAAGATAGGGACTAGTACTTGCCAATTTATCACTTAAAATTTGATACAAAAGTAGTCGATAAAATGTGTCACATCAAAAATAATAAAATTTAAATGCATCACTTTAAAGACTAAAGTTATGGAAAAAGTATTTTCCATATTTATTAAATATGTCGCTTTTATGAAAAACATCTTTTCCATATTTATTAAATATCTTGTTTCCTGGACCTTCATGCTAGAAAATATAACGTGACCAAGAATTAAATTTGATAAGACATTTCTTAATTATGAGGGTACTAATTAAATATCTGACGACACACTTTACATGAATAGGTAATTAATTTCAATTAAAATTCAAGTCGAGGGCTGAGGCTATCGATTTTGGGAGGATATGGCATTGATGGAGAAATTATTTCTCCCTCACACATCAGCTCAAAAGACATGCTTATTTAAACCTAGTGATGACATGTTACCAACTTACCACATAACTTTTCCAAGCGTCCTCTACCATCTACTTTCAATCAACCGTCTTGCATCCATGTCTTCTTCATCTACATAATTGAATCCTCTTAATGCAAAACTCACCCATTTAGGTGAGTGTTTCCAACTGACAGGGCTGAATGAGGCCCTCGTCTACCACATTCTCGATATCGATACACTAGGGTCGACTATTCCAATATTTCCTCTCCAGAGGACATGCTTTTATCTTTCTTGCATCGCTTGTCTGAATTATGTCCTTCATTTCCTGTTTTCCAAGCTCTCCATTTCCACCTGATTCACCCATATTATCACATGAACACCAAACAATTAAAGAACCACTGGATACGCCACTACCCCTGTGTCTTAGGTGATCAATGGGGTTTCAACATATATTTTTACAAACCTCATTTATTGACCACAGATCTCTCAATACCAAGCTTACTACCTACTCAACAGGGGGAATAACAACCCCAAATTTTCCAGAGAATGAAACAGAAGAAGCTGATTGAAACATTAGAAACTTCCCACCAAGTAAATACGGTCCATGGTAAGCACCCACATATTTCCTCTCAAGAAAATGAGGATCATGAGGGAGGGCTCTTCTGGCACTAGAAGAATTATTCAATTCCCTAGCTCGAATTTCTTCAAGGAAGAAAACCAAAGCATACATAAGAGGGGGAGACTCTCTTTCTGTGTGGGTAAACTCACATAAAAGGAAAAGAGAATTCACCGAAATACTGAATGGGCCTCGGGTGGGAGTCCAAGAGCTGTTAAATATGGGCATGTCATGGATTAGTGAGAGATATCCAGTTCATTTTTAGCATAGTGTACAAAGACGTGTTTATCCAACACAGGGACATGCTTACTAAAATGTGCTCTAGTGTTTCAGGATGAATCTGTGTCTTCAGAAGAATGACCATTATATTTTATCTTTATAAATCAATTTGTAATATGTATTTTGTAATATCATGTATGTATGTATATATATATGCTTTCAAGGGTAGGGGCCCCTAAAATAGAACCCCATTTTGTTCTAAGAATATTGTTGAATAATTGCTCACATTTGTAGTAGCATTTGATTGATGTATTTTTAGATTTGTTTAGATTTCATCACATGTATAAGGAGACACGTTTGGAAAAAAAAAAACTAACTACATATATAAAATATAAGAAATGATATTTTAGAAATTTGGAAGTGACATACTTCAATTGTCATGTATATTCAAAAGTTACTAATATTTATGAAAAGGGCACTTGCCTGCAAAATATATTGAAATGACCATCATTACATTCAAAGTGATCAAATTTGAAGGGCTCCCAATTCTTTAATTTGTTTGGATAGGTTAAGCTTTACCCTTCGTAAATGAAATATTAGAAAACACATTACCCTTCAACAGAAAAAAATGAAAATGTTAATTTTCTTTCAATATATATCTGATTAATTTGAATAAAATAAATATGAAAAATGTCAAAATTATGAAATATATAACATCTAAAAATAATTTTGAAAACACTATATTTCATCAATAATGACATCAACAATTTTGAATTCTATTTAAAAACAACATTTTCGTTAGTTACTTCAATTCAAATAGTAAATAATATCAAGCAACATTTGATTTTATTCATATTCATTTTCTTTAGAAAGACTTCCTTTGATCTATTCTCATCTATGGATATTTGGTTTTGTATTTTGAAAATTGAACTTGTGATAGCTTTTTAATTTATTGAAAACTTTAAATTAATTTAAGAAAGAAAGAATCTAATTTAACAAATCAATAATGTAAATATATATATATATATATCATATAGGGGAGATGACCCCACAGTTGTGCATGTACCAAAACATGTACATTGGATTTCACCATAACTTGATGGAAAAATGACCAATAGTTTTTCACTTTTTCATTAATGGTACTTTTAAGAGCCAACCACAATGTGACACATAGGGCGCTCGGTTATTGGTACACTTTTCAAATGCTTTATAAAAATTATTTGTGTACTAAATGAATTTAAAATCTACTTTTCCCTCCAAATAAATGCATGAAATGAAAATAGTGATGTGACATGATCATATGCTACACAATGATATAATTTTTTTGCACTAACCAAGCCTCTACATAAATCTACGCACCCTAAAGTTAAGGTGTGCGGTTATGGGGTCATCTCCCTATATATATTATTTATATTATATATATATATATAATATATTTATATATATATATATATATATATATATATATATATATATATATATATATATATATATATATATATATATATATATATATATATATATATATATATATATATATCAGGGGCCCATCATATATTCCATGACCAACAATGAACAAATAAACCCGGACCCAAAATTTTAATTCATCCCACCTAAATCTGGGAGGTTCACATCCGTGGGGCAAGGCAAAAGAAATCCATAGAATTCTTCCACATGACATGTGAAAAAGCGAGGGTGATAGATTTTTAATTTATTAAAAACTTTAAATTAATTTAAGAAAGAAAGAATCTAATTTAAGAAATAAATAATGTAAATACTATATATATATATATATATATATATATATATATGTTGGGGCCCATCATATATTCCAATTCCAATTTCCATGACCAACAATGAACAATTAAACCCGGACCTGAAATTATAATTCATCCCACCTAAATCAGGGCTATTCACATCCGTGGGGGCAAGGCAAAAAGAAATCCACAAAATTATTCCATGTGGCATGGGAAAAAGCGTGGGTTTATTATTTAAAATGTTTCAATGACCCCCAAAAATTTCAACGACCAAGTCATTAAATGCCCACACTGTCACCGCGGACCCAAAACTTAATTATTGAATTGGTTCATTTTGCAGGCTTGGAGTATGGGAATGACTTTACCTCGAGGAGGCCCGGAATCCTGCCACATGACCATCTAATAAATAATTTGCATCATTTTATATATTAAGATCAATGGCATAAGCTCTATTCCAGACGAAGGCCTGACACACTCACATTTCGAATGGAAGTTCCCAGAATAGGCCTAGCTAAGTGACAATTGTCATCCACTTGAATGGAATTTGATTAGAGACTAAATTTGATGTCTACAAAGTACAATGAAAGACCTAATCATTTATAGTGATGTTGAAAATTTAAATTTTGTTTCGAAAGGCATACCGCAATGTAAGGTAGTTTTTCGAGTAAGTGTCATCCTCGCATTTGGGTCTTGATTCTTTAAATATTATCTCTTTTATGAGTAGCACTGTATAAACCTTCGCTTTGAAATATTTTAATATAAGGGTTGAGAAATTAGGGTTGAGGGTTTACAGAATCCAAAATTCCAAGCATGTCTACTTCCATAGGATCCCAAAGTAAAAGTAAAACCCAAATCCCATATGCCAAACTGCTTAAAAATAAAACCCTAGTTTTACTGATGAATATCATGATATTTATGATCTTGTAATTGGCACAAGATCTTCACAGCTTAGATACACGTCTGAGACGAAGATGAGGGAAAGTAGATGTTCGAACCCATCAGTTAACATAAAGTTTGGATAACATGGGGGTCTGGATTAGGACACATGATGCTCCACAAGGTTTTCCCCTGCCCTAAATTTGTCAATATATGTGCCCAAAATTACAATGAGACAAAAATCAATTGTTGTAAAGGAAATGACCAGAACTTTTGTCCATTATGGAGGTAAATCTTGGCCATGCGTTGGGGTTTGAAAGAAAAGATTTAGGAACCATCAGCATAAACCTAGAAAAATTGCTAGCGATTATCATGCCACCAATCAAAAAGACAAAGATGAGTTTTTATGAAAATTAACAGTTGATGGAGAGATACCAAAAGGGAAGGCTTTGTATGTAATTGACATGTTTAAACCGTGGGTCAGGGATACCATTTCTATGCTAGTATTTTTCCTTGGCTTTGATAGTGATGAGAAAGTGGATGAAACCCTCCTGGAAATGGTATACAATATCCATTTCGTTTCTCCACCTTGTCAATACAGATTTGTTGGGTACATTGCAAAATCTATGCATAAACAATTATTAACAATCAAAGAAGGCTCACACTAAGACCTTTAGGTTCACTACCTACTTGTGTTATTTAATTCTATGGCAGTTTACTAAATGGTTTTAAAAAAAAACTTGCAATTGAGCCCTATATTGTTGAGGTCTAGCCAAAAGTGATGCGTCCATTAACTGAGTGGACCCCAAAGATAAGGATGTATGATAATAAAAGGGACTACAATCAATTTGTGGATTATTTTTGGCTCCAATTTATGAAGCAATTACAAAAAGTACATTTGCCTAGATTGCCTGTGAAATGTAGAGATTGCATTCAACTGGGATTAGAAATACAGTTAGCATATTGGTACTTCATGGAGGAATATATTGTGCTAATATTTTATGGATCAAGAGTACAACCTTACAAATTGCCAATACATGTGACAGAGAGGGTTTTTTCCTTGGAATATATATGGCAGATGGAAAGCATAGATAATCTCTATTTTGTTACTCAGCAAAAGAAGAGCATATTTCCTTCCTTACCGTTCTCATGTGGAGGGTTCACATTTGAAAGAAAATCATTGTATGCGCACATGAAATATTACAAATTTTTAAGTTTGATGTTGACTCTCACTGGGTGTATGACCCATATGAGGTGATTAAAGCAAGGGTAGTGGTGAACAAGAACTCGCCACTAAAATTAAACAAAAAATCAAACCCTTACTAGAAAAATTGAAAAAAGAACTCTTGGGATGAAGTAGAAATAAAAATGAATGAAATTTCTATTGAGAAAGGAATTAGTTCTCAAGAGTTGTCAAAACAAATTTTTGGATTGCCTGAGCCTCCACAAAAAAAGGTAGAGGATTTTCAATTTGCCAAATTTTGTGTAAAACCTGATAAAATTCCTCTAAAAGCATGCCAAAGGCATTACATCAAGAATTGTGAGATAAAAATTGGACAAGGTCAAAAATTGATGCCTTTTGGTCTATGAGGCAGGACCTAGGCCATCCAAAATCTGTAGAAGACTATGATTCTATTCCAGAAGATGTAGATTTTAGAAAATTGTGGAATGAAGAGCATCTTGGAGAGGCAAGTAGTGATGATGACACTGCCTCTGAGGAATTACACACTCCCCTAGCACATATAAACCAAGTCTCGATGAAGGCTTGAAACAAATATATTCTACATAAGCGGTTATTGTTGAAAAGATGGGTTTTAGTGGTGGTGGTATGATCTGTCTTTAGTTGATTAATGAAAGAGTCTTGATGACCAAGCTCTGTCATAATGTATAGAGGTTTTTCATGTTGTATAGAGGTTCTAAATATTTTCATCAAGCCAAATAAGGTGTGCATCTTCTCATGAAGAAATTGTTGATTCATTAGAGGTATGAGGTCCTGGCATAAGAAGATCCAATTACTAAGAGTTTTCATCATCTCAAATGAGCCGAGACAAAATATATTGTCTTCCATCTATGACTCATTGTGGTATGAGACTATGAATTCAAGGATGAGAATGTATGCGGGGGTTATTTGGCTTGACAATGAAATATCAATGTGTCAAAGCCACTAAAGTATCATTATTCTTGAAAGAAGTTTGAATGCTTTGATATGATGTTTCACATCCGATGTAATCATGATAAGGGTATTCTTTGTATACTGTCGTGTTCCTACTTGGAGAATGAGTTCAAGAAACTTGAAGGATGCAGGAATTAAAAATATCCTTGGATCTTGATGTTTTTCCTTTATATTAAATATTATAGACATGTTGTCTAGACTACAACAAGGACAAGAAAATATGTCGAAGAGTGATCCCACTTCTGTAATCTTCATGGAGGAAGAAGAGGTGGTGTAAACCCCTACATTCTTTTTGGAAAATTCTTGTTGTGGAGAGATAGATTCCAACTTTTCCTCAACATTAATAAAAGTGAATTAGTATTACTATACAATTTCTGATGGATTTATAACACAATTATTTTCACAGGCAATGCTAGAAGTGAATGTGAAGATAAAGAAAGCATTTTTCCTCATATTTTTGAAGGAAATGCATTCTTGGAGTACATTCAATACATTATGTTTCCATGGTTTAAAAAGTTTGAAGTACATCACAGTGAGGAAAATGGTGGTAACAAGTAAGCATGCTACAACAAGGACAAGAAAAGATGTCGAAGAGTGATCCCACTTCTGCAATCTTCATGGAGGAAGAAGAGGTGGTGTAAACCCCTACATTATTTTTGGAAAATTCTTGTTGTGGAGAGATAGATTCCAACTTTGCCTCAACATTAATAAAAGTGAATTAGTATTACTATACAGTTTTTGATGGATTTATAACACAATTATTTTCACAGAAGTGTCGAAGTGAATGTGAAGATAAAGAAAGCATTTTTCCTCCTCATATTGTTGAAGGAAATGCATTCTTAGAGTACATTCAATACATTATGTTTCCATGGTTTAAAAAGTTTGAAATACATCGCAATGACGAAAATGGTGGTAACAAGTAATTATGCTACAACAAGGACAAGAAAAATGTCAAAGAGTGATCCCACTTCAACAATCTTCATGGAGGAAGAAGAGATGTAAACCCCTACATTCATTTTTGGAAAATTCTTGTTGTGGAGAGAGATAGATTCCAACTTTGCCTCAACATTAATAAAAAAGTGAATTAGTATTACTAAACAGTTTTTGATAGATCTATAACACAATTTCATAGGTAGTGTTAGAAGTGAATGTGAAGATAAAGAAAGCATTTTGTGATCCTTAGATTGTTGAAGGAAATCCATGCTTGGAGTACATTCAATACATTATGTTTCCATGGTTTAAAAAGTATGAAGTACATCCCAGTGAGAAAAATGGTGGTAACAAGTAAGCATGCTACAACAAGGACAAGAAAAAATGTCGAAGAGTGATCCCACTTCTGAAATCTTCATGGAGGAAGAAGAGGTGGTGTAAACCCCTACATTATTTTTGGAAAATTCTTGTTGTGGAGAGATAGATTCCAACTTTTCCTCAACATTAATAAAAGTGAATTAGTATTACTATACAATTTTTGATGGATTTATAACACAATTATTTTCACAGAAGTGTCAGAAGTGAATGTGAAGATAAAGAAAGCATTTTATCCTCCTAATATTATTGAAGGAAATGCATGCTTGGAGTAAATTCAATACATTATGTTTCCATGGTTTAAAAAGTTTGAAATACATCGCAATGAGGAAAATGGTGGTAACAAGTAATTATGCTACAACAAGTACAAGAAAATATGTCGAAGAGTGATCCCACTTCAACAATCTTCATGGAGGAAGAAGAGATGGTGTAAACCCCTACATTATTTTTTGGAAAATTATTGCTATGGAGAGATAGATTCCAACTTTGCCTCAAAATTAATAAAAATTGAATTAGTATTACTATACAGTTTCGATGGATCTATAACACAATTTCATAGGCAGTGTTAGAAGTGAATGTGAAGATAAAGAAAGCATTTTGTGCTCCTCATTGTTGAAGGAAATCCATGCTTGGAGTACATTCAATACATTATGTTTCCATGGTTTAAAAAGTTTGAAGTACATCGTAGTGAGGAAAATGGTGGTAACAAGTAAGCATGCTACAACAAGGACAAGAAAAGATGTCAAAGAGTGATCCCACTTCAAATCTTCATGGAGGAAGAAGAGGTGGTGTAAACCCCTACATTCTTTTTTGGAAAATTCTTGTTGTGGAGAGATAGATTCCAACTTTGCCTCAACATTAATAAAAGAGAATTAGTATTACTATACAATTTCTGATGGATTTATAACACAATTATTTTCACAGGCAGTGCCAAAAGTGAATGTGAAGATAAAGAAAGCATTTTGTGCTCCTCAAATTGTTGAAGGAAATCCATGCTTGGAGTACATTCAATACATTATGTTTCCATGGTTTAAATTTTTTGAAGTACATCGCAGTGAGGAAAATGGTGGTAACAAGTAAGCATGTTTGTGACAAGATGTTTATACTTTTTCCACAACTCATTATTTTTTATCTTTTCTTTTTCCGATGCTAATTATCTAGTTTTTGGTTCATTGTTGTAACTTTTTTCCCTTTTGCATTTCTTGAATTTTTCATTTTGGACATCTTTGTATGGTCTCTATTTCATACATTATTGTTTTTCAGCATTCTGTTAACCTCCCATTCCCAATCCTCCCAACGGACGTGAACCCTACGGAATGAGCCGTAGTTGATATTTTTTTTCAGTCTAGAGCATGTCCCAGCTCCCGGGAGGTCTATGCCACGCATATTCATTCCATCAGTCTCCCAAGAAAATGCCCCTGATGAACATGAAACCTACGGAATGTGCCATATTTTATATATCCTTTGGGTTTGTTATGGGATGACATAGTGTCAATAGACAGTGATAAGCGGTCATGGTATTAATCATGGAATAAATGGAAAGTGAAACAACAATATATATATACTCATAAGATATAACATTAACAAAAATATTCAAATAAGATACAATGATAAAGCAAGGAATATACAGAAAGAACTTGTGAAGATGTCTAAATTGATTTTAAATATATATATATATATATATATATATATATATATATATATATTACATAGATGTATATAAGATAGGAAAACTAGTTATGATTCTCTACAAGCGGAGGACTATTCTAGATGACATAAAAAATCATAGTGGTTATGAGGATGAGGATGTTCAGGATTTGTAATAACTTACAAAGGTGGAATCACAGATAAAGCAATGTGACATGAAAGAAAATAGGTCTCAAATAGACTGAGGACTCACCTACAGTAAGTGCTTCTAGGATGTAAACTACAACGCACTAGTCGAGCCCTGACAAGACCTAGATTTATTTGAAATTTTGTAAGAAAATTGTAATATGCCGATTCGCTAAATCCCTTTCTACTACTTC